>CAMTDV010000028.1:23456844-23501820 GCA_947069175.1 Scalesia atractyloides | reverse complement strand
TATGGTGGCATGGAAGGCCCGACAATGAGCAAAGCCCAAGAACAGTTTAAAGTGTTGTATTATCATATGTATTGTTTTCAAATACACCCCAAAAATTTTCATTTCATCATACGTTTATAATTTTCGCATATCTGCTAGCAAATCCATCAAAAATCTCACAATCTCGTTCGCGTTGATCCCTGTAGATGTCTTCTAGGCACCTTCGCGGAGGAAAAAGAATCAGAAACTCCGGTAAACGCATGGCTGCACAAATTGCTAAACAAATGGCTGCCGTGATTCCTAACATTGTGATCCAAGTCTAACAAACCCTCGCTGCTAACCAAGTTAACCAAGTCAAACCAAACACTGTCAATACTCCTGCAAATACATCCAAGTGCTCTTATAAGCACGTTAGGTCTTGTGACCTTCCAAAATACGAGAGAACCGAAGGGGTCACCGCACTCCTTCGATGGTTTGAGGAACCATCCTAAATTGTGACTGCCTTAATGATTGCAAGGTTCGTTATGCTACCAGCCGTCTCATTGCAGTAGCTTTAACCTGGTGGAATGCTAAGAAGAGTAGAAGAGGGGCTGAAGCTGCTGTTGCCCTAACTTGGGAACAACTCAGGGGACTCATGACTAAACGATTCTGTCCTAGGAGTGAGATCAAGAAGTTGGAGGATGAATTATATTTCTTAAAGCAAAATGATGGAGATCATATGACCTTTAACAAGCGATTTCTCGAGCTGAACCAGATGGTCCCTAATCCATTCACTCCTCTTTATTCGTCTCATAGAACATTACATCAGGGGTCTTCCTCCAAGTATTCAGGATCCCGTAATGAGCACTGTACTCGCAACTTTGGAGGCTGTAATGGAGTTGGCCACCGAACTCACGGAAACCACTCCGAAATGGAGACTTTGGCAAAGAGAAAAACAAGGGCTCAACTGACAAGTCCTTAGTGGAAGAGCCAAAGATAACCGGTATCACAGCCCAGCGTAACTGTACCATGATATTGTCCGCTTTGGCAGCCAACACGCCCTTAGCTCCCGCCCCTCACGGTTTTTAAAACGCGTCATGATGGTGAAGTTATCCAGCCCCTTATAATGAAGCCTTTGTTCCCCTTCACAACCGATGTGGGATATAACAATCCACCCCCACTAGAGATTCCAGCGTCCTCGTAGGACCTGGCAACACTGGTCTGGCCCTGGCTCTGATACCATCTGTAACAGCCCAGCGTAACCACACCATGATATTGTCCGCTTTGGCAGCCAGCACACCCTCAGCGCCCGCCCCTCATGGTTTTTAAAAAGCGTCATGATGGTGAAGGTATCTAGCCCCTTATAATGAAGCCTTTGTTCCCCTTCACAACCGATGTGGGATATCACAATCCACCCCCTTAGAGGGTCCTGCGTCCTCGCAGGACCTGGCACGCCGGTCCAGCTCTGGCTCTGATACCATCTGTAACAGCCCAGCATAACCGCACCATGATATTGTCCGCTTTGGAAGCCAGCACGCCTTTAGTGCCCGCCCCTCACGGTTTTTAAAACGCGTCATGATGGTGAAGGTATCCAGCCCCTTATAATGAAGCCTTTGTTCCCTACATCGGGGCTAGATACCTTCACCATCATAACACGTTTTAAAAACTGTGAGGGGTGGGAGCTGAGGCGTGCTAGCTGCCAAAGCAGACAATATCATTGTGCGGTTACGCTGGGCTGTTACAGATGGTATCAGAGTCAGGGCTGGACTGGTGGTGCCCTGTCCTGCGAGGATGCTGGACCCTCTAGGGGAGGTGGATTGTGATATCCCACATTGGTTGTGAAGGGGAACAAAGGCTTCAATATAAGGGGCTGGATACCTTCACCATCATGACGCGTTTTAAAAACCGTGAGGGGTGGGCGCTGAGGGCGTGCTGGTTGCCAAAGCGGACAATACTACGGTGCGGTTACGCTGGGCTGTTACAACCAGGACTGAATCATCCTCCCGTTTTGATGTCAAACGAAAGCGTGACGGTAAAAATTACGTCGTTGCCTTGACTAACCGAACCCCACAAGCCGTACCCCTCCAAGCCTCCCAATCACCCAAGTGGCACCAACCTAACTTACCAAAACAAGAAACCCTACACTAGTCCTCACCCTCAATGCAACAACTGCCACTTTCACCATCAATCCATTGTTACTTGCCGACTGTGTGCTAATTGTGGGAGTTATGGTCATTCGAGTAACAATTGTCGTGCTCCTCAAAACCAGGCTCAACCTACTACCCAAAACATGACCCAAACCTACTAGTAGCCGAACTACCCCATGGTACCTTATGTTCGAGCTTGCTTTAATTATGGAGATCCTACCCATTTCAGAAACACGTGCCCTAGGCCGGTTAACATTATCAACGCTTAAGCCCAAGCAAACCCAGTTAACCAAGCGAACTAGGCAAACCCTGCACACCCACCAACAAGGGGTAGAGCCTACAACATCAATGCAAACACAGCTAAGGTCAAGGTCAACAGTGTGAAGGAGCAACCCAATTAGCCCTTTTTCCACCATGAAGACACAAGACTCTGCTCTAGTTATTTATTTTTCCATCCCAAGTTTTTATTTTTCCTTATAACACAAGATAGAAACAACCATCATTTAGTCTTGCTTTTTTCGGATTCGAGACTCAAGTGTTGGTAGTTACGTTTGGTTATGTTGGTAGATTTTAGGATAAGTCACATAGAACTAATCATGATTTGACAAGGACATGGTGGATACACCGCTGGTACTTCATATATATAAGTGTTCTTGTCAAATGATCAAAAGCTTTGTTAAATTGTCATGAGAAGTTCCGTGTAAGTAGTGTCAATCACGTTCAGATAACAATGTGGTTAATGACTTCATTTTGTAATTTCTTACGTAACTTTATCATTATGAGGCCTTTGTTTTCTCAATAGCAAATCTCTGGCACGAGCCATCTCCGTGTTATGACGCTTATCACTTCCACACCTCTTGCAACAAAGAGCGATTCCTCTACCAGGAACGTTACCAACACAATCGAACCTAAACCCTGCTTCGATTACATCTTAATGTAAACTCCCAGGGTATAGGCTAAAACAGTTACCAATTAAGGTTTCCTCTTAATTTTAGGACAAAATACTAAAACTCGAAGAGACTGTAACATCGTCAAACTGGGCACCCAAAAATCCGACCCATTTTGAAATTTTTCGAGTTTTATTATTAGTATTATTTTCTTCTATAATAACCATTGCGGGCGAAGTCTTCATATGATACACTCACATGCATCTTTCTAAATATATATATACACACACACAAACGCTATTACGATTAACAAGATTTTTTCAAATCAATAAACGATACTTAGTTAAGTTAAACATACTTAAATTACGCTTTCATTTAAACAAAGTTAAGTGTAGGGGCTTTTTGCGCGAGTTGAAACTTGAATCCTTTGTATAAAAATTAAAACAAGAAAAAAAGGGGACACATAAACCACAGACTCGACCCAAGGACTACTCGAAAGACAAAGATTAGGCAAACGGTTGCACCACCTTCAAGTTTGGTGTAGAGCTTATGGTCATGAACTATATATACACAGTCTGCTACTGAGGTTATAATTTGAAACAAGTTTACCACACAAAAGCCATGAATGTCAACTTGGAAGGGTTCCTGATTAACCGGGATTGAGGTTGGTTTCCGCGTTTCCATTTTTAAGTGAATCAAGAACATAATCGTGTTCCTACCCTCTATACCTCACCTCCTAAAAACCTTCCTCAACCTCTTGCATAACCACTAACGGCGACCCTCACCCTAAAACCCCTAATAAACTCCATCTTTTCCACTCCTACATAAACTGCTTCTAAACTCACTCGATCCTGTTTACCACACCTTTCCTTCACTCTCTAGAACCGCATAAGCACGCCGGAGAAACCGCAACCCAGCGGAGATACAAGGACCTCAGCGGAGCGACGAAGCACGTCGGAGCACACCACGAGAAACCGTCAAACGCTGTTTCGGTATACTTTTTTTTCCTGTCCATTCGTTTTTGTTTTCTTTTATACAAGAAGCAACATCTTTCGATTAATGAAAACAAACTGTAACGCTGTTAAAGGAGATTATACAGTTAATTTGTGTATAAATAAAACCAAAATTAGATTATAACACATCTGTTTAACATGGCTCAGTGGCATAGGCTATTTGTAACTGAGTCCGGAGGTCACGGGTTCCAAACCCGGCCCCGATTTTGTCGTTGCAATTTATTATTTTCCTTATATAAAATGAGGAACCATAATTATTGTTTCAGTATTATAGCGTAACATCAGATAACACAAAACCAGGTGCAGTCCAATGGTTGTTTAAGCCACGTAAATTATGGAGGTCACGCATTCGACCCAGCGATCCCTTGTTTCTTCGCTGAATTATAATTTTTTTAAAGAAAACTAGAATGAAAACACTTAAATTAATACATAAGTTAATTGATGAGCGGGTATATAACCGAGTTAGACACATGGCCTAGTGGAAGGCAGGTGTGCGTACCTACGGGAGGTCCCCGGTTCAAATCCTGTCAGACCCCGTTTTTGTCATCTTTTTTTATTTTTCATATTAATTTTTTGAAGTCATTTATGTTCTTTTTAATAAAACCTTAAATCTAATATAATTAACTGTTTTTATGTTAATCCTTTTTCTTTTATAAAAAAATCATTAAATTCAATAAGACCAACATACACCTCCTCTTTGACTTTACGATATAAGAAAGCAAACTTGACATCCAATTGGTACACCTTGAAACCTTTCCAAGAAGCAAAGGCCAAGAATATGCGGATTGCTTCAAGACGGGTAACTGGGGCATAGACTTCGTGTAATCTATCCCTTCCTGCTGATGGAAACCTTGTACCACAAGTCGAGCTTTGTTTCGAATTACGATACCTCTATCATCACGCTTGCACTTGAAGACCCATCAAGTGTTTATATTTTTGTGATGATCTGGTAGGTTGTCATACTCTCAATTTCCACTTATGGAGTATTACCGCGAGACGTGTGATCAAACCAGAATCTCAGACACTAGCAATGTCGAACGACTCTATATGATTTATTTAAACGTTTTCCAAAAACATTTATTGTAAACATGCATAGTCATTTTCAAAGTTCCAAAATTCAAAGCTTAGCGGAAGCATTAGAGTAAAGTAACGGGCGCCAACATAAACGCCAAAACCAAAATCCCAAAAATAATCGTTAATAAAGACTCGATAAAAATGTCTTGATCAAATGCAAAGTGGGTGCACCTAGCGCTCCTAGCGTCCTGAGAAACATGCAAAGAAAGAAGTGTCAACATTAAAGAAGAATGAGTTCACAGGTTTTATAAATTCACAAGTTCGTTTAAAAGATTGGTTTCTCCCGTTATCCCTAACCCGGAATAATGACATAGTTCCATTATTCCTAACCTGGAATAATAATGTTGATTCGTAAATAAATTCAATGTTAACATTGCAGGTAGCGAGCCTAGAGTTACGTCATGTAAGAGTTCACGATCGAAGCTGGTTGTTGTTGCCTCTGTGTTTCCAGGTCTGTCACTGACCATGGCGAAAGTTAGGCCAAATTAATCACCCGTTGACCATTCCCGGTCGGCTAGCGCCACTAGCTCGGGTGGGGCTTGTCGGGCCCAGTAGTACTACTATAATTTCCCCGCTATCTAACCCAATACTAACGATCCGAGAGTCGGTTGAGGACTTCCGTGATAAAGCTACTTAGTGACCATAACATACATTAACATTAACTTAGTTACCGAATAGTTAACGACGTTAATTTCGCATAACGTAAAAGATGGAGTTGTAGAGCGTATACATGTTTCTCCCCCTGTTGTTCAAAACCGGATAAGATAGGGGCCGTGAACTCACCTTAAATTGCTCGGTTAGATAAAAACAAAAGAAGTAAAGGATGGAACCGCTAATCGCGTCATAACATGTCAACCGATTCAAAGTTAGTGTGTGAACACACTGACACAAAACCCTAGGCATAACTAACACACAGTACGGCACACGTAATAATTAATTCGGAACCATAACCATGCATGCAAAGTATCACCATACAAAATAACGACCAAATCAACTTGTCACAAACACAGGCTAACTCATACAACACTTAGACACACACAAACGTAAGTTATCATGTTTCAGCTTGTACACTCATAACTGAGCCGTTTTCGAGAATTTTTATAAAATAGTTCCCTTATTCCAAAAATTCCAATCTTTTCTACAGTGGGTGCCAAATAGCCTATAAAATTTAGTGTAAAATATTGGTATCCTAAATCTTTACCAATTATTTATAAAAATTTATATACTAGGCTGCAGTCAGATTAGTCGTTTTCTGACTGCAGTCCACGAGAAAAATCATTTAAAAATCATCGTTCATCTGATTAACGAAATTCCACTGGGAGATTTTCGGAAACTCCTGTCTCCAGCTACTGTACAGATTTCGTGACCTAACCCTATACATACTATGAGATCCAACTCGATAAACAACCTGTAAATTCTGCAGAAATTACGCAGCTTCAGCTGCAGCACTAAATGGTCATTCAAAAATAGCAAACGACCTCAGAAAAATATGAATCTGGCGTCATTTGAAGAGTTTTTCAAAAATACACGTTTTAGGCTTCAGAAAATCCGCTTTTCGATAAATAATGATCAGGGTACAGCAAACTGAAGTTGGCTGTAAATGTCAATCAACTTTCTGTTTTCGACTTTATTGTATTAGAACATGTTTAAACGGCCATGACGCTTAGTTGTATCAATTTGTAGCAGGTTATTGTATCGGATATCATCTAATATATCAGTATTCATGAAAACCCTAAGCATATATCATGATGTTTATAGATAAAACGCAGCCTACGATTTTAATACTCAAACATATCATCACAACCGCAAGGATTCGCATATTCATCCGAACTAATCATACACCACAACACTTTTTCATAATAATATCATACAAGCACATAATCATGATCAAGACTACACAAAACCTAGTGTGAATCATAATACAATTGAACCCTAACCTTGAAACGATGACAATTAGCGAACCGGGACAAGCTTGGAATCGATCCGAGTGGTGTAGGGCTGTTTGCGCGACCGAGAGGGGGGGGCTGCTGCCGTCGCACACCACATGAGGAGAAGGTTTTAGGGTTTGCTATTTTTTTTAACACCCCATGCATACGTATACATAAGGGGCCAATGGGGGCGGTTTGGGCCATTCCTTGGGCCGCAAAGAGTGTGGGCCGCAAGGGGGTGTGGGTGGCGGGTTGGGTTTGCTTGGTCGCGAAGTCGAAATGTTTCACAGGCTCGGTTCGGTGCGGCTTATATAGAATTTACTAACCGATCATTATAGTCTGGTAAATAACTACACACAATACGACTCGACAATTATTCGCGACACGAAGTTTATAAAATATTAAATCACGTATTTGGAGTGTGACACATTAGATTCACAAACGTCTAATAACATGTAGCACGTACTTGAGATACGACCCGTTAAAACTCCCAAACATTCTGTATTCCCCAAATACTAAAGTTAGCGTAGTTATTGCGAGCGCGTAATTAATTCTCCGAATTAAATCAGCGTAGGAATGAATAACAATAAAGTAGCGCATTTAAGGTACCTGAAAAACCGGGATGTCACATTATCCCCATGTTGAAAGAATTTTCGTCCTGAAAATTGAGTATACGCGGTTTAGGATGCAACGCACAAAAGTTCAGTTTGTTAGAATGGTACAAGGAAATCCCAGGCTGTCATATTATCCCCATGTTGAAAGAATTTCGTCCCGAAATTTAGTTGGCAGTAACATCAGATTGCTGCTCTGCTGCAAAAAAGGTGTGGATATTTGCTTTTCATTTGGTCCTCTCTTTCCCACGTGAACTCCGGTCCACGCTTAGAGTTCCAACAAACCTTGACGATCGGTATCTTGCTGTGCCTTCGAGTCTTGATCTCACGGTCCATGATTTCGATAGGTTGTTCCACAAAATGCAGTTGTTTCATCCACTTGGATCTCATCCAATGGAATGACCAGGGTTTCATCTGATAGACACTTCTTCAGATTGGACACGTGAAAAACATTGTAAACTCCACTGAGTTCGGCAGGAAGGTCTAACTGATAAGCTACAGGCCTGATACGTTTCGAAATCACAAATGGGCCTACGTACCCTGGATTTAGTTTGCCTCGTTTTCCAAAACGAATTACACCCTTCCAAGGTGACACCTTCAGTAGGACACGGTCACCTACTTGAAATTCGAGCGGTTTGCATCGTTGATCAGCGTAACTTTTCTGTCGATCCCGTGCTGCTGCCATGCGGTTTCTGATTTGCACAATCTTTTCAGTAGCCTCAAGTATCAACTCAGGACCTATGAGTTGACTGGCACCGACTTCTGCCCAACAGACCGGTGATCTACATTTGCGCTCGTACAATGCTTCAAACGATGCTGCCTGAATACTCGTATGGTAACTGTTGTTATACGAGAATTCCAATAAAGGCAGATGGATTTCCTAACTGTTCCCGAAGTCTACCACGCATGCCCTAAGCATGTCCTCCAAGGTCTGAATGGTCTTTTCACTTTGTCCATCCGTCTGAGGGGTGGTAAGTTGTGCTCAAATCTAAGCGTGTACCCAACGCTTTCTGAAGTGACCGCTAAAAGTTGGACGTGAAACGAGCATCTTTGTCTGAAATGATGGACGTTGGCACCCCGTGCCGAGAAACTACTACCTTAATGTAGATGCGAGTTAACTTATCCATCTTATCTGTTTCTTTGGTCGCTAGGAAGTGTGCAGACTTAGTTAGATGATCCATGATCACCCAGATGGTATTGCAACCACCAGGAGTTCGCGGGAGTTTAGTGATAAAGTCCATCGAGATCTGATCCCATTTCCACACAGTAGCCCTGATGGCTTCTGGTATTCCACCTTGACTTTCGCAAAAGTTAAACACTTGCTCACGTAGGTGGCTATATCCGCTTTCATGTTGGGCCACCAGTACGCGGTTTTAAGGTCTTGATACATCTTATCTGAACCAGGATGGACAGAGTATCAGGATTTGTGAGCTTCGTCCATAACTAGCTTTTTGAGGTTTCCGTAGAGAGGTACCCATATATGGTTCATGAAATATCGGGTACCATTGGGTTTCACTTCCCAATCGCGTTCCATCTTTCCCACAGATTCGGCCTTGATGTTCTCTTCCTTAACTGCTTCTAGCTGCGCGTCGTGTATCTGTTTGGGTAACCCAGAATGAATTGTGAACTATAGTGCTCGTACCCGATGAGGTTTCAAGTGCTCCTTCCGACTGAGGGCATCAGCTACCACGTTAGCTTTACCCGGGTGATACTGAATGGCACATTCATAATCGTTTAGGAGTTCGACCCAGCGACGCTGTCTCATGTTCAACCCCTTCTGGTCAAAAATATGCTGGAGGCTCTTGTGATCCGTGTAGATTGTGCACTTGGTTCCATATAGGTAGTGTCTCCAAATCTTAAGTGCAAACACAACTGCTCCCAATTCCAAGTCATGTGTCATGTAGTTCTTCTCATGGACCTTCAACTGTCGGGATGCATACGCGATGACCTTATCACGTTGCATGAGCACACATCCCAATCCCTGAATGGAAGCGTCACAATATACCACAAAATCATATGCCCCTCTGGCAAGGACAAAATGGGCGCACTGCAAAGCTTCTGCTTCAGTAATTGAAATGTTGCTTCCTGTTTGTCACCCCAAGCATACTTGGTGCCCTTCTGAGTGAGAGTGGTAAGCGGTTGTGCGATCTTGGAAAATCCCTCGATGAAACGTCTGTAGTAACCAGCCAAACCCAAAAATTGGCGGATCTCTATTGGTGTCCTGGGTGCTTCCCAGTTCTTGATAGCATCGATCTTGGCGGGATCAACGTGTATACCCTTTTCATTCACGATATCCCCGAGGAACTGAACTTCCCGAATCCAGAAATCACACTGCAAAAATTTGGCATATAGTTTCCTTGTTGAAGTAGTTCCATCAATAACCGCAGATGCTCAGCATGTTCTTCTTCACCCTTAGAGTAGATGAGTATATCATCGATGAACACGATGACTAACTTGTCGAGATACGGCTTACACACGCGGTTCATGAGGTCCATGAACACCGGCGGGTGCATTGGTGAGACCGAAGGGCATGACCAAGAACTCGTAATGGCCATACCGAGTGCGAAATGCCGTCTTGGAGATATCCTCCTCCCTGACGGGTAGCTGGTGATAACCGGACCGTAGATCAATCTTGGAGTAGTAGCTTGACCCTTGAAGCTGGTCGAAAAGATCGTCGATGCGAGGTAAGGGGTACCGGTTCTTGACGGTAACCTTATTGAGTTCCCTGTAGCTGATGCACATGCGGAAGGTCCCGTCCTTCTTCTTGACAAAAAGGACCGGAGCTCCCCATGGCGAAGTACTGGGTCGGATAAATCCTTTTTCCAACAATTCCTGAAGTTGGGTAGACAGCTCTGCTGGAGCTAAGCGGTACGAGGCCTTGGCGATAGGAGTCGCATGGCTCGCCAATTCGATTTCAAACTCTACTTGTCGATGTGGTGGAAGACCGGGTAATTCCTCTGGAAACACATCTGGAAAGTCACGGACGATGGGGATATCTTCAACTCGCTTCTCGTCCTTAGGCTGCTCGGTGACCAGTGCGAGCAAAGCAAAAGAGTTCTTTCTCCGAAGATACTTCTGAGCTTGCATGTAAGAGATGATCTTCGTGACGACGCCTGCCTTCTCGCCTTGTACCATCAAGACTTCGTCGTCAGAGAGCGGAATACAGATAACTTTCTCGAAACAAAGAAATTCAGGTCGGACGTCAGATAGCCAGTCCATTCCGACTACCACGTCAAAACTACCCAGAGTAGTTGTCATCAGATCAATGGTAAAGGTGTGACCCACGAGTTTGAGTTGACAGCTAGTCACTAGATGGGTCGCATCTACAGATTTACCATCGGCTAGTTCTATGACGTAAGGGGTCTTTAGGGGTTTAGGTGTGAGATTTAGGTTCTTCCTAAAAGACTCAGATATAAAACTCTTATCCGCACCCGTATCAAAAAGTACAGTAGCAAAATGATCGTTAAGTGGAAACTTACCAGTGACCACATTCGAGTTGTTTCTGGCCTCCCCACGGCCTAGCGTGAATGCACGTCCTTTGGCACCTCCTGTGACACCATTTCCATTGTTGCCATTGTTGATATTGTTGTTGTTGTTATTATTCCCACCATTGTTGTTGTTGCGAAGTTGCGGGTAGTCTCACTTGAAATGGGCAGTGCTACCGCACTGGTAGCATCCCCGGTTATTACCCTGGTGCTGGTTCTGATTCTGTCGTGACATTATCTCCCCGCGACAATCCCTTGCCGAGTGTCCTGCCTTGCCACATCATTGGCAGCGATTTCTGGTGCAAGGGCCGTGATGATGGAGGTTACAACGATTACATTGCGGCTTCCGACCCGCATAGCCGCTCGAGTTCTGGGTGTCGTTGGCAGACTGATTGTTGTGACCCCGATTGTTGTTGAAGTTGTTGGACCGCTTCTGGTTTCCTTGTTGTGGTTGGGCTGATGAAGACTGCTGAGCAGGTGAATCTTCGAATTTCCTTTTGTTGTCAGGGATATTTTAATTTTCACCCCTAGGTGGCAACTTCCTTTGCTCCACCGCTTTATCGGTGAGTTTATGTGCCATCCTAATTGCTTGTTGCTCCGTCGTAGGGTTGCTAGACATTACCATGCCCTGGATCTCAGGGACCAGACCCCGAAGATAAAACTCAAGTCGCTTAGCGACGGTGTTAGCCAAATCGGGACAAAGGAACACCAGATCATGATGTCTTGCCGTGTACACTTCAATTTCTTACCCGACCATCTTGTGGTTCCATAACGCTTGTTCTAATTGCCGAAATCTGTCCCGCGGACAGTATTCCTCCTTGATTAGAGCTTTGAACTCGGTCCAGGTCATTGCGTTCGCCGCAGCAAGCCCACGCGTTTGGACTTGTGTGTTCCACCAGGTTAATGCCCCATCTTCCAACGTCGAGGTAGCATACTTGACCTTATTAGCTTCGAGGCAATTGCACATTGCGAAAACCGATTCAGACTTTTCAACCTAACAGACCAGTCCTATGGGTCCTTCAGCTCCCGTGAACTTGCTCGGTTTCGCATCCAAGAACATCTTATAGGGTTAAGACCCCCTCCTGAGGATAGAGGATAGGTAGTCAGCGCGAAAGTCTACTAGCCAAACTATTAGATTTTCCCATTAAAATTTAATAATGGTTACCTGCTGGTGTGTTAGGAGCACCTGCCAGAGCAGCGTTCACGTGTTGTTGGATTAAAGCGCCCAATTCTTCAGCTGACATGTTGAGATTTCCGTGACGCCCGGTTGCTATTTCAGATCTTCGCAAGACAACACAAACACATACCGATAAGTATATATCCAATATAGTTATCATATTCCACACTTCAATGATCAAACAATTTATATCAACCCAACAAATTAAACAATCAAAAGGAACATTCGATTAAATAAATTGTATTGTCTCACAAAATACCAACCAAACATATCAGTTTAGTTATAAAATTTCCAAGTTCAAACATAAGTGGAAACAAAAACTAAAGGAAACAAAACGAAGATTGGCAAGGCGGGCTAGTCATCTATGTCTCCATCCCCCAAGTCACTATCACTGCCGTCTTCCTCTTCAGCGATTTCAGCTTCAACAGTCGGGTCCTGTTCCGGCTCTTCTTCCTCCGGATCCTCCTCCGGGTCTCCTCTGAATCCTCCTCTTCGTCTTCTACCGGCGCTGGAGGGGCCGATGCGGGTACTGGAATCGGTGGTGCTTGGTTCTGCTCCAGTTCGTGAATCCTCCAAGTGGACTCAAGAACTCTATCTTCGAGCCAGTTAGCCCTCAGCTGCTCAGCACGAAGGTCCTTAGCTAAAATGCTTCAAACTCTCTTATTCTCATCTTGCTCTTCCTCGAGCTCTTCAGTTTTACAGTCAGCTGACGTATCAGCCATCCCTGTGCTTCGATAGTCTCTTGCATTCTCTCCAGTTGTTCCTGTTGTTTCCTTAGTACAGCTCTAAGTAGATCGTCCTCCACTTCTGAAGAGTTGACCGGTTTGACCGGTACAGCAGTGGTTGGACGGGAGGACGACTCCCCTCCTAGAGAAAGTCTTTTCCTGTCAGCTGAGCGTGTCTCCACGCCACAAGGTGGTAAGGGTTCGACCATGGGTGCCTTCCCCGGCGCCCTTGATTGTTGAGAACTGTCGGATGATGATGATGACATAGCCTGCGGGGTTAGTGAAGTTAGTTAAGAGCTACGTATATATATATATATATATATATATATATATCACATAGAACAATTGTAGTATAACACATAACAAGATATCACAGTTCGGTGCCAACTAAGTCTACTGTCGTGTAACAGCTATAGTTTAGGTCTACTTTAAATGCAAACCTTGTTCTCTATAGCTAGTGGCTCTGATACCAATCTGTCACACCCTCAATTTCCACTTACGAAGTATTACCGCGAGGCGTGTGATCAAACCAGAATCTCAGACACTAGCAATGGCGAACGACTCTATATGATTCATTTAAACGTTTTTCAAAAACATTTATTGTAAACATGCATAGTCATTTTCAAAGTTTCAAAGTTTAGCGGAAGCATTAGAGTAAAGTAACGGGCGCCAACATAAACGCCAAAACCAAAATCCCAAAAATAATCGTTAATAAAGACTCGACAAAAAAAATGTCTTGATCAAATGCAAAGTGGGTGCACCTAGCGCTCCTAGCGTCCTGAGAAACATGCAAAGAAAGAAGTGTCAACATTAAAGAAGAGTGAGTTCACAGGTTTTATAAATTCACAAGTTCGGTTTAAAAGATTGGTTTCTCCCGTTATCCCTAACCCGGAATAACGACATAGTTCCATTATTCCTAACCTGGAAAAATAATGTTGATTCGTAAATAAGTTTAATGTTAACATGCAGGTAGCGAGCCTAGAGTTACGTCACGTAAGAGTTCGCGATCGAAGCTGACTGTTGTTGCCACTGTGTTTCCAGGTCTATCACTGACCATGGCGAAAGTTAGGCCAAATTAATCACCCGTTGACCATTCCCGGTCGGCTAGCGCGACTAGCTCGGGTGGGGCTTGTCAGGCCCAGTAGTACTACTATAATTTCACCGCTATCCAACCCAATACTAACGATCCGAGAGTTGGTTGAGGACTTCCGTGATAAAGCTACTTAGTGACCATAACATACATTAACATTAACTTAGTTACCGAATAGTTAACGACGTTAATTTCGCATAACGTAAAAGATAGAGTTGTTGAGCGTATACATGTTTCTCCCCCTGTTGTTCAAAAACCGGATAAAATAGGGGCCGTGAACTCACCTTAAATTGCTTGGTTAGATAAACGCAAAAGAAGTAAAGGATGGAACCGCTAATCGCGTCATAACATGTCAACCGAGTCAAAGTTAGTGTGTGAACACACTGACACAAAACCCTACGCATAACTAACACATAGTACGGCACACGTATAACTAATTCGAAACCATAACCATGCATGCAAAGTATCACCATAAAATATAACGACCAAATCAACTTGTCACAAACACAGGCTAACTCATACAACACTTAGACACACACAAACGTAAGTTATCATGTTTCAGCTTGTACACTCATAACTGGACTGTATTCTAGAATTTTTATAAAATAGTTCCCATGTTCCACAAATTCCAATCTTTTTACAAACGGTACCAATTAGCCTGTAAAATTTAGTGTAAAATTTTCGAATCCTAAATCTTTACCAATTATTTATAAAAATTTATATACTAGGCTGCAGTTAGATACGTCGCTTTCTCACTGCAGTCCACCAAAAAAATCATTTAAAAATCATCGTTTATCCGATTAACGAAATTCTAGTGGGAGATTTTCCGAAACTCCTGTCTCCAGTTACTGTACAGATTTCATGACCTAAGCCCATAGAGACTATGAGATCCGACTCTTTAAACAACCTGCAAATTCTGCAGAAATTACGCTACTTCAGCTGCTGCACTAAATGGCTGTTCAAAAATAGCAAACGACCTCAGAAAAATATGAATCTGGCGCCATTTGAAGCATTTTTCAAAAATACACGTTTTAGGCTTCAGAAAATCCATTTTTCGATAAATAATGATCAGGTTACAGCCAACTGAAGTTGGCTGTAAATGTCAATCAGCTTTCTGTTTTCGACTTTATTGTATTAGAACATGTTTAAACGGCCATGACGCTTAGTTGTATCGATTTGTAGCTGGGTTATTGTATCAGATATCATCTAATATATCAGTATTCATGCAAACCCTAAGCATATATCGTGATCTTTATAGATAAAACGCAGCCTACGATTTTAATACTCAAACATATCATCACAACCGCAAGGATTCGCATATTCATCCGAACTAATCATACACCACAACACTTTTTCATAATTATATCATACAAGCACATAATCATGATCAAGACTACACAAAACCTAGTGTGAATCGTAATACAATTAAACCCTAACCTTGAAACGATGACAATTAGCGAACCGGGACAAGCTTGGAATCGATCCTAGGGGTGTAGGGCTGTTTGCGCGACCGAGAGAGGGGGGGCTGCTGCCGTCGCACACCACAAGGGGAGAAGGTTTTAGGCTTTGCTATTTTTTTTGAACACCCCATGCATACATAAGGGGCCAATGGGGGCGGTTTGGGCCATTCCTTGGGCCGCAAGGAATGTGGGCCGCAAGGGGGTGTGGGTGGCGGGTTGGGTTTGCTTGGTCGCGAAGTCGAAACATTTCACACGCTCGGTTCGGTTTGGCTTATAAATAGAATTTACTAACCGATCATTATAATCTGATAAATAACTACAAACAATACGACTCGACAATTATTCGCGACACGAAGTTTATAAAATATTAAATCACGTATTTGGAGTGTGACACAACATATTCACAAACGTCTAATAACACGCAGCACGTACTTCAGATACGACCCGTTAAAACTCCCAAACATTGTGTATTCCCTAAATACTAAAGTTAGTGTAGTTATTGCGAGCGTGTAATTAATTCTCCGAATTAAATTAGCGTAGGAATGAATAACAATAAAGTAGCAAGTTTAAGGTACCTGAAAACCGGGATGTCACATAGGTCAACAAGCTTCCAGACACCCAATTTCTATAATTGAAGCAATTCCTCTTGCATTGCGTCCACCCAGCTCTCTTCTTTCAACGCGTCTTTCCAGTTCCCCGGTTCTACCTGAGAAACAAAATAACTATTAGAAAGTCTTGTTTGAAGTGGAGCAATAGGAGTATAGAAACAGCTTAGATCCTTGTTGATCTGATTGCGAGTTTGCACTCCTATTTGTAAGCTGCCTATAATATTCTCCAAAGGATGGTATGAAAGCATCCTCGGCATCACTTCATTTGGAACATCGAATTGTGTTTGCAAATTTTTGATGACTTCATCCACAACCGGTACAGACGATGAAGCTTCATTCCTTACATTTGATTGTCAGCTTGATTATTCAGGAAGCTTTCAATCTGCTCAGATCCTTCATCGGAACTTGATCCTCCATCATTGAAGGTTGGTTCCTGATCAGAGTCAGCATTTGGCTGTTGCTGGGTAGATGATTCGGCAGTGTGGACAATTGGTACAGGGACAGAGTCTTGAAGAGTAGAGCTCGGACCTACATCAGATGTGTTGAGAGGAAGTGACGGGGAAATCACCAACGGTCTAGTAACTAGTTCTTGATTAGATATTTGATGTTCTTGAAAGAGCATAACAAGTTCTTCTTCTGATGGCACATCAGACGTGTTGTGGTCCCGTGGTAGGCGGCGGTTCTAGACGTAAGCTTTGGGGATAGAACAGATTCGGCAGAACGAAATTGACAAGGAGGCATAGAATCAGCAGAAGCTTTTCAATTCATTCATTCAAACTGAAAGAGTATACATCTTGACTGGCTGGCGGAGTTCCTGGAGAGAATCCGCCAGTGTTTCCCTCAGGGAACTTCCAAAACTTACAAAAAATGAACACACAACACCTATTTATAGACATGACAGCTCGTGCGAAACGAGCATGTTGTCACTCGTACAAAGGGTTATTCGTACGAGTGAGATGTTATCACTCGTACGAGTAACAAATTCACTCGTACGAGGTACATGTCACTCGTACGAGCTAGTACTCATTCGCACTTGGGTCATGTGTTCGTATCTAATCTATACAATATTCAATACACACTCTTTCTAGCCTATTCGCACAGTGACGGCCATAAAGTGCATCAACAATTTCCCCCTTGGATGTCACTATCGAACTTGAACTTGAAATCTGAGAGTTGTGTTTGAATATTCTACAACTTCAATCGGGTATCTGTTGACATCGTAATTCCCCCTTGATTGAAGATCCGGGTTTGCATTTCTACGTTAAGCAACATTCCCCTTGAAATAATTTTCTCCAGAAATTGATCTTCAGGTCATTGTTTACACGGTTCAAGACCTCCTATGATTTTCTTGATCTACAAATTTTCTCGAACAATCAACAACTTGAAATTAAACAATGCAGCTTCTCTGTTTTGACGTTAAGCATATCCACGTTCGGTTTAGCGCAATCCCCTGATGCTCGATCCTCTGATCTTCAAAACCCAACCGGCAATTGACAGAAACTTCGAAATACCACACCGAAAAACTTCAAACCAATAAATATCCGCAAAAATCTTCTCAATTAGCAAATCATCGGAAACAAACTATCTGGTAACAAATCTAATATGAGAAACATTATTTGGCAATCAGAATCACACTCTTCCTTTTTAGTCACAATAACAGACGTATAGCTATCTCCACTGGAATAGGGCACTGAAACTACAAGACATCCTTGTTTCCTGGCGATTACCGAAAAACAGTTCATTTGCAATGCAGAGTTAATGATAGGCAGTCATGTATGCTTCCACTTCCACATCGGGGATCAGGTAGTTAGTAGTTGGTGCATTATGTCTATTGCCTACGTCTAGTATGTGTCTGTATTGTTTATACGGCTTTAATGCTGAATGTATATATGTTCAATGTTATTTTATTCATGTTTTGTATGGCTCGTACGAGCGAGATTGTATGGCTCGTACGAGTGAAGTCACTCGTACGGAGCAGCTGCTCGTACGAATCACATCTCTATTTAACACACACTCTAGTGCAAGTCATGTCGACCTATAAATAGAGGAGTGTTGTGTCAGAGTTAATAAGTCAGTTCAGTTAGTACTGCGAAGCCCTGCTAGTTTATTTACTCGCGTCTGTACTTTGCACATCTTTGAATACAACAGAGCAGTTAAACAGTAAGTTCTATGTTGTTCATTTTGTCAACCTCTCTAGCAATGAATTCCGCCTCTGCTAGTTGAGTTAGATCAGATCAGTTGCTCATCGGAGGAGCCCAATCCTCGTTCACAAGTGGTATCAGAGCTTTGGTCTGATCTAATGACAAACGATAAGTAATTGCAGGCTATCAGCTGTTTCATACTTGGATTCACTTTCTTCTTCTACACATTCCCGAACTGAACTGGATTTTGTACGAATTTAGGAACGAAATGGACTAGGATTCTAGGAATTCACGTTAAACTACATTCGAATCAATCCCTAACAAATTCAGATCTAAAATCGAACTTAATCATGTCAAAATCGGTAAAATTCATCCATTTTGGAGACTTTGTTGTTTCGTACGAGTAGAGAAACCACTCGCATAAACAACTTTTTGTTAAAATTTGAACCATTCGTACGAACAATTTACCAGAAGTTCCTAAAATTTACAAATTTCAAAATTTACAAGTGTGATTCGCACAAACCTTACATCTGTACGAGCATCTCACTCATACGAACGAATCTTGATCACTCGCACGAACATCTTGTTCACACGAGTAACTGTTTTGTGCAAATCATCTTGTTCTTACTAATCTCAGGTTCGTACGAACGGATCTCATTCGCACGAATTGACTTGTCATCCACATGAATTTTTCCGCACCAATCAGTTTGTTCGAAGAGTGTGCTTTTGAATTTTAACAGAAAATGTCTGAAGAATTTTACAACGTATTCGCTACGTCTGCTGTTACGAACACAGCGGCTCTAAACATCAATCTCCAAAACGAGATGGGAACAACGACTAAACCGTCAAAGTCAATGAATCTAGAAGACTTTGATAGCTGGAGTGAGCGGTTCATGAATTTGGTCCAGGCAAGTCACTTTACTTGCTGGTTCACGATCAAAGCTAAATATCAAGCGTCGGTGGTGAAAATGGTCTCGAGAAGACTCTTGCTCAACTCTCAGATGTAGAAAGGGAAAGGTTCATCAACAAAAAGAAAATAATGAATATTCTGCAACAATCCATTAAAGAAGATATTCTGGCGTTACTTCAACACGATGATGATGCTCAATCATTGTGGAATGCTCTCCGTTTGAAGTTTCAGGGAAGTGCTCAGCTTCGAAAAAATAAACGGGCATTGCTTAGTAAAGAGTTTGATATATTTATGCTGATTAAAGGAGAGACTGTGAAGCAATTGATCGAGAGATACTGTCATTTGGTGGTTTAGATGAAAAGAATGGGAATCATGAAGACCAATAAGGAACTTGTTGATAAGTTGGCAGATTCTCTTCCACAAGGCGAATGGTCTACTTATTTGACCATATTGAAGAATGGAACCGAGTATGGAAATTTTTCTTTACCGCGTTTCATTGAAAGAGTGAAGGGACACGAACTCAAAATGCAGAAGATGGCAAAGAACAAAACCGGTCAAGTACAACAAGATGTTAATTTGTACTTCAAGAACAGTTTTGCTTCTCAAATTCAGTCACCAAAGATCCAGACAGCTTTCAGTGCCTACAGTTCACAAAGTTCACCACCAATAAACCATAATAGTGGCTTTTAATCCTTTCCATTAGTTGATCCTAACACGCCTTCAAGCCCACAGTCATCTTATGGTTCAAATCAACCCCAGATCAACCAAACTACTCAATCTCATCCTAATCAGAGAATTTTATATTGCAACATTGCTGTAGATTTCTAGAATGCGCAGAATTTTGATGAGAACACCGTGAAGCAACACATGTCTTTACTAGCTTCGATGCTTGAGTCTTATTAGTCTAGTCGCAGGAAAAATCAGAAACTCAGAAATAACACCAGAAGATTACGATCAGATAGATCCGATTGAGATGGAGCTGATTGACATCAAGTGGTGTATGGCATCGATCGTTCATCGCGCACAAAGCTTTATGGAGATAACTGGCAAAGACAACTTGGGAGGTCTAGATGGAAAACTTGGATTTGATAAATCCAAAGTTACTTGTTTTAAATGTCGGGAGAAAGGACACTTCAAGTGTGAATGCTCGAACAGAGAGGTTCAGGGAAACCATAACCCTTTCGCTGATGATTACTACAAAAGAGCAATCTATCATCGTCCTTAGCCAAGAACACGAATGGTGCCGATTGAAGACAAACAGCCAGAGACTAAAGATAAAGCACTGGTGGTTACTAAAGAAGATGAGGGTTTCAACTGGAATAAATACATCTCAAAGGGAGAAAGTTTGGCTTTGGTTGCCGAGATTATAGAAGAACCTAAAGAAGAATTAGGGGCATCCTTTGACGAGGGTCCTGATGATGAAGATTTCTATTATCACACTTCATCATAGGAGAAGGAACTTTTGAACAGTCCATTCAAACACCTTTTTCCTAATGATATCTTAAAAACGTTTGCAGGATATTTTGCACCAAGTCAGTATTCATCATGTGAAGAGCAAAAGAAGCCAGTTGATGAAGAAAAAGTTAATGAAAAGATGGAGAAGTTGTCAGAAGACAACATCAAAGCTTGCATGGCAAATGGCAATGAGGTAAATGAGTCAAAGAGTGAGTCTGTGGTTGAAAAACCGTGTTCAAAATGTGCAGAGCCATGTAGTGATTGTCTTGTAAAAGACACACGATATGCTGAACTCCAAAGTTTAATAGGCAATTTGTCTAGTGATTACAAATCACTAAGGAAGCATATGACAAACTGAGTGCATCTGTTAAACAATATAATAAAGCACTCAGAGAAAATGACGCAACACTTTTGATGCTTAAAGCGACGGTTATGGACAAACAAATGGCTATTAACATTCATTTGAACACTATCGCTGAGCTAAAAAGTGAGCTTGAGAAAATTAGAATTGAAACTGAACGGGTTAACAAATTGTTAATTAGTTATTCAACAATCTCGTACGTCATTGATCACATTCTGCCCAAAATTGAAAATAATGATGAATCTAAAAATGGTGAAACTAAAAGTGCGAGTTACGATCGTGTTCCACCACCCATGTGGAATAGTTAAGCATGCAAAAAGCCATCTGGGGTGGAAAAAGCGCTTAACCTAAAGTTAAAAATTGAACCGTCTAATGAGCTGCCTGTGAACATCGTTGTAACTTGCACCAAATATGAAGGTGAATGTGACTCTGAAGTGGTAAACACAGTGGTTGAAAATGTGTTAAAAGGTGAATCTGAAAATTTTGAGTCTGAAAAATCTGATAAGTCTGAGTCTGATGATAATCGGAAGATAGTTTAAATATTGATCCAAACATTATAGTTTATAAAATGAAAGGATCTGATAAACTATTTTCGGATGAGGACTTTCCGATCCAAAACGTGAACATGGATCGTGTGGATAAAATGTTCAAGCTTGTGGAGGTAAGTCATGCTGATTTAGATAAACATGATATATCTTTCTACTCTAAATCAAAAAGTAACAATCGACCCTACTATCATAAAAATAGAGATTATCCAGAAAATAAAAGGGCAGGTTTAGGCTTCCTGAAGCGACACATGAACAACAGGTCCCAAAATTAAAGTTTACAAAGAAAATCAACTTTGTTTTTGGGACAACAACTGAGAAAGAAAAGGAGATCATCGAAACTCAATCAAACGATGATTTTCATAAAGAGAAAAAGAAACAGAAACAAGTTTTGGATACCTCTGTTCATAAGGACAGCAGGACGTGTTTTAAATGTAAGAAAGTTGGGCATATCGCCCGATATTGCTCACAAACAAGTCCAAAACCTGTTTCTCATCCTAAAAAGTTCACCAAGGATGAAAAACAGAAAGCACCCATGTATGCGCCAAAACAAATCCTACAAAGAAACAACGAATCCCAAAAAAATGTTAAACCAATTATTCAACGTCAATCTAAATTTGAAATTGGTGAAACATCAAACAAGAATCGTCAAATGGATTCAAAATTTTATGCTAAAAAGGCTAAACCTCAAACACAAAAATAGGTTGCTAAAGTTAAACCATCCAAGGTTGAACCTAAACCTTCTGTTTCACACAAAACCGAGCTTAAAAGGAATGATAAAAACAAAGTTGGTCTGAAATTCGACATTCCAAAGCCACCCAAGACCAAACAGGCTTGGGTTTCTTTGTTTAAATAGTCTCTTCATCTTGTGTGCAGGGGCTCCAGCGTTCGATAATGTCAAAATGGATAATGGATAGTGGAGCTTCTCGCCACATGACAGGAATGCTTGCGTTGCTCAACGATGTTAAAGCTATCCGTGGAGGGTACGTGGGTTTTGCTGGGACACAGGGAGGTAGGATTGTAGGTGAAGGGATTCTCACGAACGGAGTTGTATCATTTGACAAAGTGAACTACATTGCTGAGCTTGAGAACAATCTACTCAGGATTTCACAAATTTGTGACAAGAAGTTCACGACGCATTTCAACGATAAAGAATGCTTGATCTTAAAACCCGGTTTCAAGATTCCGGAGGAATGGATCCTGATGCGTGCTCCGTGAGAGAATGATTTATATGTTCTTGATATGGGTATTGCTTCTACCACATCGAAGAAAGTTCAATGCTTTGTATCAAAAGCTACCGAGAAAGAGTCAATTCTGTGGCATCGGAAGATGGGGCACATTCATCTACGAAAGATGAATTATCTTGTGCATAACGACCTAGTCAAGGGTGTAAATTTGAAGAATTTTCAACTATCCGATGATTGTCTGAGCTGCAAAAAGGGGAAGCAGCATAAGAAATCACACCCGAGAAAGCTGTTGAATTCTATGAAGCTACCACTAGAAAGGCTACACATGGATCTATTTGGACCAGTCAACGTTAAAAGTATCTCTGGTGATCTATATTGCCTTGTCATTACAGATGATTATTCGCGATTCTCATGGGTTTTCTTTCTGGAGAGTAAAGACGAGACATTTGAAACTCTTATGATCCTCTTCAGAAAACTTGAAAACCTATATCATTTGCCAATCAAGAGAATCCGCAGTGACAGCGGAACATAATTCAAGAACAAGAAGATGCTAGAATTCTGCAATGAAAAAGGGCTTCTTCACGAATTCAGCGCCCCCTATAATCCTAAACAAAATGGAGTAGCTGAACGTAAGAATCGCACACTGATCGAGACTGCCAAAACAAGGTTAGCCGATTCGACATTGCCAATCAGTTTCTAGAGTGAAGCAGTCGCGTTAGCGTGTTATACCTTGAATCGTGTGTTAACAGTTAAGCCTCACAACAAAACGTGTTTCGAGTTACTGAATCAGCGAAAGCCTAACCTTGCATTTTTGGAACCTTTTGGATCTCCGTGTACTGTATTGGACTCGGATGGTAAATTTGGAGCCAAATCCTTGGAAGGATTTTTCGTCGATTACGCTACTCCTTATAAATGTGTTTTCTTGCCGAGTCTAAACCAGGTCATTCTAGCACAGCATGTTGATTGTCAAAGATATACGACGCCAACACAGAAACCTGGGGATCCGTGGCTGTTTAACTACGATGGATTGTGGGATTCATTTGACCTGCCAGATGTGCCATCAGATGAAGAACTTGTTATGCTCTGTCAACAGCATCAAATATCTACAGAAGAACAAGTCTCTAGACTGTTGGTGATTTCTACATCACTTCTTGTCAACACGTCTGATGTCGGTCAAAGCTCTTCTCAATAAGTTCCTGTTCCTACACCAAATGTCAGTACTGGCGAATCATCTGCCCAACCGAATGTTGATGCTGACTCTGATCGGGAACCGCTTTTCGATGATGGTGGATCCAGTTCCGATGAAGGATCTAAACAGATTGAAAGCTTCTTGAACCAACACGCTGATCAGTCTAAAGCCAGGAATGAAGCCTCTTCATCTGTACCGGTCGTTGATGAAGTTCTTATGAATTTGAAACCACAAGTAGATGTTCCAACCGAAGTGATGCCTAGGACACTATCATATCATCCGTCGGAGAACATTATAGGCAGCTTACAAACCGGAGTGCAAACTCATAATCAGATCAGCTGCTCATCGGAGGAGCCCGATCCTCGTTCACATTAGCCCTTGAGCATCAATCTGAATCATGATCTAAAAATTCTGAACATTCTTTGATCACACATTCCAAATGTATAGTCTATTTTGTGAATAGACATAAACGTTATCTCATCTCTAATAATATTCGATCCTCTGTGTTTTCCAGATAATCTGCAGTCAGAACCACTCGGATACTGTTCTAGCATCACGAATTTCAAAAATGCCAGAATTTTAACATATACGTGAAAATTTTTATTCTCCCTCATTTTTGCAAATTCGGACGTCTTGATTTCTTATGGGAATGAAGATTATGGTGCGACTGCATCATATGGTACCCAAATTTTGCGGAAAATTTCCCAAAATTGTAGTTTTGATCAAATGTTGACTAAACGTTAGGGCTCATTAATAGTCACTACACCAGATGATCAACGTTTTGCGTAGATATCAGTGACTACACCAAAATCTTCATCCCTTTGTGATCGTATCGTCAAATTTATACTTTGAAGCTCTAGACGGTGTCTCCGAACTGGCCGAATTAGACGTTAAAATCTGGAAAAAAATTGTAATCACCAATTTTTTTCTAGAAACTCGTCTCGTCGATACGATCTGGGATTCGTGTGAGTGATGCTTTGTACGAGTGATGCTTTGTACGAGTGATAGAGTGTCACTCTACGAGCGAGAATCTTACTCATACGGACAAAACTGATTACGTTTTTCGAACCAGAATCTTCATTTCTTTGAATTTTTACATGATTTTTGCACAGATCTAGTCGAAAATCAGTTTTTAACAATCATATGGTTTCAATTTTACATTATGTCCATGGATTGTCCGTTTATTTGATGTTTTGCGTCTAAAACCCCTCATACGTCCAAAATTAATGTGCGTAGGTGATTCATCAACTCTTAGATTGAATGAATCGGTACCGTAGCTCTGATACCACTTGTGAACGGGGGATCGGCTCCTCCGATGAGCAATCGGTCTGATCTAACTTAGCTAGAGAGGCGGAATTCATTGCCAGAGAAGATGACAAACAAACAAGTAAGATCTTATTGTTTAACCGCTCTGAATGTATTGATTGACGTGCAAAGTACAAGGCAAGTAAACAAATCAGCAGGGCTTCGCCGTACCAACTGAACTAACACTAACTAGCTCTGACACAACACTTCTCTATTTATAGGTCGGTATGACTCGCAATGGAGTGTGTGAAACAAAGACTGTGACTCGTGCAAGTGGTTGCCTTGTACGTGTGACAGAGTGTCACTCGTACGAGTTATTTGACTCACTCGTACGAGTCATCTACAAAATACATAAAACAAACAATAACATTTATACATATGATGTTTAAGCCCTATATACAATATCGACATATCCTAGACGTAGGCAATAGACATAATACACCAACAATCTCTAATATACATTTTTATAATATTTTTATCTTTTAATATTGTATTTGTTTTTTTCATGTAAAGATTTTTTTTCAAAATTTGACTTATCATGTCCTTCAAATATTTTATCTACTTAAAGAAAATTATCTTGACTAATACCTCGCAACTCATAATCCTTTGTGAAAGGAAATTGCATAATATTAACGTAGCCAAACTAACAAGATTTGGTTTGATTTAGTTGTTAAGTTTTACATTCATGTGTAGGAAAGATTCGGTCTTTTTTAGAAAGAAATTTATGTATATGAGTATAGAAAACAATGCCATTTATCAAATAAAGATAAATTATTATTATCCTTGTTTACAATGTTGTGTTTTGTCAATAACAAAAAAAACTATAGTTTGATAATAAGAAACAATTCAAAAGAAATTAGAAAAATAAAACATTTATGTTAAAAACGGTTATTAAAAAAAATATAAGAAAATGGTTATTAAATGTCCACTCTAAAAAGAAAGTTATCATTTAATTTTAAAAATAATATGTATATATAGTTTAAGAAAATAATTGATTAAAAGGAATTTTAAATAATTATTTACGAAACTTAAAATTAAAGCATCAACTATAAGAAATACTAATAAAAAATTAGAAAAAAAGCATTAAAAAGAGTAAACTGCCAAAATTGTCCCTGAGGTTTGGGCACACTTGCTAGATCCATCCTAATTACCCATAATTTAATTTAATGTTAGTTATTAACTAGGTTAAAGAAATGGATGGATGTAGCAACTTTTGTGAAACATGAATGGTCTTGACGAGAGAAAAAAAACATTTTGAATGGATCCAACAAAAATGCTCAAACCTCATGATGAAATTCGTAGTTTACTGTTTACTTTTTCATATAATTGAAGCACACCTTTGTTTTTGTACATAAGGTACCATGTTCTTGTACATAAAGTACCATGTTGCTCTCTGAGCTTATAATTTGAGACCGCGCGAACTCTACTCACCGTCATAAATGTTGTCATGTCAATTTATGCCACAATAAAGGGTCCATGGCCATCATTACATAAAAGATATTGACTTAGGTAACATAATACATATACAGTTATAACGTGATTGCAAACTTGTAGACTCGTGAACATTCAAAACTCGTAACATGTAAACATGTAAGTTTGTAGACTTGTATATTATTAGAAAACATGCAATTTGGTAACCTCATGAACTAAAAGTTTGCAAACATGTATATACTAGATTTCTTAAATCATTTCCAATTAAAAAATGGAAAACCTATTTGAAACGTTTATAACTATCAAAACAAACTTCATTACATAAACTTGATTTTAGAATCAGGAATATACTGCCAAAAAACCAAGCGACAAATATCAAAAGATAGAGGTTCTAACCTTAAGCAATGAGCACAAAACCGAGATAACATATTACGTTAAGACGATAATGAAATCCTACAATATCATTGTAATGAAAATTCTATGCACTCGAAATGCGGTACATTGGTTTCTTGGTTTATAAATTTCTAGCGACATGGGCTTAAATCCTTATTATTTTGGATAGTAGTAGTATATATTTGTTATAAATATATAAATATTGTGGTTATCAACGCCTAAACAGAGTATACTTATTCTCTAAGTTTCTTTACCCTATATATACTCCACTGGTCTAAGTACTCCTGTGTTACACGGGTGGCTAATAAGAAAAATAACTACTTTAACATTGTTGACGTAAATATTTTAAATATATATACATTGAAATAATAATAAGGCCCTCGCTTTTGTTGATCGTCATCGCGAAACATTCGGCTATTGGAAATTGCCTCCTTTGAAACGCCAATAGAATCTTTCTATCCAAAGGAATTAAATTAATTCTAGGTATGAATGTGCGAGTACCTTTTTATTTTGCGTGTGTTACACGAGTTACACAAAGTGAATTATATTATTTATTAGTGTTTACATATAGCTTTGAAATGAAAGAAACGTTCAATTACTGATGTAACCATAAAATTACAATGAACTGTAAAAAAGAGATAAGAAAATGTTTCAATTCATATAATTGTAATGTCATTCAGGTAGTTGAAAGTTATATATCGAAATGTGCCACACCCCGACTCGTAGCGGAAGCGCATGCAGGGAGCAACAGACACATGGTACGGACACATTATTTACAAAGATACTATATTGTATTCCAAAGGTACATCAATTTACATTGTTGATGCCATACTACAAGTATGCTATCACAGCACGTTTTTGCAAATCACATTAATCTTCTAATCTGTATGCTTCGATACATGTATTCAGTTGTAGAGTATTCTTGTTACAGCAAACACAAGTATCACATAAGTCCTAAGTCACCTAAAAAGCATGTTAAGTTTGGAAAAGGTCAACTACAAATAGTTGGAGAGTTTCACTGTTTTTGTTTGTTCTAGAAATAAGTTTGAACAGATTGTTTTGCACATATGAGCCCACAAATGAAACCTTGACTGTTCACAAGTGTCATGTCCCACATCCGACACCTCATCACTTTTCTACCCCAAGTAGCTATGTTTAACACCGCATAGCGTGCTCACAGAGAGTGCATGGACATGTGAAATTGTAGTAGAACCCATGGGATTTGTGCCAGCTCAATTGGGTTTGTCAGACCAATAGTACTATTCACACATCCACCGGCTTTTGTTTATCACTTGTGTTTGTGGGGACTTTTCGTGTGTTAGTATAACTTAGATAATTCACATCACAACATGTATGTACGTGCAAGTATATGTGTATGTATGTAACATACATTTCACCCCAAGTAAAACAGTAAAATAGTTTGAAAGAGGGGTTGTGAAAACTCACGTAGTATATAGCACGGCAATAAAAAGAGATGTATTGATTAAGGCTCTATCACTTTAGTCCTTGTATCAGTTCGTGTTTGGTTAGTTACCAAAAACATGTTTTAAATAGGTAATTGCAATAACTCGGGTTCAGATGAGATAATTATCTGAGAATCGAGCTATAGCATAACAGTAGGGTTGTGGGTATTATCTTAGTGTCAGATTTCAGTTTGGCTTACGGGCACCGTTTTGCGTGCCAGTTAAAGTCGCTTGTTTTAGATGTTCGGGAAGTGGTATGATCATATGAGATGTACTAATGAGTTGTCCATTAGAAATGATTAACTTTATATTGAGGAGGTTATTTGGGGACCCTAGATTGCCCGATTTTAAGTTTCTGTTTTCGCCGTTGGGGAATCTCCCGAACTGGTGTGTAATGCACCCCAAGTATCGATTTTGCCCTGTAATAGTCCAGAATGACTGTGTTGTTTCACTTATTACCAATTCAGTCGTTGGACAGTTCACGGTTCCGGTAGGTTCGTTATACGTTTAAAGTTGTCAGGTTTGTATAAAATTATGAGATTTTTAATTCTAAAAATCATTACTCAATATATATATTTTATAAAATTCTGAAAAACTTTATATAAATTGGTAAAAATATATAGAATTCTGGAAAAATATTTCAGAATTTATAAAATCAATTTATTAGTTTTAATAAGTTCGCGAAAAAACTGTGTTTTAACCGAACAATTTACGCCCAAAATGATCCGACTTTGAAATATTCCAAACATATTATAGAAGTGTTCCAATATATCCAGGAACTTCCTGGAAAAATTGAGATTTTTCCGAATTCATTACACCGCATATCTGGCTACCAAAACTTTGCAACAACGCGATTTTTGAATCATACCTAGCGAAACTTGCATTTTTACGCAATCCTTGTGTCTTCAGAAGTGAGATAAGCTTATTTTCAGTACCTATACACAATAAACAATACAAATATGCAAAACCCATGTCAATCAAGCCTTAAATCCATTCTTTTTTTATTAGGGTTTGTTATATTCGATTTTTGTCGAATACTTTGTGATTTGGTATCATAATATGATGTTTGGCATCACCAAACATCATGTGGAACCGTGTTACCCTAACCCATGTCAGAACAGCCCATGAAGATGCAAAATACTCAAATTTTCGTGGTTTAAAATTAGTGTTTTTATGAAATATCATGTTTTTAGGTAATAATCAACATGAAAACATGATTTAAAGGGGTTATACCTTTGCAATCTATGATTATTCTTAATGGTACCATCAGTATTTCAGGTTTTGTATGTCTGTTCTAAGGTGTATTCTTAGTGTGGAAATGAAATAAAAAAAGACATTTTTATAAGCCTTAAGGCCCATTGGAAGGTTATGGAGGGTTCCAGGCCCCTTTGACTTCCTAGGCCCTTTTGGAATAGTATTAGGTGTGTTTTTACGTTTAGGTTGGTTTTTGGGTTGTAAATGCGTCCTGGGTGCGCCAAATGGACTCTTTTTCGTGCGTTTCTTAAGGTTTTTGAAATCGTACCCACTGACAATGAAACCCAAACACTTTAATATTTTGTCTTAGAATAACTTATATTTATGTTAAATAAGTGTTTTTAGGCTTGACTGACTGTTCATTGCATGTTTGATTGTTTCTGTATGCGTAAATCGAAGAAGTTTTGTTAATCGGAAACTGACTCGTTTAACGTGCCCTTTCAAATCAAGGCTTCAAATTTGGTCATGGTCTATGTCTCATGTCTAAGTAATTTCGTACTCTTAGAATGGTACACGACACTATCGTTTATGTCTAATTCGATGTTATTCGGTTTGCGCACTATTAAACGGTAAGCCTCCGTTTAACCTGTTTTCTACACCCTAAGGCATTCATATCCCACTGTTGGTTATTATTGTTCATATGTTACTCATAATGTACCATCGGACTCATCTGAGTCACAAGTTGTATCGTTCCGTGAGTCGTGTAAGTAGTATGTATAATTAGGGTTTTAGGATTTAATTCATCGTAATTACTTTGGCATCACTACAAGCATTATAATTCCAGTTTATCCACTAACACACTTGTGTCATACACTATAGTCCATGTATTAGGCCATCGTATTCCTAGAGTCATCCAAACATGAACAATTGCGTACTATTAAGTCTGTAACACACTATGTCAATTTAGGGTTTTCTATCACACCCCAACCGATGGCGGAAACATCATAGTGAGACGAATGAGATTGCTCGAGACTTCATAATGCTATTGTGACAATATTTAATTCAAACCAATTTCATTCATAAATAAAATTACCAAGTGCATCACAAGAAATCAAAGTACAATAATTGGAAATCTCAAAGTATAACAAAACTCCATAACAATACAGTAATAAAATCTAGTAATTCTAGATGCGTTTCTAAGCCGTCCCTGTAACAAATGGCAAATGACCGGTAATTCCGTACAATCTAATCACTACTTTTAGTACATAATCTCATGCATTTTATCGTAATTTGATTACGTAACTAAGTAGTACGTCATATTACAAGTGTTAGGACAAGTGAATCATGCCATAACATATATTGGTTTTCGTTACGATGTGAAACAAATCAAACTATGCCCTAAAAGTGTTGGTAGGAAGTGTTGGGCGCACTATTCGCGGTTACACTATGAATGTCATCAAAACCACTGAAACAAAATAGAACAATGAATAACGGCATACTAATGACATAACTGAGTCCATATATACATGAAAACACTAATGTGGGAACACATCTTGCAATAATACATAACTTTCCGGTACCACGCCTAAGTTACAAAATTGTCCGTTTCGACTAAAAAGGTAACAATTTCAATTCGTCCGCAACATTAATTCGGCGATTCCGGGACTCCAAAGTTATAACGGAACAATGACAAACACCTTAAAACAACATGAGGATATCAAAAATACCTAAAAGACATCGTTTCGGGACGTACGACAAGTAGTGCACAACTTGACCGGAAAGCGACCGATTGTCCAACCGATTTTCGAACCGACGAAGATTTCAATACCCGATAGCCTCATACATTAATCTAGAGAACTAGTTAAGCTTCATTTGGGATCCAAAATCCCTCAAACATCTTGAGTTTATAGAAATACAACTCCTGGAAATATTCGGCGATAAAATATATAAGTATCGTTATTGAGCGAATCATGAAACGGAAAGCGTTTCTACCACTTAAACTCAACATCTACTTACCTAGTGAACTAGTCAACCATATCTTGATGTAGGAAGGGTCCTAAATAAACGCAATAGCACTTATGGTAAACAAAAACCAAAGCTTCCGGTACGAAATAATAACTTTAGTATAACAACCAGTATCGCATCGATGAGCAAACTAGTGGTGTTTTTACCATCCAAAACTAATACCAACTACTCAAGGGAACTAATTAATATTACTTTACACCATAAACCCTAATTACTCACTAATGATGCAAGACCATCCCCTAATTATCATACTTAAGTTAAACACGTAAATATCTAATAAATTAAACACATGTTATAAAATAATTTTCATTCCCCCCCTCCTTTTGTCAAAATCGGTCAACCTGTGGAACCCCACCCACACCTTACTGGTTAGACATATGATGGTGATGTTCTACGGAGGCATGGCTCATTAGATTGTATCTTGGCAATTGAAAAGATTGCAAATTATATAGGACACCATACACCCTCATGCTTATCACCTTACCATTTAAAAAAAACACAAAGAACCCTCCTAACTCTCTCTCACTGACCACATTAAACCACCACCATCATCCTCTTTTTCTTCAACATTAAAATACCAAAATCAAGCTTAGTTAGGCCATTACAGATCACCCAAGGAGTTTGCAAGGATGGAGGATCATTAGGGCTTTCTTTGGAGCTTACTTATCTCCTTAATCTTCTTTTAGTCTTGTGCAAATTTGTAAGCCAATCTTTTACCATATTTAAGTTCCTTATGATATATAGTTTATGAAAGTACTTATTGATCATCTTTAATATAAAGAAAAATCAAACTTAAAAACCCCAACCTCACCTTATTAATCTACTAAATATAGTTTATTACGTGTTGATTATGTCTATTAGCGTTAACTAGTTAGCATGATTATGTTGATTATGTTAAAGTAAGTTGTTTAAGTGTGTGATCTTGTATGATTAAGATTATAAATGATGATTTGAACATTGTGATGTTTAAATCTAAACAAGATCATCAACCTCATGATCCATGAACTTTACTACAACTTAAAAATGATTTATTACATATGTGACTTTTATAAAGAATAAACTCCATGATTTTTGTTATGATCATCTTAAAAGTTTAGTAAACGAAGTGGTTTAAAGTGGAGATCTTGATTAGAAAATATAATCAAAATAATGTCTTTAATGCCCTAATAAATATGTGAAGATCTCATTATTTTTAAGTAAAGTTGTTAAAATATATAGATTTAGAAAACTCCATAGAAATGAGGATGAAAAGTGTATAAATCTTGCATGCAAAGGTTGTATATCAAACTTGAGTTGATGATTGATTGTGATTATGGGTTTAAACATGAATTAAATACGTTTTTGAAACATGGAAAACGCAATAGTTTAGGGTAAACTATGGTGAAATTTTCTAAAAATCTAATCATGATTAAAGTGTAATTAACCGGGCTAAACGCGATTAGTGACCTATACCGTCATTAAGAAAGTTTTAATGACAAGGGTTAACCTTCCAAGGATATAACAAATACTTATATATATTTTTACAAGTTAAAAATAAGTATTATTTATTACATATATATTTTTGGCAATAAAAATATATGTATATACTTTGTCACCATCATCATTAAATGTGTAAAATACATGTGTATGTATCTAAAAGTCTAGGGTATACAATACAAAATACCCAACTAATACAACACACCAAATACTTGAAGGTTACCAAGCATAATACAACATGAACACATACACTTTTACACAATTCCGGAAACAATAATCGGACGAGCGGACCAGGCGGACAATGGTCGAATTTATACAATACACTGTCGTGTCGTCGATCAACGAACATATCGCCAATATGAACAGCTACTATGATACTTGAGAGATTTTCGACACTGAAATATATATATATCAAACGACAACGACGACACGTCTAAAAATAATATATTTTAGACACTTAACCAATATATATATTGACGATGACAAAATCCGGAAAGTTAGGATGTATAAAAATTACTAAGTGATTTTATAAAAGTATATAAACATACTTCAAAGTCTAAACTTAGTAAAATTTTCCAAGTGCAAGACTATAAATATTATGGGCTCATGAAGTTAAGCTGGGCTAGACCCATTATATAAAAGACATGGGCAAGGCCCAAATCACATAATAACATGGGCTAAGCCCAAAGACATAAAATACATGGGCTAGACTCAATCACATATTTCATGGGCTAGGCCCAAATATAATTTCATGGGCTAGGCCCAAACATATAATTTCATGGGCTAGGCCAAACACATAAATTACATGGGCTAGGCCTAATCACATAAAGACATGGGCTAGGCCCAATCACAAGAAGACATGGGCTAGGCCCAATGACATAAATTACATGGGCTAGGCCCAATCACATAAAGACATTGGATAGGCCAATTGACATAATTTCATGGGCTAGGCCCAATCACATGAAGACATGGGCTAGGCCCAATGACATACATGACATGGGCTAGACCCAATGACATGCGTGCAAGGCACAAGGACATGTGAAGGGCGAGGGCCCGTTCACACACGATCTAAGAATGACTAATATATATATATGTATATATATATATATATATTTGTGAAATATATGTATATAAATAATAATTGAACAAACGAACTACCAACACTATAATAACATTAAAGTTGTTCTAATATGATAAATGTATACAAAACAAGAATTCAAGATGAACAACTTGTACCAGGTTCAACGAGACCTAGGTGTCTAATGAAGTTAATACAGATGTAGGTTACACACGTGTATACGGGACACCTGAATTAAAAAAGTACGACTTACGGAACGCAAAACTGTGAGTTCATATCCCTCCTTTCAATTATTTCAAAGTTTTGTTTTTAAAACCATCGAGGGGGAATACATGTCATAAAAAACGGTATGTTAGCTAATGGTTTAGATGATAACACGATCATATGTATAGTAACCATTAATCACTTAGTGACCAAGGTGCAAAAGATATAGATCTATTGAGTTTGAGGCGCGTCCCACTCCTGGTCGTTATACCCTTAGGAGTGCTTTTGTGATCCCAATGATGTCAGAGTTGTCTCGGTTTGGTTGCTTACTTATGGCACATATGTCAGTGTGCTCGCGACACACTGATAGATCCTTAAACTCCATGAATGCTAATAACATATTCATATTTCATTACTGGTTACAAGCATGACATTTTATAAGAAAACATTAACTACATGAACTCACCAACTTTTGTTGACTTTTTAAAATTACATGTATTGTAGGATGCAAGACTTGAGCTGGTTAAACATTTCGGGTTATAGGAAATGCCATGACAACGAATGTCACCTTTTGAAGGATTTTCCTCTTATATCCCAACCTCGTATGGGTATATAGGAGTCAAAACCTCAACATGCTTTTACAATGAAAATAATCTTTAATTTTGAAGTAATGTATTTCAAACTAAATTTTTGATAACGATGTTAAACCATTGGAAACTATGATTTTACTTTTGGAAACTTGTAAACATTGGTTGTAAATTAATATAAGTATGGCATGGTTGTTGATTTACACTTTTACATGAGTGGATGCAATGATTACCTCATAGTCAGACGTTTGCGCTTCCACTACGACCAGGGTGTGATAGTCCCTACTAGATTTCGTCAACATCAACATCATCAACCTGCAACATGTTTAATAGTATAGTTCAACACACAAGGCATTGGCGAGTACACAAGTTTAATATAGCATAAGTATGAAAAAGGTTTAAACGAATCCACATGGCAAAAATAGTTAATTAGATTAATGTATCAAGGCATGCAATTTTACAAGTCAGCCCTCTAGTTACCGAAAGAACTAAAGACTTAACATGACCATAAGACTAAGGGTGGTGCGTTACTCCTATAGCGCTATACATGTTATGGGGAAGCTCATACGAAGTTAATGACAATCCCTACAGAAATGGTGGTTCCCACACCCAGAACAAGCATCCGTGATCCTCAATCAAATAGTGAAAATTTGATCCAGGACTTGGATACTCTTAATGAACTTAGAGACTTAGCAAGGACAAGAATGGCTAGCTACCAACAAAGGATGGCTGGGGCATAGAATAAGAATACCAGACTCAGAAGGTTTCAAGTAGGAGATTTGGTATGAAGGAAATCATTCCAAAATACTACTAACCCGGCTGCTGGCAAATTAGCACCTAAATGATAATGCATCCGCAAATGATGCTTCCTCTTCTCAGACGAATGTGGATGAACCAATTCAAGAAGACGGACCTCCAATCATCTTTGTCGATGAACACTTCACCAATCTACCTCAACCAATTGAAACCCATACCAATGCAGGTTATAAGATCAATCGAAATCACCCCATTGAAAACCTAATAGGTCCGGTGGAAGACGGCGTGCGAACTCGTGGTCAGACTTATGTTATCAACAAAGGATTGTACGTCGCTTTCCTTTCACAATCTGTACCAAGTGACATCGAAGAAGCTATTCAAGACTCAATCTGGGCGCAGGTGATGCAGGAAGAATTATCTCAGTTTTGAAAGCTCAAAGTGTGGAACTGGTTGATCTTCCGGAAGGAAAATTTCCTATTGGAACAAAATGGGTGTTTCGAAACAAAATGGACGATCGTGATGTGGTCAATAAGAACAAGGAAAGATTGATAGTTCAAGGATTTAGCCAGGAGGAAGGGATCGACTATGAAGAGTTTATGCTCCGGTAGCATGTTTGGAAGCAATTAGAATATTTTTGGCATATGCATCGCACAAAAACTTCAAAGTATATCAGATGGATGTGAAAAGTACATTTCTATACAGTAAAGTAAAATAAGTTTATGTTTATCAGCCTCCTGGTTTGAAGATCCACATTTTCCTAAACGTTACTACAAGCTTGACAAAGCTCTCTATGGTCTTCATCAAGCGCCTCGGGCTTGGTATGAGACTTTGTCAACATACCTTCTAGAATGTGGATACACCATAGGAAGAATCGACATGACTCTCTTTACAAAAAGGATCGGAGACAGTGTGATGCTGGTTCAGATTTATGTACATGATATAATCTTTGGGTCTACTGATGAAACGTTGTGCAAGGAATTTGAGAAGGTTATGCAAGCAAAGTTCAAGATGAGCATGATGGGTGAGCTCACATTTTTCTTGGAACTGGAAGTGAAGCAGTGAGAAGACGGAATCCTCATTCATCAAGTAAAGTACATCAGGGATATTATTGCTAAATACAGTATGAATGACTGCAAAACTGCAAGCACACAATTTACGGCTCAGACAGAACTGACTCCTAACATTCAAGGAAAACCCGTGAACAAGTCTTTCTATCGTTCAATTATAGGCTCGTTGATGTATCTAACCGCAAGTAAGCCTAACATTATGTGGGTTGTCTGTATCTGCGCTCATTTTTAGACGAGTCCCAAAGAATCTCATGAGACTGCAGTCAAACGAATCTTCGGAACACCCAAGCTTGGACTTTGGTATCATAAAGATAGTAATTTTGATTTAATTGCTTATTCTAACACTGACCATGCAGGTTGTAAAGTCAATCGAAAATCAGTCTTAGGAGGTTGCCAATTCTTAGGAAATCGTCTCATATCATGGCAAAGCAAAAAGCAGACGACAAACTCCACCTCTGCTACTCAAGCTAAATACACGGCGGCCTACAGTTGCTATTCACAAGTTCTCTAGATACAATATCAGTTGTTGGATTATGGATCAATTTCATGAAAACTCCTATCGACAATGAGGCATGTCTGGGAATTGTGAAGAATCCAATCCATCACTCGAGAACTAAACATATCGAGATTCGCATTCACCCGATTTGAGATGCATACGAGAAAGGATCATTCAAGTGGTGTTAGTGGATACTACACAATAGAAAGTCGACATCTTCATGAAAGCCTTCGACAAAACTCGTTTCAACTAGCTGGTAACCTGGTTGGAAATGATAAATTTCCTTGAGTGGAAATGAACTTCTTTGTGATAACCGGTTGTACATACTCTATCTTAAAAAAAAGAAAACTCGCTTTCCTAAATAAACGAGTATCCTAAAATACTGTCCATTAAAAAGATTTTATGTTTAAATTAAAATTTCATTTTCAAGCAATGGACACATGAAAATAAAATTTTAGGGGGGGAGATATATTCAGAAAGCTGTAATATCCTTTTTGACACATGTTTGGTAAAGAAATGATAGACGGCTAACACTTTGTCTATCCTTGAAACTAAAAAGAAAAGAAAATCAGGGTGGCAAGCAACAACGTGTCAGTAGATTCAGCAAAACCATCAAGTTAACTACGATTTAGGTGACAAAAGATAAAGCTTACACAAGAATACTGGACACCCACAATATGGTGTTGTCTGTGGGTAACATGTCGATATGGCTTAATGGTCTTAATTCTTGTGTTGACAGATTGCCAAAATCCGAGATTTTGGATCTTTATATTGTTTTATCATTTAGGGATATCATAGCCGCTCTTTTGTCGCATCCAGATATCTGCAGACTTTGACACGATTATGATATCTTTTCAAAAGAGCCAAAGAGGCAAAAAACCCTAAAATTGAAAAAGCTCAACCAAACAAGCTAATCAATAGAAACAGTACCACATTGAAGTATCTACCTAACCCTGGTAAGGACAACATTGGTCGCTTTGACTGTACAAACGTACATACCTGTTCACCGATGCACTGATCTTTTATCTCTTTTAATGAATGAATTAAATATACTCACCTGTTATGAGGAAGCTTTGTGCATACCTTGATTGCGGGGGTATGTCCTGACGTAGGACTCATGGGCATAGTATTCTAACCATCTAGCTTAAGCGGGGGCCATTGCAATTCTTGTCAATATTACCACAACATGATAAAACGCTCACCGAAAGCATGGATTTAAGAAGACAAACATACTGACAGTTTTCTCGTGCCTTGATTAATATTAAAATTATAATCTGACAAGTGTTGCTAATATGATCTTTTGCAGGAAAGTTGAGGATCTGCAAACGAAAAAAAATGTGATAAAGAAAATCCTCAGTTTGAAAAACGAATTTCGGTGTCCAAATTGCAATTTTTTTTATTTTCTCAACCTTATTTTCGGTTTTTGCACTATTTTTTAATTCTGCATGAATTTTTAGTAAAAAAGGGCACGTTTTTCGAGAAAGTATAAAATTTTCGAGTGTATTTGGATTGGATTTCTTAGATTTGAAGTATCCTTCCATATATATAGGGGTGGCGTAGTTAATATCCATATTTTTTCAAATGTATATATACTTATCAGTTTTTAGTTTTATAAAGTTTTTTAAATATCTTCTTCATCAACCTCCTTAAAACAAAGATCTGATATCTCTTGTCGATCATGGTATGGTGATGTATTACATAGGATCGCTTCGGATAAACATAACAGATTACGATACTAAGTGAATGCAATGTTTTGTTATGAAAAGAATCGGATCAGTTTGGGGTTTTTAAAGGGTTTATGAAGAACATCTTGAATGCAATGTACTTATTTTGAATATGGCGTAATTAAGTGAAGTCGCTGTATCGCGCATTTAAGTCTCGAACTTGAGTTCGAGCAACCAGCGTAATTGACAACTATGTGGGGCAATCAACGTAGATATGACAAATCTACGCTGATCTAGAACTCGTAAACAGACCCAATTACGCACCCAAGTACATAGAGTTAATAATCGGTGCTTTTAATCGCACTTGTAAAAATATCAGTGTTTTTAATCTACTGGCCAGCATAAATACTATTAAAACCGACATAATTGTAAGTGATCAGAAAACTTGACAACACATTTAATAGCGTATTTAGGACTGTGTTTTTATATTTTATTTATTTTATTTTATTTTCTTCAATTAAATTTGTAAATATTAAACTAACCTAACAATTACGTTCCGAACCCAGATCTCACTTGGCTCATTTCCATGTTTTTAGAAATGGCAAAGCAAATAATATGGGATAATATAAGAAAGCACAATCAACCCATTACTCTAGTTCCACCAGAACCTGACTTTGAAGATGTAATGGAGATGTTATCAAGAAGCAAAATAAGCTACGCAGTTCAAGCAAAGCCCACAATCTATAGCATACACATTGAAGAATTCTGGAGAACCGCCAAAGTCAAAACCATCGACAGAGTGAAGAGAATCATAGCAACAGTACGAAACAAACAAGTAACTGTGAGTGAAGAAAGGGTCTGAAAGGTATTGTGTCTCGGTGATGATCCCACGGATCCAATGAAGCTGTCAAAGGAAGATATTCTGGAAGGATTCAGGGGAATGAATTATATTGGGGACTTCAGAGGGAAAACGAGACAAAGAAGAACGGGTTGACAAAACATTGGAGGTTTATTATGCACACCTTTGCTCTAAGTATCGCTCATCGAAATTGCGGGTATGATGGGTTAAACTTGGAGTGGTATGCAGCTATGTTAAATTTGTGTACAAACCAGCCTTTCAATATATCTGGTTTGATCTTCTACTGCATTGTCGACAATGCCAATAGAGTGACCTAGGCCTTGTATCCAAGATTTGTTTAGCTGCGTATCAATGATCAACACAAAGATCTTCCCCATAATGGAAATATGTACAAATTCCAATTTCCCAAAGGAAGATAATTCACAGAATTGAACACTGATCAATGGGTGATGTTGCATAACTGGATGTACAGAGAAGAAAGGCTTCCCATCGTTCTTGAAGCATATAACAAATACAGAGAAGGTGTGAGGCAAGTTAGAGAAAGACAAGAAAAACCGGTTGCCGAAGAGCAAGAAGGGGAAGTTGAAGAAGAAACATAGTTGGTGCGAAAGAGAAAAGACAAAGGAAAGAAGGTAGTCGAAGAGGGGGAATCGAAGAAGAGTAAGAAAGACACACCCAACCCTGAAAGAATTATGGGTGATAGCATTCATGTCGGGACAACTAGAGAAGAAATTGAGCGGATGCAAGCTATCCATGTTGTAAGGGAAGCAGAAAAGAGAGAACGGAGGATGAAAAAGAGAAATGACTGAGTCTGAGACACCGATTGTGGTTACATCAGAACATGAACAGCTAGATCAGTTCATTGAAGGTTTACTCTCTGATCCTATAGAGGCTACTCCAAGCAAGTCCCCTGCCCACAAAAAGAGAAAAACGGAGAGGGTCTTCAAAAGGCGCTCCACCCAAACCAACGCCAACTACTCAGGCACCTCCTCAATGAGCTCCAGCAAGACCACGACCATTTCAAGAACTGTATGATCATCTATCAAGAGAAATCGGGTCGTTTACTGCTAAACAGTTCTGCCTGTTGAAGAATTAGGTCAATGACACCAATGTGCTCAGAGAAAAACTAAAGGAACAACGAAAGAAAAACAAGGAACTACACAATTATGTGTCAAAGCAAGCACGTTCTTAAAATTTCAGCACAGAAGGAATGATCAAACTACATGAAATGCTTCAAGATCTGTACACCACTGCTGCGTCAACCAAAATACACCGGTGAAGACCTCTTCAACTTTGACAAATTCAGAGAAGAGGAAGAAAAACGCAAAGTTGTGTTAGCTGAAAAGAAAAAGAAACGACTCTTTGACTTGAATATCCTCTACCGGCATAAGACCCAATAACCAGAAAAGGAAGAGTTACATGGGCAATTAATCGAGCAAAAGTGGTTACCAGGGTGAAGATTCCTCCGGAACATCTAGTAATGCTCACAACTTCAAGAAGTGGTTCTACGATGGCCAAATTGGTGAAGCTGTGATCAGATTGAACGTTAATGAAGACATCAGAATTCTTGATCCGGTGGATGTGTTTATGTTTTGCATGTTTGACTTGAATATCCTCTACAGGCATAAGATTCACGTCGGTGCTGGAAACGAATACTTGGAGGAAGGCATGCTCTTTCAACGAGCTATCTAGGGAACTAGAGAAAGAAAGAAATAAATAATGGAAAGTATGCTCAGGATCGTTAAATAGAAAGAGCAAGATGAAGCGCAAAAGAAAAATGCTGTAGAAAAGTATGTTGAACCACAATCATCTCCTCCTCAAACCAATGATCTGTCATCTGAGTCCGATGTTCAAGAAATACCACCACCTCCGACTTCATCCACATATGAAGTCACTATGGAGGACCCACCAACCACTAGTGAAGCTGTTCTTAACCAAACTGCAATACCAAGAGATGATCAAGATGCCGCCGCAAGCCCAAAAGCTCAGAACGAAGAATGAAAACTCTCAAGTACGCAACGGTCTAGGGGATATTGTTAGGACGTTTGAGACCGTTGATACTTGAGTTTCATAGTTTGTAGCTTAATTGTAATAGATAGCAAAACTAGAAGGGTTGAAAGTGTAACAATTGGGTTTTGAGCCAGACATGGCGTAATTAAGAATCTGGTGTAATTATTAGTTACGCTAGATGGTCTTTGTGTGTATGTATGTTATTAATGGACAACCCTAGTCCAAGGTTCTTGGACAAGTTTTGGTGATTTCTCTTGTATTGTGCTTCATGTTCCGTGCTAAATCAGAATATCAAGGTGCTTTAGTGAGTATATCATTTGGGATTACATAAACGACACTTGTTGTTTGATCCAAACAAGAATCTTCATCTTCATCATTTGGTTTTTCTTAACTTTTTCTCATTCAAACACTTAAACAATAGGTGTTTGGGTGTTAACAATAAACCACTGTGATCCGGATAGCTTTTGGGACTCACAGAAATACAGAAATTGCTGAAGACCAGATATTTGATTTAATCAATTGTTCACGCGTTTTCGTTTAAATATGGAAAGTGGGCGAAAACTCACCAGAATGATTTTTTTGTGCAAAATCGAATCCCCTTTATCAATAAAACTGAGTTTGGAAGCTAAGAAATACAAAAACTATTGACGAAAATGACTATATATTTGATTTAATCAATTATTCATGTTTTTTCGTCTAAATATGAAAAGTGGGCGAAAACGAACGAAACTTTGAATGAATTTTTCATGCAAAATCGAAACTCTTTATCAATTAATAAAACAGAGTTTGAAAGCTAAGAAATACCAAAACTGCTGACACAAACGACCAGATATTTGAATTAATCAATTATTCACGCGTTTTCTCTAAATATGGAAAATGGGCCAAAATTGACCAAACTCAAAATGAATTCCTCATGCAAAATCAAATCCCTTTATCAATAAAAGTGAGTTTGAAACTGAGAAATACAGAAACTGCTGACCGAGAAACGACAGATATTTGATTGAATCAATTATTCACGCGTTTAGGTCTAAGTATGGAAAGCGAGCGAAAACTGACGAAACTAGGAATGAATTTTCGTGCAAAATAAAACTCTGAATTAACAAAACTGAATTTAAAGGACCAGATATATGATTTAATCAATTATTCACGTGTTTTCGTTTAAATATGGAGACTGGGCGAAAATTGACTATACTCGAAATGAATTTTTCATGCAACTCGGATCCCTATATCAATTGAACTTATTTTGGAAGCTTACGAAGACAGAAACTACTGACAAAAATGACTAGATATTATGTAATCAATTATTCACGCGTTTTCGTCTAAATATGATAAGAGGGCTAAAATTAAGCAAATTGGAATGAATTTTTCATGCAAAATCGAATCCATGTGTCAATTAAACTGATTTTGGAAGCTGAGAAATACAGAAGTTACTAACATAAACGAACAAATATTTGACTTAATCAATTACTGATGGTGTTTTGTCTAATTATGGAAAGTGGGCAAAATTAACGAAACTCGGAATGAATTTTTTGTGCAAAGTCGAATCCATGTATCAGTAAAATGAGTTTGGAAGTTGAGAAATACAAAAACTACTCAAAGAAGCGGCTAGATTTTTGATTTAATAAATTATTCATGGGTTTTCGTCAAAATATGAAAAGCGGGTGAAAATTGACCAAACTCGGAATGAATTTTTTCATGCAAAATCAAATCCTTGTATCAATAAAACTGAGTTTGGAAACTGAGAAATACAGAAACTGCTGACAGAAACAACCAGATATTTATTTTAATCAATTATTCACGCGTTTATGTCTAAATATGCAAAGTGGGGGAAAAGTAACGAAACTCGAATGAATTTTTCATGCGAAATCGAATCCCTGTATTAATGAAACTGAGTTTGCAAGCTCAGGAATACAGAAACTGCTCACAAAAACCACTAGATATTATTTAATCAATTATTCACGCGTTTCTTCTAAATATGGATAGTGGGCGAAAACTGAGCAAACTCGGAATGAATTTTTCATGCAAAATCGAATCCCTGTATCAATTAAATTGTTTTTGGAAGCTGAGATATACAAAAATTGCTAACGTAAACCATCAGATATTTGACTTAATCAATTATCAGCACTTTTTTGTCTAAATATGGAAAGTGGGAGAAAATTGACATAACTTAGAATGATCTTTTCTTACAAAATCGAATCCCTATATTAATAAAACTAAGTTTGGAAGCTGAGAAATACAAAAACTGCTGACAAATGCGACCGGATTTTTAATTTAAAAAATTACTCACTAGCTTTCGTCTAAGTATGGAAAGTGGGAGAAAATTGACCAAACTCGAAAAGCATTTTTTCCTGCAAAATCAAATCCTTATATCAATAAAATTGAGTTTGGAAGCTGAGAAATACAAAAACTGCTGACAGAAACAACCAAATATTTAATTTAAATAATTATACACGCATATTCGTCTAGGTATGAAAAGTGGTAGAAAATTGACGAAACTCGAAATGAATTTCGTGCAAAATCGAATCCATGTACAAATAAAACTGAGTTTGTAAGCTGAGAAATATAGAAACTGATAAAATAAATGATTAGGTATTTTATTTAATCAATTATTCACGCGTTTTCGTCTAAATATGAAAGTGGGCGAAAACTAACGCAACTCGAAATGAATTTTTCGTGCAAAATCGAATTCCTTTATCAATCAAACTGATTTTAGAGGCTAAGAAATACAGAACTCCTAACAGAAACAATTAGATATTTGATTTAGTCAATTATTCACGCATTTTCGTCTAAATATTGAAAGTGTGCGAAAATTGACAAAACTCGAGATGAATTTTTAGTGCAAAATGGAATCCCTGTATCAATAAAACTGAGTTCGAAACCTAAGAAATAGAGAAACTGCTGACAGTGAAACAACATATATTTGATGTAATCAATTATTTACGTGTTTTCGCCTAAATATGGAAAGTCGGTGAAAATTGAGCAAAAATTGGGAAAGAATTTTTTTTATGCAAAATCGA
>CAMTDV010000028.1:23410804-23456744 GCA_947069175.1 Scalesia atractyloides | reverse complement strand
CTGACATAATCGACAGATATTATTTAAACAATTATTCACGCGTATTGTCTAGATAGGAAAGTGGCGAAACTGAGAAACTCAGAATGAATTTCCATGCAAAATCGAATCTCTTATCAATTCAAAACTGATGTTTCAAGTTGAGAATTTACAAAAATTGCTAATAAACGAACAGATATTTGATTAATAATTATTCACGCGTTTTGTCTAAATATGGAAAGTGGGTGAAAATACGAGAAACTCGGAATGAATTTTTTCGTGCAAAATCGAGTTCTTTGTTATACACAAAACCACTAGATATTATTTAATCAATTATTCACGCGTTTTGATCTAAATAAGGAAAGTGGGCGAAAATTGAGCAAACTTGGAATGATTTTTTCATGCAAAATCGAATCTCTTTATCAACAAAACTGAGTTTCGAAGTTGAGAAATACAAAAATTGCTGACATAAAAACCAGATATTTGACTTAATCAATTATTCACGCTTTTTTGTCTAAATATGGAAAGTGGACGAAAATTGACGAAACTCGGAATTATATTTTTGGGCAAAATCGACCCCTTTGTATCAATAAAACTGAGTTTAGAAGCTTACGAATACAAAAACTGCAAATAGATGTGACTGGATTTTTATTTAATAAATTATTCACGGTTTTCGTCTATGTATGGAAAGTTTTCGTCTATGTATGCAAAGTGGGCGAAAATTGACAAAACTCAGAATGAATTTTTTCTGCAAAATCGAATCCTTGTATCAAAAAATTGAGTTTGAAGGTGAAAAATATAGAAACTTCTAACAGAATCGAACATATATATGATTTAAATAATTATTCACGCATATTCGTCTAGACATAGAAAGTGGTCGAAAATTGACCAAACTCAAAATGAATTTCGTGCAAAATCGAATCATGTATAAATAAAATTGAGTTTGTAAGTTGAGAAATACAGGAACTGATAAAATAAACGACTAGACATTTGATTTAATCAATTATTCACAGCGTTTTCGTCTAATTATGGAAAGTGGGCGAAAGGTAACGAAACTCAGAATGAATTTTGGTGCAAAATCGAATTCCTTTATTAATAAAACTGATTTTAGAAGCTAAGAAATATAGAACTCCTGGCAGAAACGATCAGATATAAATATATATATATATATATATATAATATATTTATTCAATTATTCACGCATTTTCGTCAAAATATAGAAAGTGTGCGAAAATTGACAAAAGTCGGAATGAATTTTTAGTGCAAATCAAATCCATGTATCAATAAAACTGAGATTGAAACCTAAGAAATACAGAAACTTCTGACAGAGAAACGACAGATATTTGATGTAATCAATTATTCATGTGTTTTCGTCTAAATATGGAAAGTTGGTGAAAACTGACGAAACTCGGAATGATATTTTCGTGCGAAATCGAATCCCTATATCAATAAAACTGAGTTTGGACACTGAGAAATACAAAAACTGCGGGCAAGGTAGATAGCAAAAACACCAGATATTTGATTTAATCATTCGTTTACGTCTAAATATGCAAAGTAGGCGAAAAGTAACGAAACTCGGAATGAATTTTTCATGCGAAATCGAATGCCTGTATTTATGAAACTGAGTTTGGAAGCTGAGGAATTCAGAAACTGCTAACAGAAACCATCTGATATTTATTTAATCAATTATTCACGCGTTTTTGTCTAAATATTATTTAATCAATATTCTGCGTTTTTGTGTAAATAAGGAAAGTGGGCGAAAATTGAGCAAACTCGAAATGAATTTCTCATGCCAAATCGAATCTCTTTATCAACAAAACTGAGTTTCAAAGCTGAGAAATACAAAAATTGCTAACGTAAACGACCAGATATTTGACTTAATCAATTATCCACGCTTTTTTTGTCTAAATATGGAAAGTGGGTGAAAATTGACCAAACTCGAAATGAATTTTTCGTGCAAAATCGAGATCTTTGTGTTGGAAGCTAAGAAATACAAAAACTACTAACAGATTCGATCGGATTTTTAATTAAATAAATTATTCACGAGTTTTCGTCTATGTATGGAAAGTTTTCGTCTATGTATGCAAAGTGGGCGAAAATTGACCAACATCGGAATGAATTTTTTCTGTAAAAATCGAAACTTCTGACAGAGAAACGACAGATATTTGATGTAATCAATTATTCATGCGTTTTCGTCTAAATATGGAAAGTTGGTGAAAACTGACGAAACTCGGAATGATATTTTCGTGCGAAATCGAATCCCTATATCAATAAGTATGGAAACTGAAAATACAGAAACTGCTGGCAAAGTAGATAGCAAAAAACGACTAGATATTTGATTTAATCAGTTATTATTCGTTTACGTCTAAATATGCAAAGTGGCGAAAAGTAACGAAACTCGGAATGAATTTTTCATGCGAAATCGAATGCCTGTATTTATGAAACTGATTTTGGAAGCTGAGGAATACCGAAACTGCAACAGAAACCATCAGATATATATTTAATCAATTATTCACGCGTATTTAGTCTAGATATTATTTAATCAATTATTCATGCGTTTTTGTGTAAATAAGGAAAGTGGGCGAAAATTGAGCAAACTCGGAATGAATTTTTCATGCCAAATCGAATCTCTTTATCAACAAAACAGATTTCAAAGCTGAGAAATACAAAAATTGCTAACGTAAACGACCAGATATTTGACTTAATCAATTATCCACGCTTTTTTGTCTAAATATGGAAAGTGGGTGAAAATTGACGAAACTCGGAATGAATTTTTCGTGCAAAATCGAATCTTTGTATCAATAAAACTGAGTTTTGGAAGCTAAGAAATACAAAATTACTAACAAATGCGATCGGATTTTAATTAAATAAATTATTCACGAGTTTTCGTCTATGTATGGAATGTTTTCGTCTATGTATGCAAAGTGGGCGAAAATTGACCAACCTCGGAATGAATTTTTTCTGCAAAATCGAATACTTGTATCAATAAATTGAGGTTGGAAGGTGAGAAATACAGAAACTGCTGACATAATCGACCAGATATTTGATTTAAACAATTATTCACGCGTATTCGTCTAGATACGGAAAGTGGTCGAAAGCTGACGAAACTCAGAATGAATTTCCTGCAAAATCGAATCCATGTATCAATTAAAACTGAATTTGTTAGCTGAATTATACAGAAACTAATGAAATAAACGAACAGATATTTGATTTAATGAATTATTCACGCGTTTTCATCTAAATATGGAAATTGGGTGAAAACTAACGAGAAACTCGGAATGAATTTTTCGTGCAAAATCGAGGTTCTTTATCTGTAAAATTGATTTTGGAAGCTAAGAAATTCAGATTCTGCAAAGAGAAACGACCAGATATTTGATTTACTTAATTATTCACGTGTTTTCGTCTAAATATAGAAAGTGTGCGAAATTGACAAAACTTGGAATGAATTTTTGGTGCAAAATCGAATCCCTGTATCAATAAAACTGAGTTTGAAACCTAAGAAATACAAAAACTGCCGACATAGAAACGACAGATATTTGATGTAATCAATAATTCCCGCGTCTTCGTCTAAATATGGAAAGTAGGTGAAAACTTACGAAACTCAGAATGATATTTTCGTGCGAAATCGAATCCTTGTATCAATAAAACTTAGTTTGGAAACTGAGAAATACATAAACTACTAATAGAAATGACCAGATACTTGATTTAATCTATTATTCATGCATTTACGTCTAAATATGCAAAGTGGGCGAAGAGTAACGAAACTCAGAATTAATTTTTCATGCAAAATCGAATGCTTGTATTAATGAAACTGAGTTTAGAATCTGAGAAACTCAGAAACTGCTGACAGAAACCACTAGATATTATTAAATCTATTATGCACGCGTTTTCGTCTAAATATGGAAAGTCGGCGAAAATTGAGCAAACTTGGAATGAACTTTTCATGCAAAATCAAATATCTGTATCAACAAAACTAAGTTTAGAAGCTGAGAAATACAAAAGTTGCTAACTAAACCACGAGATATTTGACTTAATCAATTATCCACGCTTTTTTGTCTAAATATTGAAAGTGGGCGAAAATTGAAGAAACTCAGAATGAATTTTTTGTGCAAAATCTAATCCATGTATCAATAAAACTGGGTTTGAAAGCTGAGAAATACAAAAAATACTGACAGATGCGACCGGATTTTTGATTTAATCAATTATTCACGAGTTTTCGTCTAAGTATGGAAATGGGCAAAAATTGACCAGACTCCGAATGAATTTTTTCATGCAAAATTGAGTCCTTGTATCAATAAAATTTAGTTTGGAAGCTAAGAGATACAGAAACTGCTAACAGAAATGACCAGATATTTGATTTAAACAATTATTCACGCATACTTGTCTAGATATGGAAAGTGGGCGAAAATTGGTGAAACTCGGAATGAATTTCGTGCAAAATAAATCCATGTATCACTAAAACTGAGTTTGTAAGCTAAGAAATACAAAAGCTAATGAAATAAATGACAAGATATTTGATTTAATAAATTATTCACGCGTTTTCGTCTAAATATGGAAAGTGGGCGAAAACTGACAAAACTTGGAATGAGTTATTCATGCAAAATCGAATCCCTTTATCAATAAAACTGATAAGCTAAGAAATATAGAATTTTTTGGCAGAAACGACCAGACATTTGATTTAATCAATTATTCACGAGTTTACGTCTAAATATAAAAAGTGGGTGAAAACTGACCAAACTCGGAATGAATATTTCTACAAATTCGAATACCTTATCAATAAAAATGAGTTTGGAAGCTGAGAAATAGAGAAACTGCTGACAGAAACGACTAGATATTAGATTTAATCAATTATTCACGTGTTTTTAGTCTAAATATGGAAAATCGGTGAAAACTAACGAAACTTGTAATCAATTTTTGGTGCAAAATCAAATCCCGCTATCAATAAAACAAAATTATTCACGTGTTTTGGTCTAAATATGGAAAGTTGGCGAAATTGACCAAGCTTGGAATAAATTTTTCGAGCAAAATCGAATCCCTATATTAATAAAATTGAGTTTCAAAGCTGAGAAATACAGAAAATGCTAACAGAAACGACTAGATATTTGATTTAATCAATTATTCACGTGTTTTGGTCTATATATGGAATGTGGCAAAAAATTGACCAAACTCAAAATGAATTTTTCGTGCAAATCAAAACCCTATATCAATACAACTGAGTTTCAAAGCTGATAAATACAGAAACTGCTAACATAAACGACCAAATATTTGATTTAATCAATTATTAACATGTTTTCGTCAAAATATGGAAAGTGGGCAAAAACTAAGGAAACTTGGGATGAACTTTTCATGCGAAATTGAATCCCATTATCAATAAAACTGAATTTGAAAGCTTAGACATACAGAAACTATTATGATAAACGACCAGATATTTGATTTAATAAATTGTTCACGCATTTCATCAAAATATGGAAAGTGGGCGAAAACTGTCGAAACTCCAAATTGATAAAATCGAATTCCTTTATCAATAAAATTGAGTTTTAAAGCTAAGAAATATAGTGACTGCTAACAGAAATGACTAGGTATTTGATTTAATCAATTATTTACGCGTTTCGGTCTAAATATCGAAAGTGGGCGAAAATTAACGAAACTCGGAATGAATTTTTGTAAAATCGAATACCTATATTAATAAAACTGAGTTTGGAAGTTGAGAAATATAGAAACTAATGAAATACAGCACCAGAAATTTGATTTAATTAATTATTCATGCCTATTCGTCTAGATACGGAAAGTGGTTGAAGATTGACCAAACTCAGAATGAATTTCATGCAAAATCCAATCCCCGTATCAATAAAACTGAGTTTGTAAGCTGAGAAATACACAAACTGATGAAATAAACGACCAGATATTTGATTTAGTAAATTATTCATGCGTTTTCGTCTAAATATGGAAAGTGGGTGAAAATTGACAATACTCGGAATGAATTTTCATGCAAAATCGAATTCTTATATCAACTAAACAGATTTTGGGAGCTGAGCAATAAAGAAACTACTGAAAGAAATGACCAGATATTTTATTTAATCAATTATTCACGTGTTTTCGTCTAAATTTTGAAAGTGTACAAAAATTGACCACACTCCGAATGAATTCCACCAAAAATTGAATCCCTATATTAACAAAATTGAGTTTGGAATCTCAGAATTACATAAATTGCTAACATAAACCACCAGATATTTGATTTAATCAATTATTCACATGTTTTCGTATAAATATGGAAAGTGGGCAAAAATTTATGAAACTCGGAATAATTTTTTTGTGCAAAATCGAATCTCTATATCCATAAAATAAAACTGAGTTTGAAAGCTGAGAAATACAAAAATTACTAACAGAAAGGACCAGATATTTGATTTAATCAATTATTCACGCGTTTTCTTTAAAATATTGAAAGAGGGAGAAAACTGACCAAACTCCGAATAAATTTTTCTGCAAAATCGAATAGTTGCATCAATAAAACTAAAAGTGGAAGCTCAGAAACCAGATATTTGATTTAGTTAATTATTCACGCATTTTCGTCTAAATACGGAAACCGGAGAAAATTGACCAAAACTCGAAATGAATTTTTCGTGCAAAATCGAATCCATGTATCAATAAACAACCAGATATTTGATTTAGTCCATTATTCACGTGTTTTCGTCTAAATATGGAATTTGGCGTAAACTGACAAAACTCGGAATGAATATTTCTGCAAATTCGAATACCTGTATCAATAAAACTGAGTTTGAAAGCTGAGAAATATAGAAAATGCTAACATAAACGACCAGATATTTGATTTAATCTATTATTCACGTGTTCTCATCTAAATACGAAAAGTGGACGAAAATGACGAAACTCAGAATGAAATTTCGTGCAAAATCGAATTCTTGTATCAATAAAACTGAGTTTGGAATCTGAGAAATACAGAAACTGCTAACGGAAACCACCAGATATTAGATTTAATCAATTATTCACGCTTTTCGTCTAAATATGGAAACTGGGCGAAAATTGAGCAAACTCGGAATGAATTTTTCAAGCAAAATTGAATCCCTGTATTAATAAAACTAAGTTTGAAAGCTGAGAAATACAGGAAATGCTAACCTAAACTACCAGATATTTGATTGTATCAAATATTCACGTGTTTTCGTCTAAATACGGAAACCGGGTGAAAATTGACGAAACTTGGAATGAATTTTTAGTGCAAATTCCAATCCCTATGTCAATAAAACTAAGTTTAAAAGCTAAGGAACACCGAAACGGCCGACAGAAATGACCAAATATTTGATTTAATCAATTATTAACGTGTTTTCTCGTCAAAATATGGAAAGTGGGCGAAAACTGATTAAACTCTTTTCGTGCAAAATCGAATCCCTTAATCAATAAAACCGAGTTCTAAAGCTAAGAAATCTTACAGAAATGACTAGATATTTGATTTAATCAATTATTCACGCGTTTTCGTTTAGATATGGAAAGTGGGCGAAAACAGACGAAACTTGGAAAGAATTTTTCTACAAAATTGAATACATGTACAATAATACTAAGTTTAGAAGCTGAGAAATACAAAACTTATGACATACACGACCATATATTTGATTTAATTAATTATTCTCGCATTTTCGTCAAAATATGGAAAGTGGGGAAAACTGATCGAAACTCGGAATGAATATTTCGTTCAACATTGAATCCCTGTATCAACAAAACTGAGTTTGGAAGCTGAGAAATATAGAAACTAATGATAGAAACGACCAGATAATAGATTTAATCAATTATTTACGTGTTTTCGTCTAAATATGGAAAATGGGTGAAAGCTGATGAAACTTCGAATGAATTTTTCGTGCGAAATCAAATCAACTATCAATTAAATAAACTGAGTTTCAAAGCTAAGAAATACAGAAACTATTTATGGAAACGACCAGACATTTGATATAATCAATCATTCACGTGTTTTTGTCATAATATGGAAAGTGGGCGAAAATTGACGTAACTTAGATTGAATTTTTCGTGCAAAATCAAATCCATGTATCAATAAAACTGAGTTTGGAAGCTGAGAAATACAAAACTGCCGATAAATGCGACCGGATTTTTAATTTAATCAATTATTCACCAGCTTTGGTCAAAATATGGAAAATGGGCGAGAACTGAGGAAACTCGGAATGAACTTTTCGTGCTAAATCCAATCCTTATATCAATAATACTAAGTTTAAAAGCTGAGAAACACAGGAACTGTTGACAGAAATGACCAAATATTTGGCTTAATCAAATATTAACACGTTTTAGTGAAAATATGGAAAGTGGGCGAAAACTGACGAAACTCGCGATGAACTTTTCGTGCTAAATCGAATCCATTTGTCAATAAAACTGAGTTCTAAAGCTAAAAAATACAGAAACTGCTGACAGAAATGACTAGATATTTGATTTAATCTATTATACAGCGTTTTCGTATAAATATGGAAAGTGGACGAAAACTGACGAAACTCGGAATTAATTTTTCTTCAAAATCAAATACGTGTATCAATTAAACTAAGTTTAGAAGATGAAAAATACAGAAACTTAGGACATACATGACCAGATATTTGATTTAATTAATTATTCTCACGTTTTCGTCTAAATATGGAAAGTGGGGAAAACTTACCAAAACTCGGAATGAAGTTTTCGTGCAAAATTGAATCCCTGTATCAATAAAACTGATTTTGGAGGTTGAGAAATACACAAACTACTGACAGAAACTGCCAGACATTAGATTTAATCAATTATTAACGCCTTTTCGTTTAGATATGGAAAATGGGTTGAAACTGACCAAACTTGGAATGAATTTTTCGTGCGAAATCAAATCCCGCTATCATGAAAACTAAAATGAGTTTGAAAGCTAAGAAATACAGAAACTATTCACGTGTTTTCGTCTAAATATGGAAAGTGGGCGAAAATTAACAAAACTTAGAATGAATTTTTCGTGCAAAATCGAATCCTTGTATTATAAAATTGAGTTTGGAAACTGAGAAATACAGAAATTGCTAACATAAAGGACCAGATATTTAGTTTAATCAATTATTCACGCGTTTTCGTCAAAATATGGAAAGTGGACGGAAACTGAGGAAACTCGAAATGAACTTTTCATGCGAAATCGAATCCCTATATCAATAAAAATGAGTTCTAAAGCTAAGAAATACAGAATATGCTAATAGAAACGACCAAATATTTGATTTAATAATTATTCATGCGTTTTGGTCTAAATATGGAAAGTGGTCCCAAACTGACCAAACTCGGGATGAATTTTCATCAAAATTGAATACCTGTATCAACCAAACTGAGTTTGAAGCTAAGAAATACAGAACATATGACATACATTTAATTAATTATTCACACTTTTTGGTCCAAATTTGGAAAGTGGGGAAAACTAACCAAAATTCGGAATGAATTTTTCGTTCAAAATCGAATCCCTGTATCAATAAAACTGAGTTTGGAAGCTAAGAAATATAGAAATTGCTAACATAAACAACCAGATATTTGATTTAATCCATTATTCATATGTTTTCATCTAAATATGGAAAGTGGGTGAAAATTGACCAAATTCTAAATGAATTTTTGATGCAAATCGAATCCCTGTATCAATAAAACTAAGTTTGGAAGCTAAGAAATACAGAATCTTATGACATACATGACCAAATATTTGATTTAATTAATTATTCACGCCTTTTGGTCAAAATATGGAAAGTGGGAAAAACTGACCAAAATTCGGAAGGAATTTTTCGTTTAAAATCGAATCCCTGCATCAATAAAATTGAGTTTGGAAGATGGGAAATATAGAAATTGCTAACATAAACGACCAGATATTTGATTTAATCCATTATTCACGTGTTTTCCTCTAAATATGGAAAGTGGTGAAAATTGACCAAACTTGCAATTTTTCGTTCAAAATCGAATCCTTGTATCAATCAAACTAAGTTTGGAAGCTGAGAAATATAGAAAGTAATGACATACTGATCGAAGTGTCGCGCCCCGGTCAAAGATAAAATATGCCCAAATTACCCTTAACAATGCGTTAGTGGTAGTAAAGGGTCGAACCACGAAGAGTTTGTGGTTTGCGAATGGATGTGATTGATTTTTGGTAAAGGTGTTACTTTTATGAAGCTTACTAGAATATTGATTACTTTGGTTTGTTTTGAAGAGATGTCAGATTAATCCGACAAATTGATTTGATTGCTTAAATAATGATTTAAACGATTGCACAAAAACTGAATTACTTAGTTAAAAACAATGGTTTGGAAGCAAGGTTCACACCCGGTTCAACAAATGCAACACCTAGGGTTACTAACAATTTTAACTTGATTCAATTGAATTTGTCATTAATGGTTTTGATATCACAAGGCTTAGGTGCCAATTGCTATCACGTATATGACGGACCACAACACACTTTGTTACTTCGGACAAATAATCCCTTTCGAAAGATAAGGCATAAATACACAAACTTGTTTCACAAAGTCAAATTTTATAATCATTCGACAATTCGCAAATATAGTTCAAATGTAAGACAATTATTAATCAATTCAAAATACAATTCAATTTGTCACAAAATCAACCAAACTCATAAAGTAACCCTAAATCTTACAAATGTCTACACCGGGGTGAAACCTTCGGAAATTAGCCGCTCATGACGAACGGAACTTGATCATCGGAAGATTGAAGCTTAATCACGAACAACTTGAACCTTGAGATAGAGTATGGTGAAGGGTAGGGTTTATGTTGGATGATTAGGTCAATAGATTGATGATGATGGTGATGGTGATGACTAGGGTTGTGGAGATGAAGATGGATGATCAATTCGAATGATGGAATGGATTGAATATGATGTGGGATCAAGATTGTGGTGTTCTTGGCTCCCAAGAGGTGTTTCAAGACTCCCAAAACCGTAACTCCTTCACAAATGGGTCAAACAAACATTAAAACCCGTTCAAAATTGAATTTCAGCGATAGCACTTTCTGGAGGCCGTCGGCGACTACCAAACAGGGCGTCGGCGATGCCCTCTAGATTTTCCGTTTTCTGCCGACGCCTTAATCCACTGTCTACGCGAGTTTCTGGCCGACAAGAATAACCAAGGGGCGTCGCCGACGGCCCATATGGGCGTCGGTGACGCTAAGTCCATCTATTGGTTTCTGTTTTCTTCATTTCCAATTCCCCGGTTGATCTCGTTCGCTCCTCGATGCTTCGTAAAGCTCCGAATAGCTCCATAAACTCCGTTAGACCTGCAAAACACAATTCTAATCAAAAGTAGGCCATTCGAAACCAAAAGTCATGTAAAAAACATAAACTTAAATACGATTCATCATCGGTTTTCAACCACGTATCACATACACGACTAGATATTTGATTTAATTAATTATCATGTGTTTTCATCTAAATATGGGAAGTGGGGAAAACTGACCAAAACTCGGAATGAATTTGTCATGCAAAATCGAATCCATGTATCAATAAAACTGAGATTGGATGTTGAGAAATACAAAAATTACTGACAAAAAACAACCACATATTAGATTTAATCAATTATTCATGCCTTTTGGTCTAATATGGAAAATGGATGATAACTGATGAAACTTGGAATGAATTTTTCGTGGAAATCAAATCCTGCTATCAATAAAACTAAACTAAGTTTGAAAGCTGAGAAATACGGAAATGACTGACAGAAACCACCAGATATTTGATTTAATCAATTATTCATGTGTTTTCGTCTAAATATGGAAAGTGGGCGAAAATTAACCAAACTCGGAATGATTTTTTCGAGCAAATCTAATCCCTGTATTAATAAAACTGAGTTTGGAAGCTAAGAAATACAGAATCTTATGACATACATGACCAAATATTTGATTTAATTAATTATTCACGCCTTTTGGTCTAAATATGGAAAGTGGGGAAACTGACCGAAATTCGGAAAGAATTTTTCGTTCAAAATCGAATCTTTGTATCAATAAAACTGAGTTTGAAAGCTGGGAAATATAGAAATTGCTAACATACATGACCAGATATTTGATTTAATCCATTATTCACGTGTTTTCGTCTAAATATGGAAAGTGAACCAAAATTAACGAAACTCGGAATGAATTTTTCGTTCAAAATCAAATCCCTTTATGGAGTTTGAAAGCTGAGAAATACAAAAACTGTTGATAGAAACGACTAGATATTAAATTTAAGCAATTATTCACGTGTTTTTGTCAAAATATGAAAAGTGGGTGAAAACTGACGAAACTCGGAATGAACTTTTCATGAGAAATTGAATCCGTATATCAATACAACTGAGTTCTAAAGCTATGAAATACAAAAACTACTGACAGATTAACTAGATATTTGATTTAACAAATTATTCACGCGTTTTCATCTAAATTTGGAAAGTGGGCCAAAACTGACCAAACTCGCAATGAATTTTCTGCAACATCGAATACCTGTATCAATTAAATTGAGAAACATAGAAACTTATGACATATTTGATTTAATTAATTATTCACGCCTTTTGGTCTAAATATGGAAAGTGGGGAAAACTGACCAAAACTCGGAATGAATTTTTCATTAAAATCGATTTCCTATATCAATAAACTGAGTTTGTAAGCTGAGAAATATAGAAATTGCTAACATAAATGATCAGATATTAAATTTAATCCATTATTCATGTGTTTTCGTCTAAATATGGAAAGTGGGTGAACATTAACGTAACTTGGAATGAAATTCTGTTGCAAAATCGAATCCCTATATCAATAAAACTAAGTTTGGAAGCTGCGAAATACAGAAACTAATGACATACACCAGATATTAGATTTAATAAATTATTCACGCATTTTCGTCTAAATATGGAAAATGGGAGAAAACTGACCAAAGTGGGAATCAAATCCCACTATTAATAAAACTAATCTGAGTTTGAAAGTTGAGTAATACATAAACTAATGACAGAAACCACTAGATATTTGATTCAATAAATTATTCACGTGTGGAAATATGGAAAGTGTGAAAATTGACCAAACTCAGAATGAATTTTTCGAGCAAAATCGAATCCCTGTAATAATAAAACTGAGTTTGGAAGCTGAGGAAATACAAAAATTGCTAACATAAATGACCAGATATTTGATTTAATCCATTATTTGGGTGTTTCCGTCTAAATATGGATAGTGGCGAAAATTGACGAAACTTGGAATGCATTTTTCGTGCAAAATCGAATCCTTATATCGAGTTTGAAAGCTGAGAAATACAGAAACTGTTGACATAAATGACTAGATATTTAATTTAAGCAATGATTCACGTGTTTTAGTCAAAATATGAAAAGTGGGCGAAAACTGATGAAACTCGGAATGAACTTTTCATGCGAATTCGAATCCATGTGTCAATAAAACTGAGTTCTGAAGCTAAGAAATACAAAAACTACTGACAGAAATAACCAAATATTTGATTTAACAAATTATTCACTCGTTTTCGTCTAAGTTTGGAAAGTGGGCCAAAACTGACGAAACTCGCAATGAATTTTCTGCAAAATCAAATACCTGTATTGTCACACACCCCGACCCGCAACGGATATGGCACGGGGTATGATATGATTGTTTCATAGCTTTTGACATTTATTTAAAGTTTGAATATTTATTATCATCAATATTAATTTGTCTCACATAACCAAATAATTGTTTCAAATAAAACCATACAATATTCAAGATACAAAAGATAACATACGTCTTGATTTAATTATACTAAGGCACAATCCTATGTGTCTTCTCAAGTAGCTATCAACCTTTGTGTACCTGTTTCATGTATAAAAGAAACTTGGGTCAGCAATAGTTGGTGAATAGATCTTTATTTGCTTTTATTTAACTTTAAAAGTTTAGTTGATTTTATTTAATAAAATTATTTAACATGCAATATTAATTGTAATACGTGTCATAAATCAATTAATCCGAAAAAACAACCAATCCATAAGTAAATAATATAACATGACATAACATAACGAAACATAAGAAATGAAACAATGATTCGATTCAAGCCACGGAAGGCGAAAAGCGATACTATGAAACAATGATGCGATTCAAGCCCCCAAAAGGCGAAAAGCAAAACTATGAAATGATGATGCAATTCAAGCCCCTAAAAGGCGAAAAGCGAAACTATGAAATCCATGACACAAAGCGTAAACACGTATAACGTATGAATGAAACAAGTTATGCAACATACAAAACAAATAGGAGCACATATGACACTTAACTTTGGCATGTTATTGAAAAAGTATACGGATGATATGAAACATGACACATGAAACACCCCAAAAAGTTAAAGTGACAAAAAGGGGAAAAGTAAGATCTACTCACAGTTTTGCGTTCCGTTTAAACCCGCTAATCCGCACGAGTGACGAAAGAGAGATAATACCAAAAGACACAATCGCCCTAAATATTATAACACCAAAATACTTAAATAAAATAACACAAGGAAAAATATATAAAAATAGTACAACCTAATACTTGAGGTTTTCATCCTAAAATAAATATTACTATGTAACTAAATGTCATATGTAAATATATGTAATGTTTATGTGACAAATTAGTCCCACTAATAATATATATTTATCATATTTTCTAAAATTACCTGGATATATATATATATATACATTGCATATTCTATCTATATCTATTTACTAGGTAATAAGATATTATAATATAACCATTTGAGTTGTACATATTTGTATGCAAGACAAATATATATATAATTTTATAAAAATCTGATTTTTTATGAAGTCTTAGAAATAAATAATATGATATAAACATTTGGGAGTCAAAGCTCATATGACATCAAACACTATCATCATTTGATCAAAATGAAACCAACTTTAAAATATGATTATGAAACTAATTTTATTAGTAGCAAAAATTATGAAATTTTATGTGAGTCCCAAAACGTATTCGGATCATAGTGGTTGATTGTTATCACCCAAACAACTATGGATTAGTTGTTTGAATGTGCAAATACTAAGAAAACCAAGCAAAGAAGATGAAGAATGTTGTATGGATTAAACAACTAGTGTTGTATATAAAATCCCAATAACATGTAATCAATAACAGCACCTGGATATTCGGATGTAAGCACAATAGCAAAAATACAACACAAGAAGATCACCAAAATCTGTCCAAGAAACTTGGACATACGTTCATTGAACCATGTATATATATAGACTGATCACCTAGCGTATTTATTAAATATGCTGGGCAATTAATTACGCATCGTATATGTAAGGTTCACCATATTGCAATTTTGACCCTTTAACTTTATCTAACCATTACAACTAGCTCAAACTATAGATAATCAAGCACCAACGGTCTCAAAAGTTCTAACAATATCCCCCTAGACCGATGCGTGCTTGAGTTTCTTCAATCTTGTTTCCGAGCTTCAGGGGCCGCGGCCGGTTCTTCTGTTTGTGGTTCTGTTGCTGCATCAGTTGTTTGTTTGATAAAAGCTTCACTAATGATTGGATGGGCCTCCATTGTGACTTCATATGTGGATGAAGTCGGAGGTAGTTGAATGATCTGGACGTCCGAATCTGGAGATGGATCTTTGGTTGGAGGAGAGGATGATTCTTGCTCAGCTGCTTTCTTCTTGCTGGACGCTTTTTTTTTCCTTTTTCGCTTCCATTCTGAGCAGGATTTCCATTATTTCAATCTTTCAAGCTCTCGCACGCTCGACTGCCCTCTGAAAGAGCATTCCCTCCTCAAGATATTCATTTCCGGCCCCAACGTTTATCTTATGTCCGTACAAGATATTCAGGTCGGAAAGATAGAACATAAAAACATCCATAGGGTCCAGAATGCGAATGTCTTCATTTGAATTAGACCTTATGACTGCCTCACCTGTTTTGGCGTCATAGAACCACTTCTTGAAATTGGTGAGCGTCACAGGTTGCTCTGGAGGAAGCTTCACCCTAGTAACCACCTTTGCTGGATTTATAACCCACGTTATCTTTCCCTTACCGGTGAACGGATCCTTGGTGGTTTTAGACACACGTTTTCTGGGGCGCTGAGGCTTGAACACTGAAAATCCTCGCAAGCATTCTCTTTGTATTAATCTTTCTAAGTCTCCGCCAATGCTGCTGTTTGTCGGATTAATTAGCTCATGCTTACTATGCTCTCGTATGTCCCATGTGGGTAAGCTCTGCATATCGTGAGTGCTTCAAAAATATTGAATCACTCCACCTCTTCGTTTTATGACGAACCAACCGGTCAGATTGCAGTACTTCCAACTAATGATTTTATCAGTAATCTCAGTTTTCTCAACTGTGATTACCTGATAAAGTCAGGCATTTTTGCTCTCTCCTTTTTAAACCACTCTGGATGTTGTGGTTCAAATTCATCTCCCCCATCCGTTTCATACACCACATATTCTTCCAACCCCCATTCTAAGAACTTTGCAGGCATTTATGCTTTATCAACTTCCTCTTGGTCGCTTTCATCATCAAGGCTAATATCAACCGCTGATTCAAGACGCTTTTCCTTCTTTTCGGCTTTGTCTGCTTTCTTTTTCTGCTCTCTTTCCTTGAATAAGTCAAAGTTGAAGATGTCTTCGTTCGAGTACTTTGGCTTTCTGTTTGCAGCACCATATAGCTCTTGTACCATTTCATGAAGCTTTTCCATCCCTTCTTGTTGAAATCTAATAGATTATGTTTGCTTAGCAACGTATGCGTGCAGTTATTTGTTCTTCAATCTTTGTTCTTTCAACTTTCTCTTAAAAACATCAGTGTCATTGACTTTGTTCTTCAACAGACAGAACTCCTTAGCAGAAAATGAACCGATTTCTCTAGATAGACAGTTGTAAAGCTCTTGAAAAGGTCTGGGTCGAGAGACAACATGCTGACGAGGAGGTTGAGCCGATACTGGAGGTTTGGGCAGAACGCTTGCAGATGATCCTTCTCCTGATTTGCTCGTCTTTGGTGCTGCAGCCTCGCTTGGAGAAGGCTCTAGTGGAACGGCAAAAAGTCCCTCCACGAATCTATCCAATTGTTTTTGCTCTGATGTAACAACCTCAGGGGTTTCAGATGCAGTCATTTCCCTTCTCTTCATTCTCCTCTCCCGTTTCTCAGCCTCCGCCACCGCATGGATGGCTTGCATTCTTTCAATCTCTTCCCTATTCGATCTAGCGCGAATGCTATCAGCCATGATTCGCTCTAGGTTTGGCGTATCTTTCTTGCTCTTCTTCCTCGACGGTTCCTCTTCTACCACTTTCTTTCCTTTTTCCTTGCGTTTACGTACCAGTGGAATTTCTTCTTCTACCTCAGCTTCTTCATCAACATCAATTGAATGACTTCCGCCATTTGTTGTAAGCAGCAAGAACAACTGGAAGTCTTTCCTCTTGATACATCCAGTGGTGCAACATCACCCACTCTTTGGTTTTTAACTCAGTAATCTGCCTTCCTTTTGGTAGCTGAAACTAGTACGTGTTTCCATCATGTGGCAAGTTTCGATGCTGATCGTCAATGAGCAATTGCACGAATCTAGGATACATCGCCCATGCACCTTTATTGACGTTGTCAATCATGCAGTAAAAAGTCAATCCAGAAATGTTGAACAGCTGATTCGTACACAGATTCAGCATAGCCGCGGACCATTCTAAATTCAAACCATCATAACCGCCCTTTCGATGACAGATACTCATACAAAACGTGTGCAAAATGAATCTCCAGTCTTTCGTAAGCCCTGACTTCTTGATCTCATTTTTTGTGACGAAAGTCTCCAATGTAGTTCATCCCACGAAATCCCTCTAGAATTTCCTCCTTCTTTAACTTCAGTGGATCACTGGCATTGTCTCCTAGGCTCAGCACTTTTCGAATTCGTTCCTTAGTGATTTTAATTTCCTTGTTCCGCACTGTCGCTGTAATATGTTTGACGGTGTTCAGCGTTCTTGCCCTTGCCGTTCTCCAAAATTCTTCTATGTGAATGGAGTAAATTGTGGGATTTGCTTGGATTGCATAGCTAATTTTACTCCGTGACAACCAATCCATCACGTCTTCAAAATCTGGCTCTGGAGGAACTAAAGTGATTGGCTGATTATGCTTTCTTGTACCATCCCATACCAACTGTTGAGCCATTTCTGAAATGAGGAAACCAGCCAGGTTAGATTTATATACAGAAGTATATGGATATATATATATATATATATATATATATACAAATATTAAAAATATATATATACATATATATAAAAAAAAACGCTGATATATACGCTGAAACAACAAGAACAAATACGTAGAGCATCTGACTTGGCGGAATTAAGGGATTTTCAGCATAAATGATTTATGGCGCTCTCAAGACCGGCGTGTTACTCTAGTACGCTGGTTGCTAAAGCTTTTGATCAAAACTTAAATCCGCCATTAGATGTCTCGTACAAATACGCTGGTCAAGCATATTTACGCTGATCATGGATTAGCGTATTTAAGTGCCAGCGTAAATGACTATCTACGCTTAGCTCAGCCGGCATATTTGTCTAATACGCCGGTGCTTGAACTCGCGTTCAAGACTTAAATCCGCCAATCCTTGACCTGACTAAATACGCCATCTTCAACATAAATACGCCATATTAAAAAGTTTCTTGATAAACCCTTTTACCAAACTTAAACCCGCTAGATCAAGAAAGATATAAATATAAACATAACATATTGAGATGATTGAAACACACTTAAACATATAGCAATGAACATTTGAAAATCAAAATCATTCCAATATCGATTTGATTCAGATTAACTGATTTTGGAAAAACAGAGAGTGTGGGTGTTTATGGGAGAAGAAGAAGATGATGAAGATAACTTTTTTAAAATGTTTATAAATGGTGAAAAGTAAAGTATTTATACTGATTGACATTCCAGCGTAATTAATAATTACGCTGGAGCAATAATTACGCCGCCCAGATACTTTTATTGAGGTTTCTTCTTGCCTAAGAATCTTGAAATCAATTACGCTTGAAAACTTCAAATTTTCTCGAAAAATCCCTTTTTGGTTAAAAAATACTGCAAGAAATTAAAAGTAAGCTTAATGAAAATAGAAAGTTGCAATTTGGATCCTGATAGTTGTTTTTGGGTCCGGAAGCCTCCTTTTTCACACAAAATTTATGCTAACTTACTTGAATCTTGTGACTTTCCTGCAAAAGATCATACTAGTGACACTTCGTTTGTTTGAGATTAAATATTATATAAAATAATTAAGGCACAAGAAATACTGTCAGTATATTTGTCCTTTTAAATCCATGCACCTATCTTTCAACATGCGATCGGAGGGCCTTTTTATCATGTTGCAATAATGTTGACAAGAAATTCAATGTCCCCCCACTCATGCTGAGACAGTCAAAATGTTGTGCCCATGAGTCCCACGTCAGGACATACCCCCGCGATCAAGGTATGCTCAAAGATTCCTCATAGCAGGTGAGTATATATGACCTCATTCGTATTTGAAATTTCAACGTTAGACAGTTGGTTTTCAGGTCAGTACTTTCGTACAACAGAGAGACCAAGGTCTAACGAGGGTATAACAGATACCAGATGCGGTACGATTTAAGCACTTGAATGATTCTCAACGTGAGTTTCATTTGTGTAGGGTTTTGGCCGCATAAGCTCTTTTTGAAAAGATATCATAGCTGTGTCTAGGTCAGCATATGTCTGGATGCAGCAGAAGAGCAACTATGATATCCGCGAATGATTAGCCAATATAAAGACCCGAAATATCGGACTTTGGCAATCTATCAACGCAAGATTTAAGACCATTAAGCCATACGCCGCAACGTGTTACCCGCAAGTTGCACGACATTGTGGGTATTCAAAATTCTTGTGTGATCATTAGAGTTTGTCTCCTTTTCGCAGTTTACTTCAAGGTATTGTTGAATCTACTGACACGTCATTGCTTGAGGCCTTAATCTTTTCCTGTTTTAAGATCAGAACAAAAGTGTTAGCAGTTTTTCTATCATTTCTCATGCAGATGCCAAAGAAAAGATTCTGTCTCAACAATATTTTCTGGAAAACTTCCCCCCTTAAAATTTTATTTTCGAGAATCCATTGCTTGAAAAGAAATTTTAACCTTGCAGAAAATCTTTTTGCTGGGCACATTTTATGTGATTGTTATTTATTATGAAAACTATTTTTTTACCAAAAGTCAATTCCACTCAAGGAAGTTCACCATTTCCAACCAGGTTACCAACTGGTTGAATCGAGCTTTATCGAAGGCTTTCATAAATATATCAGCTTTTTGTTGCACTGAATCCATTGGAACCACTTGGATGTATCCTTTCTCGTACGCATCTCTAATCGCATGAATGCGAATTTTGATGTGTTTCGTTCTGGAGTGGTGGATAGGATTCTTCACGATCCCCAGACACGCTTCATTGTCGATGAATATTGGAGTCTTCATGATGTTGATCCCATAATCCAACAACTGATTCTGTATCCAAAGGACTTGTGAACAGCAACTGTAAGCTGCCGTGTATTCAGCCTGAGCGGTAGATGTAGAGTCTGTTGTCTGCTTTTTGCTCTGCCACGAAATAAGACGATTTCCTAAGAATTGGCAGCCTCCTGAGACAGATTTTCTGTCTACTTTGCAACCTGCATGATCACTGTCAGAGTAAGCAATTAGATCAAAATTACTATCTTTAGGATACCACAATCCAAGCTTTGGAGTTCCTTTGAGATACGAAAGATTCTCTTGACGGCAGCATCATGCGATTCTTTGGGATTCGTCTGAAGGCGGGCACAGAGATAGATATCCCACATTATGTCAGGCCTACTAGCGGTCAGATACATTAACGAGCCAATCATTGAGCGATAGAAAGATTTGTTCACTGGCTTTCCTTGAAGATCTGAAGTGAGTTGTCTGAGCAGCAAAAGGAGTGCTGGCGGATTTGCGATCATTCATGTTGTACTTGGAAAGAATATCTCTGATATACTTAGCCTGATGAATGAGGATGCCATCTTTTCTTTGCTTCACTTCTAATCCTAAGAAAAACGTGAGTTCTCCCATCATGCTCATCTCAAACTTCGCTTTCATCACCTTCTCGAATTCTCTGCAAAGGGCTTCATCAGTTGACCCAAAAATGATATCTTCTACGTAGATTTAAACCAACATCACATCTTCTCCAATCATTTTGGTGAAGAGAGTCATGTCAATTTTGCCTCTTGAGTATCCACACTCGAGAAGATATGTTGACAAAGTCTTGTACCATGCTCGAGGAGCTTGGTGAAGACCATATAAAGCTTTGTCAAGCTTGTAGTATTTTGTGGGGAAGTGAGGATCTTCAAAACCTAGAGGTTGACAGACATAGACTTCTTCTTTCACTTTCCCAGACAGAAAAGCACTCTTTACATCCATTTGAAACACCTTAAAGTTTTTGGACGAAGCATAGGCTAAGAAGATTCTGATAGCTTCTAAGCGTGCAACCGGTGCAAAAACTTCCTCATAATCAAACCACTCTTCTTGTCGAAACCCTTGAACTACTCATCTAGCCTTATTCTTGATAACTACACCACGGTCGTCCATCTTGTTACGAAACACCCACTTGGTACCAATTGGATACTTTCCGTCTGGTAAGTCAACGAGTTCCCAGACTTTAAGTTTCCGAAATTGGGCTAATTCTTCTTGCATAGCTTGTACCCAACTTGAATCTTGAATAGCTTCTTCGATATCTCTTAGGACAGACTGCGAGAGAAAAGCTGCATACAGTCCTGTGTTGATGGTATGTGTTCGTCCGCGTGCTCGAACTCCATCTTCAATAGAACCGATGATATTTTTAATTGGATGGTTTCGATTGGTCTTGTACCCTGCATTGGTGTGAGTTTCAACTTGTTGAGGCAGATTAGAAAAATGTTCATCGACGTAGATGATTGGAGTTTCGTCTTCTTTGGGTGGTTCATCCACAGCCTGCTGTGAAGAAGAATCATCATGTGCGGATGCATTCTCAGCAGATGTGTCACCATTTACCTCGAACACCGAAAGAGTAGGAGAGACAGAGGCAGGGGTGAAACGGGTTGTAAAAGGAGTAAAACCAATGTCTGAGGCATCAAACAATGGTTCCAATGGAGTGGATTCTGTAGGTTCGGATTCAGTGATGGGTTCATCGATGCTGAAAGTGTTGAATATAATATCCACGTCATAAAACCAGTTTGGAGCGCTTCCAGTGTTAGTGGAGTTTCCTTCTTGAAAATCGACGTAGTATGATTCAATCACCATCTTGGTCCGTTTGTTGTAGATTTGATATGCCTTTTGAAAAGATGAATAGCCCATGAAGTAGCACACGTCACCAACTGCTTCAAACTTGATGAGATTGTCTTCAATGTTGAGAAGTGTGCATGAACACCTGACGGTCTGAAGAAATCTATCAGAGGCTTCCTTTTGAAAAGTAGTTCATAAGCTGTCTTTACGTGAGGTTTAACGATAAGAACATGATTCAAAACATAGCATGCTGTGTTGACTGCTTCAGCCCAGAAGATTATGGGAAGCTTAGAGTCAACAAGCATAGTTCTTGCAGCTTCTATGAGAGTTCTATTTTTGCGTTCTGCTACCCCGTTTTGCTGAGGAATCCTGGCAGCGCTATATTGGAGGCGAATTCCCTTATCTTCACAGAAGGAGACAAACGTATGATTTTTAAATTCAGTCCGTTGTCGCTTCTCATGGAGTGGACTTTCAGAATGGATGTCGTTTCGCTTTTGGCTTACCCATGAAAACCATGAGAAATCATCTGTAATCACCAAACAATAAGATCTTTTAGCTAAACTTTTAACGCTAATTGGGCCGAAAAGATCCATGTGAAGTAATTGCAGTGGGGCAGATATCGTATTCACTGCTTTGGATTTATGAGGCTTTTTATGTTGCTTTCCTTGGGCACATGCGATGCATTTTTCTGAAAAAGGAAAATCTTTCATAGGTAAACCTCTTACTAGATTTAATTTAGAAAGTTTATTTATGTTCTTAAAATTCACATGCCCCAAACGCCTGTGCCACAGCAGTGATTCCGATTCAGATGCTTTTGACATAAGACATGTCATTTGCTCATGGCATTCTTCATATTTAGCACGTAGGTGTTATTTTGACGGGGAGCTCTAAGCATGATCATTTCTTTAGGGATGGAGTAACCGGGTTTGAGGAATAAGCACTCCGTGTCATTGAACAACACTGCAATTCCTTTGTCACAGACTTGTGAAACACTCATGAGATTGTAACACAATTCTGGAACATAGTTCACATTCTCCAAAGTGAGTGCTTCTGATACGACGTCACCCATTCCAAAGATTTTTCCTCCCTTTTCGTCTCCGGTAAAGGATACAAAGTCACCATCGATAACACGAAAGTTTGTAAGCAGATCCTTTAACCCGATCATGTGCCTGGAGCAACCACAATCAACATGCCAGATATATTCCATGAGCATCCGAAGCCATTTCTGAATTTTATTCTGTTATACAACAACAACAACAAAATATGTATAGATTAGCTAGCTTTTGGAACCCAGACTTGCTTTACATTAGTTCTATCATGATTTTGAATAAGAGAGTTTTCTTTTCTTTTCCAAAAACAAGTTGAATCAACTATGCATTTTACTGATTTCTTTAAATTGTCAAATTAATCAGTAAAACTTTTAACGAGATCTTGACTAGGTTTAGAAAATTTCTTGCTTTTGCAATGTTTCGCCGTATGTCCTAAATGACCACAGCGAAAACATTGTTTTTGACTCGATCTTTTCTTATTGGGTACTTAGTGTGAAGATGATGTATGTGATGAGAGTCTGGAGCATCTTGAGGAGTTTGATGATGTAACGTGGCTTGAATCTTTGGCTTTCTTCAGTTTCTTATCAGGATGATGTTTATCTTCAATGTCGACTTCACTGTGCTCACTGTCTGATGAGGAGTTTGATTCTTGACTTTCATCTGACCTTTCTCCATCACTTTCTGAAGTTGTTGTGCTTGAATCTTAAGTGAAGTATCTATCAGTCTCTGATGTATCTGCAACTGATGGAAAATTTCCTCTGTAAGGAATTTTCCAAAACTGTTTTTCTTTAACTCTGGCACAAATACAGGAGATTCAAGCATAACATTTTCATCATTAAGAACAAAGTTTAGGTCATGACCCTCAACCTTAGCAAGCCCTTGGTTGTGAGCCTTAAGTGTAGCCACATGGCCATTACAGTCATCCCCAATATTCAATTTAGGCATAAGGCCGTTACAATCATCCATCCTAGATAAACTATTACAGTCATCTCGAATAGAACTTTTGTTTGTCTTATCACAATTCCAGGCGAACCAGTTAACAGTTGAATAACTGTCGCCTGAATAGCCTATTCCTATATTTATCCCTCCACAATCATCTTCCCTATCACACACATCTTCCTTACTCTCGCACAGATCTGCATTACTTTCAAAAAGGATAGTGTTGTTTTCGGATTTATAAAATTGATCCAAAAGATCATTTTTATTGATTAAGTCGTTTTTAGATGGCATAGGAACATAGTTTTTGCTGTGCGGAGGAGGAAATAATTTTCTTTCGTTTCCGAATTTATCTTTATATCCAATTCCATCCTTTATGAATGTCGGTCGTTGGCAGTTTACAATATCAACCAATGCTTTTTGACTAATTTTCCATTTATCAATAATGATTTGTAACTTATTCTTTTCATTTTGAGATTTTTCTAGCTTTTCGGTCAAATCTTTATGATAAAATCTTTTCTAAACACAAATTCTTTTAAGGTCTGCATTTCAGCTAAAATTGAATTCAACTTTCGCTGATATGCAGCCTCATTTTCTTTTAACTCTTGATTTATTTTCAAAACTTTTTCCTTTTCTTTAATTATATCACGATTGAGTAATTTGTAGTGTGCCACGACGTTCTAACACGGTTTGGAGAACAACTTTGCTTTAAATTCATATGGAATGTTGTTTACCAAATCCTTATCCTCGGCTTCTGATTTCATAGTGGTAGTGGATGTTCCAACCGCTTCATTCTTGCTGGTACTGACGACTTCTTGAACTGCAGGCTTCGACTCATTCATTTCAGCTTTCTGTTGTCTCTTCTCTGAGGTAGGAGTGATGATGCTTTTCAAGCCACGGTCATCTTTTAGAATCTTGGAGGTTTGTTTTTCAACACGATTTGAAGCAGACGTGGCAGAGACAGTGGTGATATTTACCATGAGGGCCTTGTTTACTTCTCCCTTTACCTCAGCTATCTCCTCCGACGAGTCATAATCCTCCACAACTAAAGCCTTAGGATTATTGTCAGCAGCGTTGTCATTTCCCTCAATGGCAATCGGCCTCCTTGTCTGGCTGATTTCTGGAAAATTCTCATTCTTCGGCAACGGACACTCTCTTTTGAAATGACCCAAGTTTTTGCAGTTATAGCACCTAAGCTTGGACTTGTAAAATCCAGCCTTTCCAAGGGCCAACCTCTTTCCCGTTTTATCTTGGAATTTCTTCAGCCGTAGAGTGATCATTGCCATCTACCACTTCAGATCCATCTCCTCCATGTCGTCAGGATCTACTTGATACATGTCCTCAGTTGTGAGGAAATCTCTCTTCAATTCTCCAGACATAAGCGCCTCATAGCTGCTTAAGAAAGTGTTAAACAGAGCGACATGTTATGTGGATATAAGTGTTTGAGTGTCGCTTTCCACGGTGGTCTTCTTGGAGGATGACGAGGCCTTCACAGAGTTCGCGGAAGCATTCGAATAGGATTCGACAACACTTTGGGAATTTAATCCACATGAGGGACAGTAGCAAGAAATGCCATATTCTTGGGAACCGAGGTTGCAGCAGCTTGCTGAGACGTCTTCTGAGAATATCCAGTTTGATTCATTTCTCGTTTGACAATGTCCATTTCAAAGGCTTTTAAGGTGTTAATCAATTCCGAGAGTGTGACTGGAGTTGTGCTTGTGAGGAATGTTCTCTTAATCATCATGCATTGAAGACTCCATTCTTTTGGTAGAGAATCTAGCAGCTTCTTGATTGATGCATAATTTGCAACTGGGTTTCCCACTTTCTTCATCTTGGTCAACACCCCCAGAAATCGACTTATGTGATCTGACAAGCTTTCGCCACGGATACTTCCAAACATATCATATTCTTTCTGCACCATGTCTCGTTTGTTCTCCATGAGTTCCTCATTACCTTCATAATGGTCGATTAGAGCCAACCACAGTTCATGTGCCAAGGTGTATTCTTCAAACAGGTTGTTATCATCTTTCGATAGAGCCATAGTAAGAGCAGCGTGAGCCCTTCGGTCACGTTGAATGAGCGTCCTATCTTCATCTGTAAACGTTGAAGGATCTTCATTGATAGTACGGATGTCGTCACATATTATCATAGGAACATGCGGGCCCACAGTGACTGGCATCCATTAAGTATAATCGGTATACTCAAAGAAAGATTTGATCCTGTTTTCTAACTGCTGAAATCTTCCGAACCTTTCAACTTTGGTGGCCTTGTAGCAGTTCCAGTTTCAAGTTCGGCTTGGGCAACCGGAATGAGTTGATTTAGAGACATGATGGATGATCGGTGATTAAATACGCTGGGTTTTGCTGAATGAGAGAACAATTAAGCTGCAAAGAAAAGACAATTACGTTGGCTAGGAGGTAAATACGCTGGACCAGAGACCAAATTCGCTGCACTTGGAAACAATTACGCTGATGGGGATCGGCGACTTTGTCCTGCAAAATGCTAAGTCCGCTAGATATATGAAAACAAGCAAAGGTTTAGTTAATTTCACTGAACACTGTGATAAAATCGCTAAGGATTTGTATCACTGATTTCGAAGTCGCCTTCGATTAATTTCGCTGGTACTATTTCGCTGAAACTCTGCAAATCCACTGATTTAAGACCAGCGTATTTGTTAAATACGCAAAATTCAAGTTAATTACGCTAGCTTCAAACATAAATACACTAACTTAAAAAATATCTATGCTAGCTTCAACATTAAATATGCCTAGAAGGGTTTTAGTACGAACAAAAACCCTCTAATCACCCAAAAACGACCCAAAATTCATGTTTCTTTGCAGCTAAATGACAAAATGTTTACCAAAACACTGATTAACAACAACCCAAAGATTAAACGCACCAGATCAAGCCATTTTGAACCCAAAAATTTGAAAAACCATAAAACTTTGAAAACTTTTGTAAAACCTTTAAAACTTGACAAATCTTAACAAAAACTCAAACAATCAAGAGCAAAGGCTCTGATACTGAATTGTGAGTCCCAAAACGTATTCGGATCACAGTGGTTGATTGTTATCACCCAAACAACTATGGATTAGTTGTTTGAATGTGCAAATACTAAGAATACCAAGCAAAGAAGATGAAGAATCTTGTATGGATCAAACAACTAGTGTTGTATATAAAATCCCAATAACATGTAATCAATAACAGCACCTAGATATTCGGATGTAAGCACAATAACAAAAATCACAACACAAGAAGATCACCAAAATCTGTCCAAGAAACTTGGACATACATTCATTGAACCATGTATATATACAGACTGATCACCCAGCGTACGCTGGGCAATTAATTACGCCGCGTACATGTAAGTTTCACCATATTGCAATTTTGACCCTTTAACTTTGTCTAACCATTACAACTAGCTCAAACTATAGATAATCAAGCACCAACGGTCTCAAAAGTTCTAACATTTTAATATTTTTATGATACTAGTTTAGAATTATAATAATTTGCCAACACAATTTCTATTTTAAATCAAAAAACAATTATAACTACTATTAAAACTCAAACTATCATAAACCCAGGCATTATAAAGATATAAATTGCAAGGAAACTAAAGTATGAACATGAAACAATAAGGAATAAAGAAATATAAAGAAGTGAATGACATTAAAACTACCTCCTATGAAGAAGAGATGGTAAAAAGATGGAGATGAGGGCGATGTTAGATTCTTGCTCCTCCTTCTTGGTGGTTTGGGAAAACTTGGAAGGCTTCAATGGTGGTGGCTAGGGTTTTTTTGAGAGACATGGTGGTGGCTAGGGTTTTTTAGAGAGAAGATAGAGATGTTAGAATGATAAAAAAATTGGTTGTTATTTGTTTTTTAAAAGCATGACATTAATCTTTAATTAAGAATATAAAATATTTCCTTTTTAAAAGAGATTGAAAAAAAATATTTTTTTTTGTTAAGATCATGCGAACGAAAAGCGTATATTAATTTTAATTCTTTGTATTACATAATATTTTTATATATCTAAAGAATTCATTCAGCTGCTTAACTTGTTTTTTTTCGTATAACTTGAAAAGTATAATGTTTTATAAAAATTTGAACATACCGTTGGAACGAGTGCATTTTTCTCTATGGCATTACCTAAGTTTCATAAAAATCAGAGTAAAGTCAAAAATAATATATTTTATTTATAACGGCTCGAACTAGTTTACAAATGGTACGGATTAAAATTTTTTTCAAAATGGGTACCCTTCTTGGCGGATGTTACATGTATCAATAAAATTCAGTTTGAAGCTGAGAAAGATAGAAACTTATGACATATTTGATTTAATTAATTATTCATGCCTTTTGGTCTAAATATGGAAAGTGGGGAAAACTGACCAAAATTCGGAATGAATTTTTCATTAATTTCGAATTCCTATATCACTAAACTGAGTTTGTAAGCTGAGAAATATAGAAATTACTAACATAAATGACCTGATATTTAATTTAATCCATTATTCATGTGTTTTTGTCTAAATATGGAAAGTGGGCAAAAATTAACGTAACTTGGAATGAATTTTTATTGCAAAATCGAATCTCTATATCAATAAAACTAAGTTTGGAAGCTGCGAAATACAGAAACTAATGACATACCCCAGATATTAATAAAACTGACTAAACTTGGAATGAATTTTTCATGGGAAATCAAATCCCACTATTAATAAAACTAAACTGAGTTTGAAAACTGAGAAATACAGAAACTAATGACAAAAACCACTAGATATTTGATTTAATAAATTATTCACGTGTTTTCGTCCAAATATGAAAAGTGCGTGAAAATTGACCAAACTCAGATTGCAGTTTTGGAGCAAAATTGGATCCCTGTAATAATAAAAATGAGTTTGGAAGCTGAGAAAATACAAAAATTGCTAACACAAACAACCAGATATTTGATTTAATCCATTATTCACGTGTTTTCATCTAAATATGGAAAGTAGACGAAAATTGACGAAACTCGTAATGAATTTTTCATGCAAAATCGAATCCCTATATCAATAAATCTGAGTTTTAAAGCTGAGAAATACAGAAACTACTGACAAAAACGACCAGATATTTGACTTAATTGATTATTCACGCGTTTTCGTCAAAATATGGAAAGTGCGCGAAAACTAACGAAACTCGAATGAACTTTTGGTGTGAAATCGAATCCTTGTAACAATAAAACTGAGTTTGGAAGCTAAGAAATATAGAAACTACTCACAGGATCGATCAGTTACTTAATTTAATCAATTATTCACGCGTTTTCGTCTAAATATCGAAAGTGGGCGAAAATTGACTAAACTATATGCAAAATCAAATTCCTGTATCAATAAAACTGAGTTTGGAAGTAGACAAATACAGAAACTACTTAAGAAATGACAAGATATTTAATTTAGTCAATTATCTACATGTTTTCATCTAAACATGGAAAGTAGACGAAAATTGACGAAACTCGAAATCAATTTTTCATGCAAAATCGAATCCCTATATAAATATAATTGATTTTGGAAGCTGAGAAAAACAGAAACTTTTGACAGAAACGACCAGATATTTGATTTAATCTAATAATTATGCGTTGTCGTCTACATATGGAAACTGGGCGAAAATCAACGAATCTCAGAATGAATTTTTCGTATAAAATCGAATTCGTGTATAAATAAGACAAAATTTGGAAGCTGAGAAATACAGAAACTTCTGACTGAAATCACCAAATGTTTGATTTAATCAATTATTCACGCGTTTTACTCTAAATATGGAAAGTGGGCGAAAATTGACGAAACTTGGAATGAAGTTTTCATCCAAAATCGAATCCCTGTATCAATAAAACCGAGGTTGGATGCTGAGAAATACAGAAACTACTGACAGAAATGACCACATATTAGATTTAGTCGATTATTCACGCATTTTCGTCTAAATATGGAAACTGTGAAATATAGAAATGGCTAAATAAATGACAAGATATGTGATTTAATCTATTATTAAAGTGTTTTCGTCTAAATAAGGAAAGTGAGCGAAAATTGACGAAACTCGGAATAATTTTTTCGTGCAAAATCGAATCCCTTTATCAATAAAACTGAGTTTGGATGCTGAAAAATACAGAAACTGCTGACATAAACGACCAGATATTAGATTTAGTCAATTATTCATGCGTTTTAGTCTAAATATGGAAAGTGGGTGAAAATTGACCAAACTCGGAATGAATTTTCAAGCAAAATCGAATCACTCTATTAATAAAGCTGAGTTTGAAAGCTGAGAAATACGAAAATTGCTAACATAAACCACTTGATATAGAAAGTGGGCGAAAATTGACGAAACTGGGAATAAAGTTTTCGTGCCAAATCGAATCCCTATATCAATAAAACTGAGAAATACAGAAACTGCAGACAGAAACGACCATATATTGATTTAATCAATTACTAATGCGTTTTCGTCACAATATGGAAAGTGGGTGAAAACTGACCAAACTCAGAATGAACTTTACGTGCGAAATCAAATCCCTGTATCAATAAAACTGAGTTTGAAGTTGAGAAATACTGAAACTGCTGTAAAAAACGACCAGATATTTGTTTTAATCAATTTTTGTTGGTGCATGTTTCATGTGTCCGCCACTGTGCAAATAGGCTAGATAGAGCGTGTGTTGAATATTGTGTAGATAGGATACGAACACATGACTTAAGTGCGGACGAGACATGTGTTTAAGTGTCACTTTGTACGAAGCAGGCCACTCCGTATGAAGGTAGTCACTTCGTACGAAGTTGACCACTTTGTACGAAGTTAAATGCTCTTAGTTCGCTCGAGGGTAACTGTCTATATATATTGTCATGTGTTTGTTAGTTGATTAGGTTTTGGAGTTCCTAGAGGGAAACGCCGTCAGTTTGACAAGATGAATACTATTTCGGTATGAATGGAAGCTTATGACTTACACTACAAAAATATGCCATTTAGTGGCACACACTTTTAATGGCATTTAGCTTTTATACTACTAATTTAGGTTTTACCAGCATTTTACGTATGCCATACTTGCTTTCCACACGGTTTTTATGGCATTTAGCTTTTATACCACAAATTAGGTTTTTAGTAACCCATTATGTATTTATATATGCAATTAAAATTTTTCCAAGGACTATTCAAAATTTATGATTTCCCTCGGATACCCTGGTTGTTTTAACCCCTAAATCTCTTTTCCCTCCCATTCTTCATTACCCAACCCTAACCCTAACCCTATCCATATCGTCCACCCCAAATCTAATGCATCTGCTTCTCATTTGCTCTATTAGTATTTCCAGGTCTTTGAACCACCACCACACCACCGACATAGAAGGCTCCTTCATCCTCATTCAACAGCCCTTAATCCTCGTTCACAACCCCCTACATTCTCGCTAAGAGCACCTACGGATGTTAGGTTGGAGAGGATATAATGTTATGTACTGGCTATCTCATCTAGTGCCCTAATTCTTGGAAGTTTGATTTCTTGTGTAGGTTAGAAGGTATTTGAAATCAACATTATCAGAGTTGATGTCTTTTAACACTTTCAATCGACCTCTGTTCTATCCATGGTTTTCATCATCGAATTTGCTTGGATGGTACATTCATCTCTCTTTTCCGTCTATATACTATGTTCAACTATGTGTTTTGGTTGTTCATTTGCCCTAGATTTGGTTGAATTCACAAATAATTTTTTTAATTGATTTAGGATGTATGAACTGTTATTGTTGGAATTGAATCTATGAATCTGTGCAGCATTGGAGTACCAGTAAGAATTTGTAGGATCTTATATGCTTAGATATAAGCAAAACAACTTAATTTCTAAAATTGATTGATTTGTTTTCTAGGGTATGATAGGTCTGAATGTCTGATATAAATCTTAAGGAATGAGATGCATGGCTACTTTGACGTTTTTATTATATTATATTGTGTTTTTTTGCATTAATAAAATGGTGAAGCCCATTTATTTTAATTAAATCTAGACTATTTTGACTAGGAAAAGAATTTTTGTTAGCTTGTCGGAGTATTAGCATCTGGCAAGAGAGAGGGATTGAGTGCTGAGGCAGTTGGGCATCAAGAAGAGTTACAAGAGGGTCTATTGTAATTACACCATGATTAATCGTCAATTTGAAGGTAAGTATGAAATTTCTATGTATATAGTTGCTGACAAAAATAAGAAACAAAATAAAAGAGACCTTGATCTGTGGGGCGGGGGATATTAACAACGTATAGCTTTTCAGTTAGGGGTGTAGGCAAAGAGATATGTTCACAGTTGTAGACTTGTAGCTGTTGTGTTTGGACACCCTTACATGAGCTGTAAGTCTATCCTAACCCTAACACTAATACATAATGAATTAATATATCAATTGTTGTTACAGATTGATGGGAGTATGTTTTGGGGATGGGAGTCTTTGCTAACCAGCTAATCAAATGGGATGCAAGCAACATGATACTTGTTAGCACGTTTTGGCTAATGAGCGTTGTTACTTTAGTATGTAACCCTAATTGCAATCTGCTTGATACACAACCCAAATCGTTACATGTACTTGGATAACATAAATTCAAAGTTAACCAAAATGAGAGTGTTAGCTACTCAGAAACAATAAACAGGATAGTACAAACCATGGAAGTTGAAGTTGTTCCTACAAAAGCAACTTAGTTTGACTTCATTCCCTTCACATATTCTTTATCTGTGGCGACAGGCGTACAACATTTATCATTTTTAGAAACAAGAAAAGATAAGTCGCATTTTGTCACAACTTACGCTTTTTTCATTCTTGTAGCCCGCTGCTATGATGAAGCCAACAATCTGCTGTAAACAGTGTGTGCATTTGGAAATCCTTAAAAACTCAGATGAAAATAACAATACAATTGCAATAGTTTATCACTCAAGGGGTATTGTGCTTGTTGCATTTCTTCACACGACCTTTGAAATTGTGATTACGACCTGTTATTTATAGGCATTTACAATATAGTTTAGCTTTTGATTGTTGTGGCTGATCATTTGTTGTAGATTTATTTTGATGGCTACATTTCAAACTTGGATAGCTGGATCAACTGAAATCGGTTAGAATGGGTCATCGGGTACGGGAGTTGGAGTTCGTAAGTTGAACCCCAATATTAGTGTTTTTTTGTTTGTTTTAAAGTATGTTGATGGCTTACTCATGCTATCTGATATACTATATGTACATATAGGTTACACCAAATTCCATATTTCAAAAAGTTTCGGCTGTAGGTATACACTTACATGCATCTGATATGTAAGAACACAAATACATGCACCTGTTTTAAAGTTTGTTTTGCCCATTATGCAATATATCTAGGCATCAGCTACTTGCACATCATGGATTGCTGTTTAGATCTTTTCTCTAAAACTCTTAACACATTCCGTTGTTCTAACACCACTTAACTTTTTTTGTTATTTTAGGGGTGTAAACGAGCCAAGCTGAGCTCAAGCTCATAGGCCTTAGCTTGGTTCGTTTAACTTTACGAGAGATCAGGCTCGAGCTCGGCTTGTTGAGAATATTAGCCTGGCCCGTGAGCAGTTTTTTGAGATCGACTCAGACTAGACTAGGAAGCTTATCTTAAGCTGTTTTTTATGATGACATCATGTGTCACTATCTGTTATAACTTTTTTTTCTATTTGTTTACGTTTCAGACTTTGATATTTGTTCTTCTTTTCTTGGTTCTATTGTGTTGATGGTAAGAAATGAGGCTGTGGTAGCATCTTGATAGTGAAATCAATGTATAGTCCCATAAGCTAGCTCTCATTGTGGTCGACTGGCTCAAGGATGCTTTGACTATCGTTTTCTTCATAATTTATATGTAAGCATATAGCTTAAACTCACGTCTCATAAAAACAGCTAAAATTTTGCCTAACAGCTAAAATTTTTATTCTATTCACTTAACATATCTGCCTATGTAGAACTTGATACTTGTTCTTAAATGTTAAATATCGATATGTGTATGCAAATACTGTAGTGGCTCTATTTTACTTGGAAGTTTCTCCTTTTTCATTTTTTTTATTTTAAAGTTTAAAAGTTTGCTCATGCTTGAATATTATTCATTTCAAAGATGGCATGGTGCTATATGTTGATTTGTAACACATAATTATTTGTGTAGTCATATTATGGATTCATTGACTACTTTGATTGTAGATCAGCTGGACTTGCTATATATTATCTATAAATATGAGGCATTTGTAAGTATTTTTACTAGATCTATCTTATGCCACCACTTGTTATCAACATTTTTTCAAGTTTGGTCAACCTATTAAAGTTAACTGGGCATATGCTAGTGGGCAGAGGGAGGACACATCAGGTATGGTTTTATGTGGTGCTTATTGTTTGTTTTGTTAGTTAATTCATGTAATTATATTCAGGTGTTACTATTTTATATTAATTTGATCTCATGGCATTCATGCTTTTAGTTTGAAGGTCACAACAACATAATTATTGATCTTAACCCTGAGGTTGCTGCTGCTACGTTGTTATCATGCTTCTCTTTTTACGCTAGTTGTTTGTGAGTACATCTTTCACCCTAACTTCTCTCTCAAACACATACACAGCCCCACACACAACAATATAAATCTTTTCAACTGTAGGGTCTTAATTCAACTATTCTATACCTTTACTTACGAGGTTTTACAAGAAGTTCTTTGGGACCCTTAACACATTTAACAACACAACACTTTTGTTAATGTTCTACAGGAGACTTGAAGGGACATCTGTTGAAGGCCCGATATATGTGAACTCACACTACTGTGACTAAACTAGAGCACGTTTAGGATTATTCAGCAATTTTGTAAAACTCAGAGCAGTTATGATACTTTGTAAACATTTGCTTGTAAATACTTGGTGTGGAAAGTGATCGAACTCTTAAATGAAATGATGATATTAGTATTTCTATGTTTTACAGTTTTATTTTATATTGTGTGTGTATATATATATAATATTAATTAACTAAAATTAATATAATAAATGTTTGGCATCTAATTTGATATAATTTTTAGGGCAAAAAAATCATGTGACAAGTTTGTAGTGGCAAACAAAAAGGTGTCACTAAGCTCAAAATTTTGTAGTGACACAAAAAGGCCATTAAAAGCTCAAAAGTTTGTAGTGGCAGGTCAATAAAGTGTGACTAAAAGGCTTTAGTGTGACCGCTTCTAGTGACTTTTTTTGTGTGCCGCTCATTCGGACAGAGATCATTAGTGGCACTTTTTTGGTTTTAAGTGACACTTTTAATATGCCACTAAATGGCTTTTTACTTGTAGTGTTATGACTATTCTTTTGCTTCTACTTCGTTCTTGATAACATTCTACCGAATTAGTTTTATTATACCCAAACTTCCATCGAGAACCACCGGATCCTGTAATCTCAATTGGTATCAGAGCTAGAAGGCCTGATTTGAAGACTTAGAACAAGATTCAACAATCTCACACTTCTCTTCTACTCATTTTCACTCTTTTTAATCATTTTTCAAAGATTTAACGGTCAAAATGGACTGAATTTTTCGCGAAATACTTAAAATCTACTTCTAACAAACCCTTGAAATAATCAGACCTAAAATCAATCAGAATCGTGATAAAATCATCGAAAAACGTTAAATTTGAACTTACTTTCGCACGATCTAGTCACTTCGCACAAAGATAAAATTACCTTCGTACGAAGTGAAATTCTGTTCAATTTGAAAATCTACCTTTGCACGAAGATAAACTTGAAAAGTTAGTTTCTACCTTCGCACGAAGATAGAATTTTGCAAGTTTGGTTATACCTTTGTATGAACTATTTAATTGTGTTTTTGTGTCAACTTCGCACCAGGTTAACTTTGCACCAAGCTGTTTTCGTTCAAAAAATTGTTGACGAAATGAATAACGAATTCTACAACGCCTTTGCAACTACTGCCTCTACATCAGTCATCCAAAACATAATATTGATCACGAGATGGTAACGATGACAACGCCGCTCAAGTTGATGAATTTATAAGAATACAAAGGCTGGCACGAACGTTTTGTGAACTGGGTTCAGGCAAACCATCTTATTGCTAGTATGCTATCGAGGAAGTATGTTGTTCCTACTCGAGAAAATGTTCTTGAAAACTGATTCATGCAGCTCAATCAACAAGAAAAATAAGCGTTTATTCGAGAAAAGAAAATGACGAATATCTTGCAGCAGGCGATCAAAGAGGATATCTTCACATTGCTACAACATGAAGGATATGCCCAGTCGATCTGGAATGCTTTAAAGGTAAATTTTAAGGTAGCAAGCAGATGATCAAGAGTAAACAAGCATTGCTAAAATGGAGTTCGATATCTTCAATTAGTTAAAAGGTGAATCAATGAAACAACTCATCGAACGATATTGTCACCTAGTGGTTGAAATGAAGAGATTGGGTGTTAACAAAGATAATGAAGAGCTAGTTGATAAATTGGTTCATGCTTTATCGGAAGGCGAGTGGTCAACATATTTTATGATCTTGAAGACTTGTCCAGAATACAACAGTACTTTGAGTTTGGCAAGATTCATCGAGAAACTCGAGGGTCATGAACTAGAGCTTCAGAAGATGGCTAAGACAAGAAGCGCACACGCTCAACAAGATGTAAACTTGTATTACAAAGGAAGTGTAACATCCGTCGAAAAACGGGTTTTCAAAACCCGCTTCGTTTATTAATCGAATAGTCAGTTTCAAATTTTCGTTGCTTATTTAATGCTCATTTTAATTTTAAACAATACATAATTAATAAACATTTTAGAATATGGAAACTAAAATTGTTAAAAAGTAAAAATAAAGTAAATAAAAAAGAAAATAGGCTGCCGGGTTTCGAACCCGGGTCAGCCGGAAGAAACAACCAACACACATCTTAACCACTCCGCCACTTGATTCTTTTGTGTAATCAATGAATCATATAAAACTTAAGTTCCCCGTGAATTCATCTGTTTGCGCCAAAACTGAAACCGATCATCGGCTTTCAACCATCCAGAGACGTTTGAGTGATCGTGAGTTACTGAAAATAACCGATAAATCCATTACAACCCACGTCTTAATCAATTTCGTCTTCAATGAACTCGATTCATATGATTTTCGAGTTTGATAACCAAAATCATTTACTTCCAATTTACACTGGTAATATCATCGCCTCATAACTCAGAAACACTCGCAAAACCTTCAATTTCATTTTCACTCTAACTTCTGTTCGTCGGAAACGTTATCTGCTATCGCCGGACTTTCGCCGGAAAACCGAAACTTACACAAAATTGGTAAATTCTCGACTCTTTCGTTTTCAATCTATTGTTAGACTTATACTAACTCAAATCCGTTAACCAGAATCGGTCCCAGACGACGTTGTCGGATAATTTACACTTGCCGGAAAATCTCTGGACATTTCCGAAAACACGCTGTGAATCAGTACAAACATCTAAACCCTCTGATAATCATTGTTTCGTAACTTAATTTCGCAACTAATTGTTCAAAACTGTTAATTGATCCAATCAGACGGAATTCACAAAACAGAGCCGACGACCTTTGCCGGAGTTCTGAGAAAAACATCCTTTCCGGTACATTCATTTCCAAAACCTTCTTTATCTATTACATTTCAATCATTTATATGTCCGACGAATGATTTAAACAAGAACTGTCGAATCGGTTGTCTGTGTTTTTGAACGAAGAAGATGAAGTCGAACATTAGGTATAAGTTTAATTAAAACAAGATATTAAACCGGGTTAGACACACAGTCCAGCGGTGGACTGTGTGCAAACACATAGCGCACGTCACGAGTTCGAATCTTACAAACCCATCGGCTTTCCGAATTAAAACCAATTTTTTTAAACTGAATCAGAGTAGGTCCCAGGATGTTATTAAGATTATTATAAACTGTAAGTAGATAAGACACACAGCCCAACTGGTTGGGCTGTGCGCTTACAAACCAAAGGAACCGAGTTCGATCTGGTTTCCCTGCAGCAGGTTCAACCATTTAAATTCTTTTAATATAAAACCAAATAAATTAAACATTTAATTCGTATATATATATATAATTAAAACATAGAATATTTCGGGTTAGACACGTAGCTCAGTTGGTAGAGCTGCGTGCACGCGTACGAGAGGTCCCGGGTTCGAACCTCACTCAGCGCACCAATTAACATAGTCCGACCGGTCAACGGTCCGGTCAACGGTCAACGGCAACAAAAAGACAACATTTTTTTTATATTTTTATTTATTTATTTAATTTAAAAATCAATTAAAAATACTTAAAAATAATATTTTTAAAGTTAGAAAATGACCTTAAACTCACAAAAATAAATCTAAAAATCCTATTAAAATTGTTAATAAAATCCACTTATAGTTATTATTTTAGGTTAGTTATTTCTCGTCGATCAAATCTCCAAACTCGTGCGCATTCAACATCATCAAACGAACGCACCCAATGTGAGTGAATCTCTACAAATTCCCCGTTTTAATCACATTTTGGGGTGTATCATGTGTCACTTATTATTTATTACATTTAAACACTTGTGCATCCATCATATCCATGATCAAATGTATATCCAATATGTATCAATTGTTTGTGTGGTTAATGTTTAGATTAAATTTATCATTTTCGGTACATACGTCATCATAGGCTCGTCTGTTCCCCATTACCTATGAGCGGAACGTGGCGTTGCCAACATACGATCGGCTCCGTTTGATTGAGCCTTGATCTCACATACATCATCATAGGCTCGTCCGTTCCCCATTACCTATGAGCGGAACGTGACGTTGCCAACATATACATTATTATTCATGTCATATACTCATGCAAGGTGGTTTGTTATTGTTTGTTTATTTACGTTTGCTCACATATGATTATTGCACAATTTTTCCATATTAAATGCAACAAGAAATCAATAACAAATGTTTTCTAACAAGGTTCACTCGCCAACTTTTGTTGACCCAAAAACCCCCATTTTTACACATGATACAGGTGATCCAGTTGCAACAAGAAACATATAGGACGGCCTAGAAGAATAAATCAGTTTAGGCTTTGGATTGTTTATTTAGTTACTTTTTCCTTGTAATTGTATGGACTTGTTTGGAATATTGAAGTTGTAATTTGAATTTAATAAATATGAAACATTTTAGTAAACATCATGAGCTTTGGTGATAACCCAATTATGCCCCGACTCTTATTCCGCTGCGGGTCGGGGTGTGACAGATTGGTATCAGAGCCATGACTATAGGGATATAGGATAGGTTATTAGACCCTTAGAGCCTATACTATAGTTGATTAGAATTATTTAAATTGTTTATGTGTTACATACAAAATTCATGATGTTTATATGCTTTATGTTTATTGTTACATTCAATGTTATGCAAGCATGTTCATAAGTACGTATTACTATACAATGCTCATCATGAATCATATCCTCATAACATATCATATCCATGAGAGCACACAGCACACAATTTCCATGATTTTTGCAACGATTTTTGTATTTTTTTTCAAATCACATTAAAGTGAGTTCTCATGACGGGCATGTAGTAACTGGAAGGGTACAAGTACTGGTAGTCGGAACGTCCTGTCTAGGCTTGGCATTCGTATAAATCCAAAATAAAGGACCAGTTTGCCTACCTGGGGACTAACGATGAGAGTACGAAGGACTTATTAGGCCAAAGCATGCATTACCAAACGTCGTGTGAGCTAACCCCACTTTGAGTTGTCATTGTGTCTACACCTGGACACCCTCCTACCATACATCTCGCAAACATATTTCATGGTTTTCATTCGGGTGATGCGAGTGTTAAACCGCCAACACCAATGTGAATCCTACTAAGCCAATAGTCATGGGGGCCCACATGACTATACAGGCGATGGTATGGGGGACATTGGAGGCCCAAACATGAGCAAACCCAAGACATCCTATGGATGTAGTTGCATTATTTATGATTATGTTATTTTGTTACTTTTAACGACACATGACACCTAAAAAGACTCCTTAAACTCACAATCTTCTTATGTATGTTCCTGTAGATGTCGGCTAGGCAGCAACGTGGGGTAGAAAGTCAGGAAGGTCAAACGAACGCTTGGCCACCCAAATCGCAAAACAAATGGCCGCGGTGCTTCCTGACATCGTAATTCAAGTCCAACAAGCTCTCGCCGCAAATCCCATCAACCCTCCCAATCAAGACGACCAGAACGTCGACAACCCTCCTTCCAAAAGTGCTCTTACAAACACTTCAAGTCTTGCGAGCCCCCGAAATTTGAAGGGAACGAAGGTGTCACTGCTCTCCTCCACTGGTTTGAGGAAATGGAAAACACATTCCTCAATTGCGATTGTCCCGAGGATCGCAAGGTACGTTACGCAACCGGGAGACTATTTGGAGTAGCTCTTACCTGGTGGAATACAGAAAAAGGTAAGAGAGGAATCGAAGATGCAATGGCCTTAACATGGGAGGAGTTAAGGGAAATCATGACGAGACACTTCTATCCAAGAAGCGAGATCAAAAAGTTAGAGGATGAATTCCACTTGTTAAAGCAAAAGGAAGGAGATCATAATGCCTACAACAAAAGGTTTCTAGAGTTGAACCAAATGATCCCCAACTTGTTCACCCCAGTATACCGCTTAGTCGAACACTATATTCGAGGCGTTCCCTCGAAAATTCAAGACTCAGTTCTGAGCACTTCGCCTGCAACACTTGAAGCTGCTATGGAACTAGCTACCGAGCTTACCGAGAATCGCATCCGAAATGGCAAATTTAAGGATGAGAAAAAGAAAGCCCCCATTGAGGGCCAAACTTCAAACCATTCCACCTCCTCCTCAAAGTTTTCTAGTAAGAGGAAACGAAACGGCAGAAACTTTGCTGTCACACAAACAAACTTCCCTATCCCTGCTACACCCATCACCCAAGTTGCCCCCTCAGCTGCACCATATAAAAAGCCATACTCCGGCCCATACCCAAAATGCAACCGTTGCCAATACCATCACTTTCCTGATCATCCCTGCCAACATTGCACCGGCTGTGGCCGTACAGGTCACACCATCCAAACCTGTCACGCACTTCAGCGAACGAACCGTAATCAGCCCTCAACCCAAACCCACCATCAGATAGTGGGTCAAGCCCAACAACCTTTACTCCTACCACCTGCTCAACATGTAGCCCAATCCTACTACCAACCCAACTATCCCATGATACAACCTATGCGGGCTTGTTACAACTGTGGAGACCCGAACCACTTCAGGAACACCTGTCCACGCTTGGTGAACATCATCCATGCCCAAGCTCAAGCAAATCCAGTAAACCAGGCTAACAAAGCTCCTCCACCTGCTAGGGGAAGAGCTTTCAACATCAACGCCAATCAAGCTAGGGCTGACAACAACGTGGTTAACGGTACGTTTCTCATCAATGGTAGTTATGCATCCATGTTATTTGATACTGGCGCGGATAAGAGTTTTGTGTCCTTAGAATTTGAACCCATCCTCAACCAAACTCGTGATAAACTCATGGAATCCATAACGGTAGAAGTTGCTGACGGAAAACCGGTCTCATTAAACTCTATTATACGCAATTGTACTCTCACCCTAAACGATCACGATTTTCCAGTTGACCTCATTCCTATGAAGTTGGGAAGTTTCGACATTATAATTGGTATGGACTGGCTCAGCCAACATCATGCTGAAGTTATATGCCGCGAAAAGTTTATTCGCATTCCTCTTACAAACGGTCAGACTCTACGAATATTTGGAGAAACCCCTTCGAAAGGACTCAAATTAATGTCCTATCTTCAAGCCCGAAAATATCTCCGCAAGAATTATGTCGCATTCCTAACTCATGTCGTAAAAAAGGGAACCAAGGAGAAGAAACTCGAAGACATCCCAGTAGTAAAAGATTTTCCGCAAGTTTTTCCTGACGACATTTCAGGACTTCCTCCCGTGAGAGAAGTCGAATTCCGCATTGATCTTATACCTGGAGCTACACCAGTTGCAAAATCTCCATATAGGTTAGCCCCATCAGAAATGCAAGAGCTGGCCAGTCAACTGCAAGAGCTGACTGACAAAGGATTCATACGTCCTAGCTCATCGCCTTGGGGTGCACCTGTCCTTTTTGTGAAGAAGAAAGATGGAACGTTTCGCATGTGTATCGACTACAGAGAACTCAACAAGTTAACGGTCAAGAACCGCTACCCATTACCTCGCATCGATGATCTTCTAGACCAACTTCAAGGCGCCACCTGTTTTTCAAAAATCAACCTTCGTTCTGGATATCATCAACTCAGAGTACATGAAGAAGACGTTCCAAAGACCGCCTTCTCAACTCGATATGGTCATTACGAATTCATGGTCATGCCATTTGGTTTAACCAACGCTCCAGCAGTATTTATGGATTTAATGAATAGGGTATGCAAACCCTACCTCGACCGCTTTGTTATAGTCTTCATCGACGACATCCTCATCTACTCAAAGTCTAAGTCTAATCATGAACGACACCTTCGACTCATCCTTACACTCTTAAGAACAGAAAAGCTGTACGCTAAGTTCTCAAAATGTGAATTCTGGTTAAGGGAAGTACAATTCCTTAGACATGTCGTCAATGACAAGGGAATTCATGTTGATCCCTCAAAAATCAAGGCAGTATAAGAATGGCAAGCGCCATGTACACCTACCGAAGTAAGATCATTTCTTGGTTTGGCTGGTTATTATCGCCGTTTCATTGCAAATTTCTCCCGTATTGCTCTACCACTCACGGCTTTGACTCATAAAGGAAAGCCTTTCATATGGGGTCCCAAACAAGAAGAAGCCTTCCAAACTCTAAAGCAAAAACTCTGTGACGCACCTATCCTCACACTTCCTGAGGGTTGTGATGACTTCGTGGTTTATTGCGACGCGTCAGGGCAGGGACTAGGCTGTGTACTAATGCAAAGAGGAAAAGTGATAGCTTATGCTTCTAGACAACTCAAAATTCATGAGAAGAATTACACCACCCACGACCTGGAACTTGGAGTCGTTGTGTTCGCTCTTAAGATATGGAGACATTACCTCTACGGTACTAAGTGTGAAATATACACTGATCACAAGAGCCTCCAACATATCTTTAACTAAAAGGAGTTGAACATGAGGCAACGAAGATGGGTCGAACTTCTTAATGACTACGACTGTGAAATTCGGTATCATCCTGGCAAGGCAAACGTGGTGGCCGATGCGCTCAGTCGAAAGGGTTATGCGAACTCCATTCGTCTTCTATGTTCGCAAATCATGACCGACATCAAATATCAAATCCAAGAAACCCAACATGTTTCAGTAACGAAAAACGACGTACGCAAGGAGCTGTCTTGTGGAGCTAAAGTTAAAATCGAAACTAAATCCGACGGTATTCTGTACTATCTACATCGCATATGGATTCCCGATCACAATAACCTTCGTGATTTCCTTATGAATGAGGCGCACAAAACACGATACTCTATACACCCAGGAGCCGACAAGATGTATCCAGACCTTCGATACACCTACTGGTGGTCTGGAATGAAAAAGGATATTGCTGTTTTTGTTTCTAAGTGCCTTACATGTTCCAAAGTAAAAGCTGAACATCAAAGACCCTCAGGACTTCTAGTCCAACCCGAAATACCTGTATGGAAGTGGGAAAACATAACTATGGATTTCATTACCGGTTTACCTCGCACCTCCAGTGGGTATGACACTATATGGGTAATCATTGATCGTCTTACAAAATCAGCTCACTTCATTCCGATTCGCGAGGACTTCAAGAACGAGAAGTTAGCTCGTATCTACATCAGCGAGATCGTAAGCCGTTATGGTGTACCTTTAAGCATTATTTCAGACCGTGATGGTCGTTTCACTTCACGAACATGGCAAGCCGTACAAGCCGCTTTAGGTACACGATTAGACCTCAGTACCGCTTATCATCCTCAAACTGATGGACAATATGAACGCACCATCCAAACTCTTGAAGATATGCTTCGAGCATGTGTCATAGACTTCAAAGGGAATTGGGACGCTCATCTACCATTAGTTGAATTTTCGAACAACAACAGTTACCACTCAAGTATCAGCATGGCTCCTTTCGAAGCGTTATATGGCCTAAGTGCCGATCTCCAGTATGTTGGCACGAAATTGGGGAAGCTCAAATCACCGGTCCGGAATTAATTCAAGAAACAACAGACAAGATCCATCAGATTCGAAACAATCTTCTAGCGGCGCAAAGTTGTCAAAAGAGTTATGCAGACAAACGACGAAAGCCCTTGGAGTTTAACATTGGTGATCAAGTACTTTTAAAAGTATCACCGTGGAAGGGAGTAGTTCGTTTTAGCCAGAAGGGCAAGCTAGCACCACGCTACGTAGGACCTTTCAAGATACTCGAAAGAGTAGGACCTGTAGCATACAAGCTTGAATTACCAGAAGAACTCAACAGAATTCACACCACGTTCCACGTATCAAACTTAAAGAAGTGTCTCGCCGATAAAAACCTCCATATTCCCCTAGAAGATATTCAGATCGATGAATCTATGCACTTCATTGAAAGACCAGTAGAGATCATGGACTTCGGAGAAAAACGTTTAAGACAGAGTCGTATTCCAATTGTTAGGGTAGGCTGGGAGTCGAAACGAGGACCTGAGTTTACTTGGGAACGTGAAGACTCAATACGCGAAAAATACCCGCATCTTTTTCTTGTTGCCACTACTACATAAATTTCGGGACGAAATTTCTAAAAGTAGGGGATACTTGTAACATCCGTCGAAAAACGGGTTTTTAAAACCCGCTTCGTTTATTAATCGAATAGTCAGTTTCAAATTTTCGTTGCTTATTTAATGCTCATTTTAATTTTAAACAATACATAATTAATAAACATTTTAGAATATGGAAACTAAAATTGTTAAAAAGTAAAAATAAAGTAAATAAAAAAGAAAAAAGGCTGCCGGGTTTCGAACCCGGGTCAGCCGGAAGAAACAACCAACACACATCTTAACCACTCCGCCACTTGATTCTTTTGTGTAATCAATGAATCATATAAAACTTAAGTTCCCCGTGAATTCATCTGTTTGCGCCAAAACTGAAACCGATCATCGGCTTTCAACCATCCAGAGACGTTTGAGTGATCGTGAGTTACTGAAAATAACCGATAAATCCATTACAACCCACGTTCTTAATCAATTCCGTCTTCAATGAACTCGATTCATATGATTTTCGAGTTTGATAACCAAAATCATTTACTTCCAATTTACACTGGTAATATTATCGCCTCATAACTCAGAAACACTCGCAGAACCTTCAATTTCATTTTCACTCTAACTTCTGTTCGTCGGAAACGTTATCTGCTATCGCCGGACTTTCGCCGGAAAACCGAAACTTACACAAAACCGGTAAATTCTCGAATCTTTCATTTTCAATCTATTGTTAGACTTATACTAACTCAAATCCTTCAACCAGAATCGGTCCCAGACGACGTTGTCGAATAATTTACACTCGCCGGAAAATCTCTGGACATTTCCGAAAACACGCTGTGAATCGGTACAAACATCTAAACCCTCTGATAATCATTGTTTCGTAACTTAATTTCGCAACTAATTGTTCAAAACTGTTAATTGATCCGATCAGACGGAATTCACAAAACAGAGCCGACGACCTTTGCCGGAGTTCTGAGAAAAACATCCTTTCCGGTACATTCATTTCCAAAACCTTCTTTATCTATTACATTTCAATCATTTATATGTCCGACGAATGATTTAAACAAGAACTGTCGAATATCGGTTGTCTGTGTTT
>CAMTDV010000028.1:22995394-23410704 GCA_947069175.1 Scalesia atractyloides | reverse complement strand
GTGTTATATAAACAAGGCTTTGCTTTAGGTTTTAAGGAAAATCACCATAATCACTTTACAGAGAGTTTAGAGAGAATTCGTAAGAGAGATTTGCTTGGACGAATTTGTGGTGGTCTTGATTGATTGTAATCATTTGTGATAGATAATCAATAAAGATCGGGTTTGTTGGTGATTTCTGTTTCTACACGTTTTTTGTGATTAATCTGATCTAAAGGATACTACAATCTAGGTTGAGTAGACAATTATATGCAAGATCCGTGTATTAGGGGACCTCTAGGTTCCAAAATTCATGTTCAAGTTTTTGTATTTCATTTTCGGACAAAAGTGGGTCATCAGAAGTGTTTTATATGCGTCCCACGTCATATGAGCAATGACTTCTAGTCCCCGGGTCTGAATTATGATAAATGTTGAAGTCACATATTTCACAATACACTCCTCTAGACAGTTCGTGATGTTAATAACTACATGTGCCTTCTCGATCCATCGAACAATCCCTGTTGGCCCTTTCATACCGTGAACTCCATGGGTTTGCCTTCCATAATTGTTTATAAGTGCATCTCTGCACCACATTGTTTTGATCAACCAGAGCCACATACAAATTAGGCTGAGGGTTTTGTGCGTTTGCGTAAATACCCACAATTAGTTGAGTCACTATGGTTGGAATAACAGTTTGTAATTGTTGAGTTATTGTTTTGCGATGTTTACCTCTGTCAGGTTAGTTGCTCGTTTTGGGGCCATTCCATAACATAAAAATGCGTCTATATTGGTACGTATATCACATATCATTTTGCATTGCATCAAATCTGTTAACAATCTCATAAACACACGAACACGTGTAAACAACAGTCACTATTATACATATAAGCGTTGCTGTACAAAAATCAAAATTGGCACGCAGGCCGAATCCACTAAGGATTTGTATTTGTAACGTACTAGTCAAAATTTGTCATCACATGATGTACACACATACTATCAAGATCAAGTACTAGTAATATATGGTGTCTTACATCCCTATCTCGACGTAGGCATACAGCCACCTTGTGCTTGATAGGATGTCAAAAGATATATATGCATAGTAAACTGCCCCTTTTATCGATGTAACTGAAGCGCCAACCACAAAACAAATGCCGCTAACAGTGCAATCATCACCAAGCATAGATACAACAGGGTCTGGTTACATCCCTGCTGATAACTATACTACACCAAAACTGTTGAAATGCCATCACTGCCAACAGTGCGCCACTGATACACTCGTACATAGCACTCCTATGTGAGCCTCCTCTACTCGTGCAGTCGTAAGCATCACCATCTGGTCAAATAGATATCCGATCTAATAGATGGTCTGAGGGGAGGGTGGTTGGTCCTCAGGTGGTACTAGTATACCGTAGACAGCCGGGGTAGGCTCATCTTCCGGGCAGGAGGGCTCTCCTTGCTTGCGAGTATGGTATGGGGAAGGAGGCTCTGGTGAGGGTGTCGGGTCTAGGAATCTGGCGATCAAATGGTATCCTTGGTCCGATAGAGTATGTATAACTTGAGAGGAAGGTGGAGTACGGATAACCGGAGAAAAGGTTGGGGCTGGCATCGGGACTCTCATACGAGCCATTAGCCTAAAATAGACAAAGTGGGGAGTGTGGTTGACTAGAAGAGGTGGGAATGTGTTGGGTAGGTGATCGTGGGATAGTAATTAGTGTGGGACTCCACCTAGCCATAGCGGGATGATAAACGGATCAGAGGTGTGGCTATTGTAACATTTGACGAAAAACGGGTTCTAAAACCCATTCCATTTTTGTAATCAAGTATAGATATTAATCTTTTGTTTCGAATTTATGTTTGTTGTGTAATAGACTTTGGTATATTAAATACTAATAAAGAAAATAAAAATAATATATAATAATAAATAATATATTAATAATACAAAAAGGATAAAAATAAATAAAAATAATGTGCTGACCGTGGGAGTCGAACCCGGGTTGCACAAGATATACACACACTCAACACACCACTGCAAAACCCGCACAACATCTGATATACCGGAGTCAGATAATCTTTTATATGTTCATTTCTCTTGATTTGATATTCAAAAGGAAAACCCGCCCTATAATAGCCACGCTTAAATCTAGCAATCAGCAAATTTGCCGTTTTGTGCAATTGATTGAAAAAAAAACCGTTCAAATCATGAACCTGGTCATAAAAACGAATCAAAACCCATTTAATTGAGATTTCAATCATCCTGTTATAACCGATTTTGACCAAAACTGAAACATGATCCAAGATACCACCATCAGCTATAAATAAAGAATTCTGGACTCAATTAGAACATACACACACCCTCGCAAACCTCACTACAAACTTTCTGTTCGTCAGAACCCTAGCCAGAATCACAGCTCAAGGTCGCTGGAATCTTTGCCAGAAGTCAAAAGAAACTCTCTGTATTGGTATATCATGTTACTTAATCCTTTTTCATTTCCAATCTAATATGAGGTTGTTAAGATATAGTTGTTAATATAATCCAATCAGTCGGGTTAATGTTCTGTGATTTCAAAATAAAGAAGATGAACTATAAGTTTTGTATAAATCAAATTAAAATTGGTATTTATACTAGGTTAGACACATAGTCCAGTTGTTGGACTGTGTGCACACCAAACAAGGGTCCCTGGGTTCGAGTCTGTACACGTATCTGATTCGCTAAATTATGCAACACTTTTTATAAAACCCATTTATGAAACATCAAGGTAAGCGTATAAGATTAATTAAAATCTTATATCTTTCGGGTTAGACACACAGCCCAATTGGTCGGGCTGTGTGCACACCTAGCAACAGATGCGGGTTCGATACCGGTTCCACACACTGTTCTTATAATAAACCAAACCTTTTTAATTAATTAAAATTATGGTTAGCTGTAGTATGTGTATAAAGTTAATTAAAATCTGATATATTCTGGGTTAGACACGTAGCTCAGTTGGTCCAGCTGCGTGCACGCAAACGAGAGGTCACGAGTTCGATCCCCACAGGCTGCCAAATCCAACCGGTTCGATCCAAAATAATTCAGTGGAAAACATATTTTTTCATTACTTAAATCTTTAATTATTTCCCCAAAAATATACTATTTTATAATCAATTAAATTTTATTTACAAATAAAAATATATATGGTAATTATAAATCAATTTAAATAGTTTAACAAATAACAAACTATTTAAAAATACCAAATTTATCCAATAGAATATATTTATCTCAGTTATTATGTGAAGATTTAGGTTTGCCTTGTCGTCGCTTGGTATCTCAATTGTGCGCAATCTTCATCAAATCTTAATCGCACCCACTGTGAGTGAATCTTACAACTTTCCCTTTTCATTCACGTTTTTGGGGTGTATCATGTGTCGCTTTTATAATCTCATTATTATAAATCTCGTGCTATTACCATCATGTGATCTAACGTGCTATGTGATATTGTTTGTTATTGTCATCTTGTGTTTATATTTCTCATTTCAGTCATTCTCTCACATTAGGCCCATTTGTTCTCCGTTACTTACGGGTGGAGCGTTGCGTAGCCTAATATACTAGATCGGCTCCGTTTGATTGAGCCTTGATCTCACAGCACATCACTTACCGTGCTCACATGTACATTACGAGTTGATTGTCTAGTTTGTGTAATCAAGGATCACATTGGATATGGGCCTTAGAGAAAATAAACTGTTATTTGCAAGCTTTGTTTGAAACATTATTGTGTTTGTATGAATCATGTGTTTGATTGGAATGTTTTATTTAAATTTGAAATAATAAATATGAAACTTTTATAATAGTAAATGTCATGAGCTTTGATGAAAACCCAATCATGCCCCGACTGCCATATCCGCTGCTGGTTAGGGTGTGACAGATTGGTATCAGAGCTTATGACTATAGGGAAATAGGATAGGTTATTAGACCCTTAGAGCCTATACTATAGTCGGTTATAACTTAATTGCTTACGTGTTAAGTTGGTTACATGCAAACTTATGACATTTACTCGTTTTACATTTCTCTCACACACCTTTACATGCAAGCACTCAAATTACTATATGATTTTTGTGTGACATTCAATGTGTTACAAATATTGTCCATATAACATGCTTAGATATTATATATATATATATATATATATATATATATATATGCATATGTTACTGTCATAATGCACGTCTTGCTCCTCACATATTTAAACATTTTGCTTTTCTTTTATTTGTGATGTTCTCATTTTTCAATCTCATCAAAGTGAGTTCTATGACGGGCATGTAGTAACTGGAAGGGTACAAGTACCGGTAGTCGAAACGTCCTGTCTAGGATTGGCATTCGTATAAATCCAAAGTAACGGACCAGTTTGCCTAACTGGGGACTATCGATGAGAGTACAAAGGACATATTAGGCCAAAGAATGCCACAACAAACGTCATGTGAACTAACCCCACTTTGAGTTGTCACTGTGTCTACACTAGGACACCTTCCGACCTTACACCTCGCAATCATGTTTTACGATTTTCATTCGGGTGGTGTGAGTGTTAACAGGCCAAAACCAATGTGAACTCTACAAAGCCAGTAGTCTGGGGGCCCACATGACTACCTAGGATAAGTAAGAGGGACATATGGAGGCCCAAACATGAGAAAAGCCCAAGACATCCTATGGATGTAATGGATTTTATTCTCTCATTTAGTTGGTGGATGTTTAATTTTATTTCTAAACTCTATGCGACACACATGACACTTATACGCCAAACTCATAATCTCGTTATGTATTTCATGTAGATGTCTTCTAGGCACTCTCGTGGAGGTAGGATATCAGGAAAATCCGGTGAGCGCATGGCTGCTTAAATAGCCTAACAAATGGTCGCCGTGATTCCCGATATCGTAATTCAAGTTCAACAAGCTCTCGCCGCTAACCTTGTCAACCCAATCAATCAAGTGGGACAAAATGCTGTTAACCCTCCCACAAACACCACTAAGTTCACTTACAAGCACTTCAACTCATGTGACCCTCCAAAGTATGAGGGAACTGAAGGGGTCACTGCTCTCCTTCGGTAGTTTGAAGAAATGGAGAGTACCTTTCTCAATTGTGACTGTCTGTCCCAACGACCATAAGGTTCGTTATACTACGGGTCATCTATTTGGGGTAGCAATCACTTGGTGGAATGCCGAAAAGGGCAGAAGAGGCGCTGAAGCCACAGTAGCCCTAACCTGGGAACAACTTCGAGAACTCATGACAAGGCGCTTCTACACAAGGAGCGAAATTAAGAAGCTAGAGGATGAGTTATATTTTCTGAAACAAAAAGAGGGATATCATATAACCTACAACAAGAGGTTTCTCGAGTTGAATCAAATGGTTCCAAACTTGTTCACTCCTCTCTATCGTTTGACCGAGCACTACATTTGTGGTCTTCCTTCGAAGATTCAGGACTCTGTGATGAGTACTGTACCTGCAACTCTGGAAGCAGCAATGGAGCTAGCCACTGAGCTCACCGAGAACCACATCAGGATTGGGGATTTCAAAGATGAAAAGAAGAAGGATAAAACACCAACCGAAACCCCCAACCCAACTCAATCCGGTTCATCTTCTCGATTCACAGGCAAGAGCAAGCGAAATGGGAAAAATTTTGCTGTCACTCAAACCAGTCAGCCAACTTTATACAACCAAACCATTGCATCCATCCCATCACTCAAGTTGCTCCCCCTACTCCATTCAAGAAGCAATACACAGGACCTCACCCAAAGTGCAATTGATGCCAATACCATCACCATCTCGAGAACCCATGCTCCATTGCACAGGGTGTGGTCAAGTAGGCCATACAATCAAACATGCCGTTCACTTCAAAGACAAGCCCGCAAACAACCTCAAGCCCAACCCAACAACCAAATGGTGGGCCAAGTGCCTTACCAACAACAACTAATGTTACCACCTGCTCAGCCCATAGCCCAACCCTTCTACCAACCTAATTACCCCATGATGCCACACGTCAGAGCTTGTTTTAATTGCGGTGATCCAACACATTTCCGCAACACCTGCCCGCGTTTAGTGAACATCATCAACGCGGAGGCCCAAGCTAACCCTGTGAACCAAGCCAATCCAGCCAATCCACCAGCAAGAGGTAGAGCTTTTAACATCAACGCAAATTAGGCTAGAGCGGATAACAACGTGGTCAACGGTACGTTTCTCATTAATGATTGTTGTGCATCTATTCTATTTGACACGGGCACGGATAAGAGATTTGTGTCCCTAGAGTTTGAGTCTATTCTTGGTTTACCTCGCGTTAGTCTAGCCGACTCATTTACGGTGGAAGTAGCAGACGGTGAGCCTATTACGTTGAATTCTATCATTCGCGACTGCAATCTTACTCTTAACGAGCATGATTTTCCAATCGACCTTATTCCCATGAAATTGGGAAGTTTCGACGCCATCATTAGTATGGACTGGCACAGTTAGCATCATGCCGAAGTCGTATGTTACGAAAAATTCATTCGAATTCCACTCGACGATGGCCAAACTCTTTGTATTTTTGGTGAAACCCCATCCAAAGGACTCTAGTTGATGTCGTGTCTTCAAGCCCTAAAGTATCTTCGCAAGGATTACATAGCACTCTTAGCCCACATCGTCAAGAAAGAAGACAAGAAGAAGAAACTCGAAGAAATTCCGATTGTTAGAGATTTTCCTCAAGTCTTTCCAGTCGACGTCTCAGGACTTCCTCCTATGCGAGAAATCGAATTTCCAATCGATCTTGTACCTGGTGCCACTCCAGTTGCAAAATCTCCATATCGGTTAGCCCTATCCGAAATGCAAGAGTTAGCTCTGCTGCAAGAACTGACTGACAAAGGATTCATACGCCCTAGCTCATCAACTTGGGGTGCGCCGGTTCTTTTCGTCAAGAAGAAGGATGTAACTTTTTGAATGTGTATCGACTATCAAGAACTCAACAAGCTGACCATCAAGAACCATTATCCTTTACCTCGTATGATGACCTTCTAGACCAACTTCAGGGTGCCACCTGTTTCTCAAAAATCGATCTTCGTTCTGGCTATCATCAGCTTAGAGTACACGGAGAAGACATTCCAAAGACTGCCTTTCGAACTCGCTATGGTCACTACGACTTCATGGTCATCCCCTTTGGATTGACCAATGCTCCCGCCGTCTTCATGGATTTAATGAATAGGGTGTGCAAACCCTACCTCGATCATTTCGTCATTGTCTTTATCGATGATATTCTTATTTATTCCAAGACTAAGTTAGATCATGAACGGCATCTTCGGCTTATCGTAACCCTTTTGAAAATGGAAAAGCTTTACGCTAAGTTTTCAAATTGTGAATTCTAGTTAACAGAAGTTCAATTCCTTGGGCACGTCGTCAACGAGAAAGGAATTCATGTCGACCCTGCAAAGATCAAAGCAGTATAAGAATGGCAGGCTACACGCCCTCCTATTGATGTTAGATCATTCCTCGGTTTAGCGGCTTATTATCAACGTTTTATCGCCAATTTCTCCCGCATTGCCTTACCGCTCACAACCTTGACTCATAAGGGTAAGCCCTTCGATTGGGGACCCAAACAAGAGGAGGCTTTCCAAACCTTGAAACAGACTTTGTGATGCACCTATTATCACTCTCCCTGACGGTTGTGATGACTTTGTGGTCTATTTTGACGCATCAGGGCAGGGGCATGGGTGTGTTATAATGCAAGGGGTAAGGTGATAGCCTACACCTCAAGGCAACTCAAAGTCCATGAGAAGAATTACACCATTCATGACCTTGAACTCGAAGCAGTCGTGTTTGCTCTAAAGATATGGAGACATTATCTCTATGGTACAAAGTGTGAGATTTACACTGACCACAAGAGCCTTCAACATATCTTAAATCAGAAAGAGTTAAACATGAGGCAACGATGATGGGTCGAACTCTTGAATGATTATGATTGCGAAATTTGTTATCATCCTGGTAAAGCCAATTTCATAGCAGATGCTCTTAGTTGAAGAAAATATACCAACTCCATCCACCTATTGTGCTCTCAAATCGTAACTGACCTTCAAAGACGCATTCGCGAAGCTCAGCATACCTCTGTCACGGAAAATGATATGCGAGATGAATTATCTTGTGGAGCTGAAACCAAGTTAGAATCAAAGTCCGATGGTATTCTTTATTATCTGAACCGTATTTGGGTACCTGATCGTGACAACCTTCGTACATTTCTAATGAATGAGGCCCACAAAACACGATACTCCGTACATCCAGGTGCTGATAAGATGCATCAAGATCTACGATACTCTTACTGGTGGACTGGAATGAAAAAGGATATGGCCGTCTTTGTCTCCAAGTTCCTCACCTGTTTGAAAGTTAAAGCCGAGCATCAAAGACCCCCAGGCTTACTTGTTCAACCCGAAATACCTGTTTGGAAGTGGGAAAATATAATCATGGATTTTATTACCGGGTTACCTCGCACCTCTGGTGGGAATGATATGATTTGGGTTATTCTCGATTGCCTTACAAAATCCGCTCATTTCATTCCAATCCGTTAAGATTACCAAAACGAGAAGTTAGCTCGTATTTACATCGATGAAATTGTAAGTCGACATGGTGTGCCTTTGAGCATCATCTCGGATCGAGATGGGCGTTTTACTTCACGAACATAGCAAGCCGTGCAATCAGCATTAGGCACTCGCTTAGACCTTAGTACCGCTTTTCATCCTCAAACTGATGGTCAATCTGAGCGCACCATACAGACTCTTGAAGACATGTTATGATCATGTGTTATCGACTTCAAGGGCAATTGCGATACTCATCTACCATTGGTTGAATTCTCATACAATATCAGTTATCACTCTAGTATCGGTATGGCTCCTTTTGAAGCACTGTATGGTCGTAAGTGTCGATCACCCGTATGTTGGCATAAAATCGGTGAAGCACAGATCACCGGACGTGAAGTAATTCAAGAAACAACTAATAAGATTCTTCAAATCCCCAACAATCTTCTAGCAGCCCAGAGTCGTCAAAAGAGTTATGCTGATAAACGACGAAAGCCGCTCGAGTTTTGTTTTGGCGATCAAGTACTTTTGAAAGTGTCACCATGGAAGGGAGTTGTTCGATTTGGACAAAAAGGCAAGCTAGCACCTCGCTATGTTGGATCTTTTAAATACTTGAGAGAGTCGGTCCCGTAGCCTACAAGCTTGACTTACCTGAAGAACTCAGCAAGATCCATCCAACGTTCCATGTTTCTAACTTGAAAAAGTACCTTGCCGACGAAATCTCCATATACCGCTAGAGGATATTCAAATTGACGAATCAATGCATTTTGTAGAGCGACCTATAGAAATTATTGATTTCGGTGAGATACGTTTAAGACGAAGTCGAATTCCGATAGTCAGGGTTTGTTGGTAGTCGAAACGAGGAGCTGAATTCACTTGGGAACGTGAAGGCTCAATGCGTGAAAAATACCCTCATCTCTTCCAAGATAAACCTACTATCACTTAAATTTCGAGACGGAATTTCTAAAAGTAGCGGATACTGTAACATTTGACGAAAAACGGGTTCTAAAATCTGCTCCATTTTTGTAATCAAGTATAGATATTAATCTTTTGTTTCGAATTTATGTTTGTTGTGTAATAGACTTTGGTATATTAAATAATAATAAACAAAATAAAAATAATATATATAATAAATAATATATTAATAATACAAAAAGGATAAAAATAAATAAAAATAATGTGCAGACCGCGGGACTCGAACCCGGGTCGCCCAAGATATACACACACTCAACACACCACTGCAAAACTCGCACAACATCTGATATACCGGAGTCAGATAATCCTTTATATGTTCGTTTCTCTTGATTTGATATTCAAAAGGAAAACCTGCCCTGTAACAGCCATGCTTAAATCTAGCAATCAGCAAATTTGCCATTTTGTGCAATTGATTGAAAAAAACCGTTCAAATCATGAACCTTGTCATAAAAATGAATCAAAACCCATTTAATTGAGATTTCATTCATCCCGTTATAACCGATTTTGACCAAAACTGAAACATGATCCAAGATACCACCATCAGCTATAAATAAAGAATTCTGGACTCAATTAGAACATACACACACCCTCGTAAACCTCACTACAAACTTTCTGTTCGTCAGAACCCTCGCCAGAATCACAGTTCAAGGTCGCCGGAATCTTCTCCAGAAGTCAGAAGAAACTCTATGTTTTGGTATATCATGTTACTTAATCCTTTTTCATTTCAAATCTAATATGAGGTTGTTAAGATATAGTTGTTAATATAATACAATTAGTCGGGTTAATGTTCTGTGATTTCAAAATAAAGAAGATGAACTGCAAGTTATGTATACATCAAATTTAAATTGGTATTTATACCGGGTTAGACACATAATCCAGTTGTTGGACTGTTTGCACACCAAACACGGGTCCCCGGGTTCGAGTCTGTACACGTATCCGATTCGCTAAATTATACAACCCTTTTTATAAAACCCAATTATGAAACATCACTGTAAGCGTATAAGATTAATTAAAATCTTATGTCTTTCGGGTTAGACACACAGCCCAATTGGTCGGGCTGTGTGCACATGAAGCAACAGACGCGGGTTCGATACCGGTTCCACACACTGTTCTTATAATAAACCAAACCTTTTTAATTAAATAAAATTATGGTTAGCTGTAGTATGTGTATAAAGTTAACTAAAATCTGATATATTCCGGGTTAGACACGTAGCTCAGTTGGTCGAGCTGCGTGCACGCAAACGAGAGGTCACGAGTTCGATCCCCACACGCTGCCAAATCCAACCGGTTCGATCCAAAATAATTCAGTGGAAAACATATTTTTTTAATTATTTCCCTAAAATATACTATTTTATAATCAATTCAATTTTATTTACAAATCAAAATATAAATATAGTAATTATAAATCAATTTAAATAGTTTAACAAATAACAAACTATTTAAAAATACCAAATTTAACCAAAAGAATATATTTTTCTCAATTATTATGTGAATATTTGGGTTAGCCTTGTCGTCGCTTGGTATCTCAATCGTGCGCAATCTTCATCAAATCTTAATCGCACCCTCTGTGAGTGAATCTTACAACGTTCTCTTTTCATTCATGTTTTTGGGGTGTATCATGTGTCGCACAGATCACCGGACGTGAAGTAATTCAAGAAACAACTAATAAGATTCTTCAAATCCCCAACAATCTTCTAGCAGCCCAGAGTCGTCAAAAGAGTTATGCTGATAAACGACGAAAGCCGCTCGAGTTTTGTTTTGGCGATCAAGTACTTTTGAAAGTGTCACCATGGAAGGGAGTTGTTCGATTTGGACAAAAAGGCAAGCTAGCACCTCGCTATGTTGGATCTTTTAAATACTTGAGAGAGTCGGTCCCGTAGCCTACAAGCTTGACTTACCTGAAGAACTCAGCAAGATCCATCCAACGTTCCATGTTTCTAACTTGAAAAAGTACCTTGCCGACGAAATCTCCATATACCGCTAGAGGATATTCAAATTGACGAATCAATGCATTTTGTAGAGCGACCTATAGAAATTATTGATTTCGGTGAGATACGTTTAAGACGAAGTCGAATTCCGATAGTCAGGGTTTGTTGGTAGTCGAAACGAGGAGCTGAATTCACTTGGGAACGTGAAGGCTCAATGCCTGAAAAATACCCTCATCTCTTCCAAGATAAACCTACTATCACTTAAATTTCGAGACGGAATTTCTAAAAGTAGCGGATACTGTAACATTTGACGAAAAACGGGTTCTAAAATCTGCTCCATTTTTGTAATCAAGTATAGATATTAATCTTTTGTTTCGAATTTATGTTTGTTGTGTAATAGACTTTGGTATATTAAATAATAATAAACAAAATAAAAATAATATATATAATAAATAATATATTAATAATACAAAAAGGATAAAAATAAATAAAAATAATGTGCAGACCGCGGGACTCGAACCCGGGTCGCCCAAGATATACACACACTCAACACACCACTGCAAAACTCGCACAACATCTGATATACCGGAGTCAGATAATCCTTTATATGTTCGTTTCTCTTGATTTGATATTCAAAAGGAAAACCTGCCCTGTAACAGCCATGCTTAAATCTAGCAATCAGCAAATTTGCCATTTTGTGCAATTGATTGAAAAAAACCGTTCAAATCATGAACCTTGTCATAAAAATGAATCAAAACCCATTTAATTGAGATTTCATTCATCCCGTTATAACCGATTTTGACCAAAACTGAAACATGATCCAAGATACCACCATCAGCTATAAATAAAGAATTCTGGACTCAATTAGAACATACACACACCCTCGTAAACCTCACTACAAACTTTCTGTTCGTCAGAACCCTCGCCAGAATCACAGTTCAAGGTCGCCGGAATCTTCTCCAGAAGTCAGAAGAAACTCTATGTTTTGGTATATCATGTTACTTAATCCTTTTTCATTTCAAATCTAATATGAGGTTGTTAAGATATAGTTGTTAATATAATACAATTAGTCGGGTTAATGTTCTGTGATTTCAAAATAAAGAAGATGAACTGCAAGTTATGTATACATCAAATTTAAATTGGTATTTATACCGGGTTAGACACATAATCCAGTTGTTGGACTGTTTGCACACCAAACACGGGTCCCCGGGTTCGAGTCTGTACACGTATCCGATTCGCTAAAATATACAACCCTTTTTATAAAACCCAATTATGAAACATCACTGTAAGCGTATAAGATTAATTAAAATCTTATGTCTTTCGGGTTAGACACACAGCCCAATTGGTCGGGCTGTGTGCACATGAAGCAACAGACGCGGGTTCGATACCGGTTCCACACACTGTTCTTATAATAAACCAAACCTTTTTAATTAAATAAAATTATGGTTAGCTGTAGTATGTGTATAAAGTTAACTAAAATCTGATATATTCCGGGTTAGACACGTAGCTCAGTTGGTCGAGCTGCGTGCACGCAAACGAGAGGTCACGAGTTCGATCCCCACACGCTGCCAAATCCAACCGGTTCGATCCAAAATAATTCAGTGGAAAACATATTTTTTTAATTATTTCCCTAAAATATACTATTTTATAATCAATTCAGTTTTATTTACAAATCAAAATATAAATATAGTAATTATAAATCAATTTAAATAGTTTAACAAATAACAAACTATTTAAAAATACCAAATTTAACCAAAAGAATATATTTTTCTCAATTATTATGTGAATATTTGGGTTAGCCTTGTCGTCGCTTGGTATCTCAATCGTGCGCAATCTTCATCAAATCTTAATCGCACCCTCTGTGAGTGAATCTTACAACGTTCTCTTTTCATTCATGTTTTTGGGGTGTATCATGTGTCGCTTTTATAATCTCATTATTATAAATCTCGTGCTATTACCATCATGTGATCTAACGTGCTATGTGATATTGTTTGTTATTGTCATTTTGTGTTTATATTTCTCATTTCAGTCATTCTCTCACATTAGGCGCATTTGGTCTCCGTTACTTATGGGTGGAGCGTCACGTAGCCTAATATACTAGATCGGCTCTGTTTGATTGAGCGTTGATCTCACAGCACATCGCTTATCGTGCTCACATGTACATTACGAGTTGATTGTGTTGTTTGTGATTTAGATTACACATACGTTTCTCATATTTGGTTGACGCACATTTTATTAATATAATAAACATATCACTTTTCTTAATGATTAAATGATATTCCCTCGCCAACTTATGTTGACCCAACAATTTATTTTTACACATGGTACAGGTGAACAGGTTGAAGCAAGGATCACATAGGACATGGGCCTTAGAGAAAATAAACTGTTATTTGCAAGCTTTGTTTGAAGCATTATTATGTTTGTATGAATCATGTGTTTGATTCGAATGTTTTATTTAAATTTGAAATAATAAATATGAAACTTCTATAATAGTAAATGTCATGAGCTTTGATGAAAACCAATCATGCTCCGACTACCATATCCGCTGCGGGGCAGGGTGTGGCAGCTATGTTCAGCCGCAACTGGCTGACGATGAGGTGGGGAGTGGTAAGAACTACTAGCCTCGGTCCCCCGTGTAACGGGGGATCAGGGTGGGTAGCAGTTGCAATTGTAACCTGATAAGTCAGGTTCGTCGCTAAGAAGCTCAAATCCGATTACCTCATCTTTTACCCCTGACTTCATCTCCTATGGATCCTATTCTGTCTCTATTGATGGATCCTCTTCAGAACTCTGACTGCGTTGGCTCGACATCGTACCTACATAATTTAAATAAATTATGATAATATATTTTAATTATTGTGAAGTGTAGATACTAGACATACAAATAATTATGCTGATAAGTACACGTTTGTATCAAAGCTCAAATATATAATTTTTACCCAGCTATATTTTTGTGTTAGTGTTCGTGTTTGCTTATTGACCTCTCTTAATGGCATTCTTAGAATTCCCAAGTACCAGTAGATAAGTTATTATGTTCCAGGCCATAATGATTTATTTTCCCTAAAAGACCATCCTAGTAATAACCATACTATTTCGTCACTATAGGTTCTTGTTGTGGAGAGTCACGCTTATGATTATAGTCTAGGCTCTCTGGGAATACCTAATTCACTATAACCGATGGCTCTGATACCATCTTCTGTCACACGCCGACTCGAAGCGGAAGCGTACGCGGGGAGCAACAGATATATGGTATGAACACGCTATTTAAAAAGATATTGTATTACACAACATAAGGATCGGTTACAACATTTCATTACACACTAAGTGTTAATGTACATCCCAAAAGTTGTATGTCTTTGCTAAGCATGTTTCTATGTACAGTAATAACTAACCGATCAACAAAACTTGGAATCCATATGCACTTCACTTTACTCTTCTTAAGCTTTACTTGAAATGCATGTTAAGTTTGAATGGTCAACTACAAGTAGCTGGTGAGTTTCACTATTTTAGTTTCTTTCACAATTTAGTTTGAACCGATTGATTACGCACATTTGATATGATTTTATACTAAGCCCACAAGTGAAACCTTAACTGTTCTCAAGTGTCTTGTCTAGCAATTGACATCACAGCACTTAACACCCCAAGTAGTTATGCCTAGCACCACATAACATGCTCAGAGAAGTGCATGGACATGTGCAATTGCAGTAGAACCCATGACATTCGTCCCAGATCAATTGAGTTCGTCAGACCAATAGTACTATTCACACATCCACCAACATATAGTTGATCACTCGTGTTTGTGGAGACTTTTCGTGTGTTAGTATAACTCATATAATTCACATCACAACATGTATGTATGTATGTAAGTAACATGCATTTCACCCCAAGTAAAACCGGAAAACAGTTTGAAAGCGGGGTAGTGAAAACTCACGTAGTATAGAGCACAACAATCACAAGATGTGCAAGTATTAAGGCTCTATCCCTTGAGTCCTGGTATCAGTTCGTGATTGGTTAATCACTGAATACAGTGTTCAAATCGCTAATTGTAATAACTCAGGTTTTGTATAAGATAATGAGATTTTCAATTTTAAAAATCATTACTTAATGGGTATATTTTATAAAATTCTGAAAATATTTATATGAGTTGGTAAATATATATAGAATCTGGAAAAGTATTTTCAGAATTTATAAAACTAATTTATTAGCTTTAATAAATTCGCGAAAAACTGTATTTTAACCAAACAATTTATTAATTTTATTCCTTTAAAACAATTAAAATTTCACCAAAATCACCAAAAATTCAAAAAATACAAAAATTTTAATCGAGTCTTATTTTCATATGTATGATTAGCCAACCAAATTTAAAGCTCAAAGAACACTCACGTACCAAGTTATGCTATAGATATATCTCTACACCTGAATTTCGATTTTCGAAAGTTACACCTAGGGAAACTCATGTTTTGCGAAACCCTCGTGTGTCTAGAAGCGAGATAAGCTTATGTTCAGTACAAATATACAAAATCCCTAGTCAAACAAGCCTTAGATTCATGATATTTTGATTACGGTTTGTTATGTCCGTTTCCTGTCGAATAGTCTGTGTTTTGTTATCATAAACCATGTTTTGACCCAACCAACGAACATATATGTTCTTGATACCTTCAAATCAGTTTAGAACATCCTTTAAACAATCACGAACTCATGTTTTTATAGATTAAAATATCCTTTTTTATCATAATCAAGTTTTTAAGCATAAAAAACTAACAAAAGTATGACAAAAAAAGGTTATACCTTTATAATTTTGATTCTCCTTGACAATTCCCAGCAGATTTCAGTATGTGTGTGTATTATAAGGTATCTTGAAAATGTAGAAATGAAATTTAAAAAAAAGAAATGTTGACTTTTTAAGCCATAAAAGGCCGTACGGAACTTTGGGGGACTTTCTAGACCCCTTTGACTGGTCAAAGGTTTTTCTAGGGGTCCCACATGAGAAGGATGAGTAATTTTCACATTTAGGTTTATTTTCGGGTCGCAAACGCGTCCCGGGTGCGCCAAACTGGCTCTTTTCGCGGGTTTTTCACGTCATTTTTATCGGTTTTGAAAATCGAACCCACCGACAAATGAAACCTGAACATTTTGATATTTTGACTTAGAAAAACATATATTTATGTAAATAAGTGTTTTTAGGCTTGACTGACTGTTCAATGCATGTTTGGCTGTTTCTGGTTGCGTTAAAATTTAAGGCGTTCCGCTAACCGGAAGCTGCTTCGTTTAGCATGCCACTAACCGGAAGCTGCTTCGTTTAGCGTGCCACCAGCTGATAAGGCCTCAAATCTTACATTATGGTCTAAATATCATGTTCAAGTATTTCATGTCCTTAGAATCATTTACGGAACTATGGTTCGTATCTAATTCAATATTATTCGGTTTGTGCCCTATTAAACGGTAAGCTTCCGTTTAACCTGTTTTGAACACCTTGAGGCATGATGCTCACATTGTTTGTAATTATTGATCATGTACTACTCATAACGTACCCTCGTATTCATCCAGGCCAGGTTTGTTATCGTATTGTGAACCGTGTAAGTTGAGCGTACAATTAGAGTTTCGTGCACAATTAGGGTTTACCTGATTTTGCTATGGTTGTCACACATGTAGTAACATCTATATAGCCTGGGTGGATGACCAACGTTTTGATGGTGAAACCAAGGCTATTAATTTTATTAATTCTTGGGATGTTTAATAAAACTAAGTTTCGACTATACCTTGTGTTGCTTGTTCTTTTCAAAATCTTATTTGATATGTATAGTTTTTAAAAAATGAGCATATTGTTTGATAAAATTAGGTTGTCATGTGAATATGTAAGAACCACTAATACTTATCCATAAAGCTAATAATGAAATTAGCTAAAAGAAACAAGGTAAACGTACGACATACCATAGATTCCAAGTTAGGAGTAAACATCTTAGATCATTATTACATGGTAGATAGATTAAGCATAGAAACTCAAATTTCTAGGATCCTTGATCCTCTCAAAAGGATCTGTGAACCTGTTAAAAACAACTTGGGCTAAGCCAAACAAATTAGGGACATGGCCATAACAACTTGGGATAACCCCAAAGATACCAGGGACAAGCCCAAACTTGAGTGACATGATAATGCCAAAACCTTAGCTAACATTAAAATTTTAGAAACCTTCGGATAACGAATGTATGGTATGTCTATCATTATACTTAGGATCCTACATATGGCAAACAACCATTAAATTGTCAGCCACTAAGCGTGCACTGGTCTTATTGCCTCGAACCATACTTGGATAACATGCGCTACTAGCGGGATGTCAAAACACAATTCGTGTGAAAGGCAAAAAACTTTAAACTTTAGAAGGTATTAGATACCCTAAACGTAGGAGAGAGGTGACCAACCCCTGAAACCATTGTCAACCCAGTTGATGCCAATAACTTCTACATAAAACTTAAAGCTTGGTGAAACTAGATGTTAAACGTATTAACATCCTTATTTAACAGTAAATACACAAAGTATATGTTTGAACTGAACCCTACAAAAGAACAGATGACAGAAAGCCAAAATATACTACAACCTTTGATCCTATTGATAATATAACATCTGCCAAAGTCAAGCTCTGCTAAACACGAAATGTCAAAGGTCTGCCATAGCAAACTCTGTTGAAGACAAAGCTCTACTGGAATATAAAGCTAAAGGTCTGCCAAGGCAAAGCTCTGTTGAAGATTAAACCTAAAGGTCTGCCAAGGCAAACCTCTACTGAAGACCAACACAGGATGTCTCATCAGTGTTTTCTATCAGTCTTTGTAATGTTTAGTTTATAGTAGTGGTTAGCTAAGCAGATGTTGTTAGTTTGTTATTTTTGTTAAGTGTCACTTTCATGCTAACATCATCATATGATGCTCAGTGGTTAGGATTGTAGTATAAATAGAACAGTGCATGTACTACTCTATTCGATCACTTTCATTAATTATCAATATAACATATCTTCCTTACATTTTGTATGAACAAATCAGTGATCTAAGGCTGAGGGGGAGATTGTGAGTTATATGCAAGTAATTATAATTACAAAAGCATGACAATGAAAACAATCTCTGGACTGTTATGAGTTAAAGTTCATCATTCTGCTGCATGTTCATCTGATTTATCTTCTTTCATTTATCAATTTTAGAACTTTCATAAACAGTTTCAAACTCAGATCCTAACAATATAAAATGAAGTAAACAAGAAAATTAAATTATACTGATGTTAGGATTCAGTTTCAAACGCAGATCCTTGATCCTAACTACAAAATACTTTTTAAGGTGGATAGCATTCTAGGCTCTTGGTAGTAGATCATCTTCCATAGTTAACAAACGATATGCCCCTTTTCTAGCATCTGATTCGACTAAGTAGGGGCCCTCTCATTTAGGTGCTAATTTCCCAGCAGTCGGGTTAGTAGTATTTTGGAATGATTTCCTTCATACCAAATCTCCCACTTGAAACCTTCTGAGTCTGGCATTCTTATTCTATGCCCCAACCATCCTTTGTTGGTAGCAAGCCATTCTTATCCTTGCTAAGTCTCTAAGTTCATCAATAGTACGCAAGTCCTGGATCAAATTTTTACTATTTGATTGAGGATCATGGATGCTTGTTCTGGGTGTGGGAACCATCATTTCGGTAGGGATTGCAGCTTCAACTCCAAAGACTAAAGAAAATGGCATTTGGCTTCTAGCATTCTTTTGAGTTGTTCTATCAGCCCAAAGAACATATGGTTATTCTTCAGCCCATTTCCGCTTTTTGGACCCTAGCTTTTTCTTCAATTAGTTTTAATAATCTTGTTGCTTGATTCTGCTTGGCCATTAGCTTATGGATGAACTGGTGTAGAGGTGATCATTCTTATTCCCCAACTGTCACCAAAGTTAGTGTTCTTTTGACAATAAACTTGGATCCATTATCATATATAATTTCCAAGGGAATACCAAATCTAGTAATAATATATCTTTTAATAAAGGATATCACTTCCCTTTCCCTGACTTGAATGAACGCTTCTGCCTCGATCCATTTGGAGAAGTAACCAGTCATAGCAAGCATGAAGGCTTTTTCACCTGATGCCTTTGATAACTTGCCTACTATATTCATTCCCTATTTCATAAATGGCCAAGGAGAGATAATAGGATATATAGGCTCCACTGGCTGGTGTAGAATGTTGTTGTGCCTTTGGCAAGCATCACATTTCCTTGAGTAGTTATTAGCGTCTTTCTTCATTGTGGGCTAGAAGTAACATGTCCTAAGTATTCTAGAGATTAATGCCCAGCCCCATGGGTGGTTTCCACTATCTCCTTCATGGAAATCTTTTAACACTTCTTGGATTTTAGGATCCTTGATGTATCATACGTAGGGACCTACAAGAGATTTTTTATATAAAGTATCATGTAATATAGTAAATTGGGATACCTTGGTTCTGAAGGCTCTAGGATTTTCTCCTATAAGGATTTCTCCATTTTGAATGAATTTCATGATTTGAAGGATCCATGATCCTGAATCTAGTTGAGGATCCTTAGATTCTGCAAGAGTATCCTTTTCTACCTCCATTGCTTCATGTTCCCCAATCTCAGGAAAGAGGGTGTGAATGATAGGTATCTTTATATCTTGTTGGATCTTTAGGGATGATCCTAAATTTGCTAAAGCGTTTGCCCCTACATTCTCCTCTCTTGGTGCCTGTATTATTCTAAAAGAATTCAAAGATTTTGCAAGTACCTTTATTGCTTCTAAATATTTAATTAGTTTTACACCTTTTACAACATATGAACCATTAAAATGGTTAGTAATTACGAACGAATCTATGTAAACCTGAAGATACAGGATCCTCATTTGTCTGGCTAATTGCAAACCTGCTATTAATGCTTTTTCATTCTACTTTATTATTAGTTGTCTGAAATTCATAGGCTATAGATTTGGATATTATGTCCCCCTGTGGTGATTTTATTAGTATGCCTAATCATGTTCCTATAACATTTGGTGCTCCATCAGTGAAGAGTATCCAAGGATCCTTGGTTTCTTCAATTGTTGGACTTCAAGTTCAGCCTCTTTCTAAAGTCACTGCTAAAATCTGCCACAAAGTCAGCAAGTGCTTGTGATTTGATGGTAGTCCTGGGTTCATATCTTATGTCATAGGCATTGAGTTTCACTGCCCAGTTTGCCATCCTACCTGATATCTCTAGTCTTCTAAGAACATTTTTAATTGGAAAATTAGTTTTGACAATAATAGTATGAGTCTCACAATAATGTATTAACATAGTTGAAGCCATAATTAAAGAAATAATTAATTTTTCTAGGTGAGAGTACATGGCTTCAGCATCAAGAAGGCTCTTACTTACATAATAGACAGGATGTTGTTAACCTTCATGATCCTTAACTAACACAACACTACTCCATTACCTGAGACGACTAGATAAAGGGACAAGGGTTCACCATCCACTAGCTTCATCAATAGTGGTTGACATGAGCAAGGATGTGTGGATTTTAGTTATATTTTAAGTACTTTTCACTCGTATATTCAAGCCTTAAATTTATGAAAACACCATATAACACTATCACTCTCTACATCACGGTTGGCGTAGTATAATGATGGTAAGATACCAAGGTCATCCAAGGACACATGAACTTTTAATACCGGAATATCATCGACGTCTAATCTAATTAAAATTTTAGAAAGGATTTTTAATAAGTAAACTAATGAAATAACCTAAAATAACGAAAGAAACAAATAGAAAAGATAAAATCACTTGGTTCCGACTTGTTACTTATAATTTCTTTGATGATTTCCGCTCTTGGGGTTTTTAAGAGATTATCTTTGTTAAAGTGACATGTCCCTCTTTTGGAGGCAACGCTACCCTTAGCCATATTGGTCTGAGTCAGCACAGACACAGTCCCGCAAGGCCGGAATTTTTAAAGACAATAAAGTAAGTTATTAATGCAAAATATGGCATGTCCCTCTTTTGGAGGCAACGCTACCCTGGGCCATATTGGGCTGAGTTAGTAGGGATACAGTCGCGCATGGCTGGTTTAGAGTTTTAATAGTAGTTTGTTTATAAGGGATTCAAGTCATTCTTACTTTCCCTGATTTGATGTTATCTGCCTCAAAGTAAGTCGTAATAAACTTGAATCAATTTCTTGCAGACTCTATACACTGAACGAGGCAAGAACTTTACCCATACCGCCCTTCTAACCCCCTTCCAGGCAGTTAGCACACTTTATATAGATCGTAGAGTAAATCAACAATACATGAAGAGATGATAGAATAAAGTTCACTTACAGTATAAAAAAACTAGTTATTAAAGTCACTAATACATGCCCAATTAAAAAGTTAACCAAAGCTTGGAAATCAAAAGAAACACATAAATAACATGTCTTCACCAAGTGATGTAAGAGATTAGCCAAGCATGACCTTTGTTTGACTAAAACTCTTACAATCAATCTTGGATCCCAAGACTACTACACACACTCTAAGGATGGATGATGGAAGAATGTGGTGGATGATGGTGATATTGTGGTGGTGGAGTGGTGGCAGGTGTGAGTAAAGTGGGTTTGCAAAGGGATGATTTAGAATGAAATCAAGCACCCCTATTTATAGCTTAAAAAAGAAGCTTCACACGGCCCCGTGCCTGGTGGGCACGGACTCGTGTCTTTGATCTTCTCTGTCTTCATTTAATGAGCTTGTCAGATCAGATACTAAAACGGCCCCGTGTGTCAACGGAATGACCCCATGGCCAATGTACTTTATGTACTATCCAAGATTTGCATATCTGGAAGTTGACCACGGCCCGTGTCCATGGGAGATGGCCCCATGTCTCTTGTATGCTTCTGTTTGTCTTCTTCTTTCTGGAATCTTGAAGGAACACCACCCCATGCCAGACAGGCACGGCCCCATGCGTGACTTCTGATCCGTTGTTTTTGGTCTTGGGGTGAAGCTCGTAGGGTCGGTATAGTGTATCATATTTCCTTCTTTTGTATTTATGCTGGTTTTTGTTGTTAATTTGTTCATTTTGTACATTTAAGCTCTTTTAATCTAGAAAATCAAAAGTATACAAAGAAACACACTTTTTTCAAACATTAGTTTAAATAGAGTTGATTTTATGCCGTATTTGATATATTTTATATGTTGCATTTGGCGCATATCATATACCCCCACACTTGAATCTTTGCTTGTTCTCAACCAAAAGACTTTAATGATACCTACACGCCCTAATGGAATTGGTAGAGAAGAAGTTTTTGGGTCTTGTTTGTAGAGTGTTGGGATTCCAAGTTCTTTTTTATTCTTGTTTTTATTTTATTTACAATCCTATTCAACATGATTTATTTAGAACAGTTTTTAAGAAAAATAAATATTTTTTGGACATAACATGCCTTCATAAAATTTCATTTAACTATATACAAATTCACACACCTCAAAAGTGATCACTCAACACTCGTCCGCATATGTGTAAGTGAAACGCTCGATACCGGTATGGGATGTAACACCCCAAAAATGATAAAAATATAAACTAATATATACTAGATTTATATATATATATATATATTATATTCATATATATAAATAAGATACTCTAAATATAATAGCTAGGAACAACTAACCTAGTTAGCTATATGTTAATAGTTAAAAGAGAAAATGGACTTGTGGTATTTTAAAAAAAAGGGAACAAACATGAGGGACTAAAAAATGTCAAAAGGAAAACTAGTTTATTTAAGAAAAAGTATTAAAAACACAACATACTAGTTTGGTGTGTGTGTGGACGCGATGAGGAGAAGAAAAAGGGGCCAAGCCCTATCTCTTGAACATCATCACAATTTCCATCCAATTCAACTAAGAATCATAGTGGTTTTGGTGCATCCTTGAAAATTTAGAGTTAGAACATCATCTCATCATAAGGTATGTCAAAAATCCGGTGAATGTTGAAGTAGTGAATTCTTGGTTGAATCTTATGATGTGAAATTGTAGAGGGATTGTTGAGTTGTGATAGGAATTGTAGTGCCTATATGATTTGAACAAATCCTTAATGAAATTAGTGATCAAATGCCATTAATTAAGTGTAGGAGTAATTAACAATGCTTGTGTTAAATGAGTTTTGATAAAAATGATGAACACATAAATTGTGATAGTGAATTTGTAGTGTTTGATGTTATTATGCTAAATTGTAGATGTTAGTTGAACATACTAGACATGGAGGCTTGAATGGATGCGAATACATGGCTAATAGCTAAATTGTAGACTTGATGAAAGTAGTATAAAATTTATGTACACAAGGTTCTTGATGAAACGCCTAAACGAATTGCCAACTGTAAATTAATAAACGTGAAATGTTAATGGAAACATGAGATAATGTGTTTGGCAAATTTAGATGCCTTAGCCATGAGCCGAGTGGTTCTAATAACATTGGCTTGTATACTTTAGGCAACGCAAGTGAAGTGTAGGGAAGTCAAGCCCGTGCGCACAGGCGTTTGAAGGGAAAGCTTTAAGGTATGTAGCTTATTGCTTCGTAGAATTCCTTTATCAGACTTGTAACAACAAATGTCGATTATTAATGCAATACTTGTAAAAATTGGTTTGTTCATATGCGATGGATTTCGCACGAATGAAATAAGTGGTCAAAATAAGAATTTGTGAAAGGTTTGGTTGTTTGAAAGTCATGGATTTCACTAAAACATCCAAACATGTCAAAATAAGAATTTGTGAAAGGTTTGGTTGTTTGAAAGTGATGGATTTCAATAAAACATCCAAACGGGTCAAAATATCGAAGTTATAACGCATAACGGAATGGGTGCTTGAAAAGGGACTTTGGTGTAAACCCGGTTGTTGGGTTAAATTACAAAGATAAGCGTAAACCGGGTAATAGGGACACAAATTTTAAATAAACGAACTCGGGTAATGAGTCATGATAGAAAAGTTTGGAAATTCTTAAAACGATTAAGGATTTATCAAAATTCGGCCATAAAAAGGTCGAACGGGTCAAATTGCATAGTTTTGAAACGGGTAATGGACACAGAATAAAAGAATAGTGACCTATGCAATGGGGAAAATTCATAGATACAATATTCATGCAAAAGGGTTGTATTTATAAGAGCTCGTTTTCTTAGAAATGTTAACGGGTCAAATAACTTAATAAATAATTCCTAAGTCGATGCTTAAAGGATAGAAATTTATAAATTTGGATGATGGATATTGAGTCCATGATATGGGCAATTAAATTACGATCACGTAGGAACAAACGTGGGATTAAACAAATAAACGTAAAAAAGATAAAAAACATTTTGCGAGAAAGGGTAAAACAGGAAAAAGAGAGAAACAACAACACTGAACCGTAACCTACGGATGGGAACTGTAGGCTACGGTAGGGCTCCTCTTCCCAATTTAAAAGAGATGAACTGTAAGCCACGGTTCCTCAACCGTAGCTTACGGTGGGAATTGTCCAAAATTTTTGTTTTTGTTTATTGTTATTAAATTACATTTTAGTATTATAAATCTAATATTTAACATTGCTAAATGTTAATTAGGTTATTATTACGATGTAAACGGATGTGATCAAGTTATAGAAGAACTGAATACAAATGAAGATGATGCTTCGCTTTTGTTTAGTTGTTTTACTCAAACCGAACAATGTTGTTGCTATTTTGTAAATGCTTTTATTCACTAATGTTTTTATTATCATGAATTTTTATGAATGTTTCTTGCATTAATCATATAAATGCAACTATTTTTGTAAATTCTCAAACCTTATACTTTTTAACCAAATCATTGTAAATATCAAGAGGACTTTAAAAAAGTAGGTTTTGGCTAGGGACAGGGTGGTTATTTGAAAAGTGGCTAAAAGCATAAAATGTCGGTTTTGTTTTGAAAATATATTTATTTGTGATTTAGGTACAAACTAAAGGCTTATAAGTAATAATTTTGCTTATTTTATTCCAAGCAACTAGAGGGATCTTTTTATAGAATAAAATAAGATATACACAAGATAACTAAGTCACTTCTTTTTATATAAATTTTAAAAGTACCGCATTTTACTAAAATAAAGGGGTGTAAAATAAAAAAATGGTTTTGGCGATGGATGATTTGTGTAAAATGGTATTTTACGAGTTTTGAAATAAAAGGATTAGTCTCTATAAATCTACCAACTCCAATCGGATATCACTAACACAATCAAAAGTGCGGAAAACTAATGAAAGTGACAAGAACAAGAACAATCAAATTGATTAGATTGCACACAAGGGTCACTCGGTCCATTTTACTAAGTCTGAAGCTTTAGTGTTGAAACCGGGTTCGATGATACCGGACGATTGGATTGTGATGAGAGCACCGAGGAGGAATGACACTTATGTCATGGACATAGGTTCTAAGGATGTTTCTCAAGTGGTGGCCTGTTTATTGTCAAAAGCATATGAGGCGGAATCAATGTTGTGGCACAGGCGCATGGCTCACATCCACTACCGAAAATGAATTATATTAATTAAAACGGTTTTGTGGAAGTGGTGCCAGTGTAGAGGTTTCATGTCAAAGATAAATATCTTCCGTGTCAAAAGGGAAAACAACATAAGAAACCTCACAAATCTAAAATAGTAAATTCCATAGATGCCCCTTATGAATTACTTCATATGGATCTATTCGGTCCAGTGAACATAAGAAGAATATGTGGAAAGTACTATTGTTTAGTTGTCACAGATGATTACTCATGTTATTCATGGGTTTTCTTTTTAGGTACAAAAGATAAGACAGCGCCGCTGCTGATTGATCTTTTTACAAAATTGGAAAATGTCCATGATGCACGCATCAAGAGGATAAAGAGTGATAATGGCACGGAGTTTAAGAATCAGATTCTTGATCTCTACTGTCTTCGCAAGGGAATAAAACATCAATATTCTGCTCCTTATACACCTTAACAGAATGGAGTCGCTGAGAGCAAAAATAGGACGTTGATTGAAGCCGCTAGGACTATGCTTTCTGAGCTGCCAGTTCTTTTTCTAGGGAAGATGTGAACACAACTAGCTATGTCTTAAACAAAGTTTTAACAGTTAAACGGTTTAACAAGAAATGCCATGAACTAATGTTTAACAAGAAACCGAACTTAAAAGGCCTGAACCATTTGGATTACCATGCATAATTGTGCGAAATAGATATAAACAAAAATTCGGTGAGGTTGCTGATGAAGGTTACTTTTTAGGTTACGTACCTGGAACACTGAATAAAAGGGTTTTAATCTAAAAACTGGTAAAATTGAGGTTGTGTTTAATGTTGAAATCACTAGTTATTCACCTCAACAATCAACGAGTGGTCCAACTATATTATATGATTATGACAGTGTTTTTAAATCATTCAATATTCCTGAGTTTTTCATTGCAGATAAGTCTCAGTTGATTCAAGATAAAGATGGTGACTTCATGCCAAGACCAAGTGTTTTGATGATAGATGCTCCAGGAACTTCCACCAATGCAGTTGAACAAGACTCAAGCGATTGTGAGTATGAACCATTCAGGGGGAGGACTTCACTAATCCTTTTGCAGATCAGACAATTTAGTAGTTGATGCCGTTGCTACAACACGAGCAAACCGAGATCATCCAGTTGAGAACATCTTAGGAGATCCTGCTGCAGGTGTTTAGACAAGAAGAGGTGTCATTGAGGGTTCCTGTTTGTTTGCTTCAATTCAGAAAACAAGAATAATCAATGAGTGTTTGTATAAATGCTTTATTGCCCAAGAGGAGCCGAAGAATGTTCACATGGCTTTGAAAGACAATTCATGGGTTAAAGTGATGCAAGAGGAGGTAGCTTAGTTTAAGAAGTTGAATGCTTGGGAGTTAGTTGACTTACCTGAAGGAGAGAAGGAAATAGGCACTAAGTGGGTGCTTAAGTGCAAGAAAGATGACCGAGGGATCGTGACGAGAAATAAGGCTCGGTTAGTGGTTAAGGGGCTCAATCAATAAGAAGGGATTGACTACAATGAAGTGTTTGCACCAGTGGCAAGGTTGGAAGCAATTCATTTATTCCTAGCCTTCGCATCATTCAAGGGCTTTAAGGTGTACCAATTTGATAAGAAGAGTGCGTTTTTTAAGGGAAAGTCCAAGAAGTGGTGTATGTCTCACAACCAGATGGGTTTACTGATCCAGACTATCCAGATCGAGTGTATAGACATGATAAGGCATTGTATGGATTGCATCAAGCACTAAGGGCGTGGTACGAGACACTATCAACACATTTGTTAAAGAATGGTTTTGAAAGAGGTCAGATTGAAAGTACACTATTCATCAAGCGCAAGTAGGAATACTTTCTGCTTGTACAGGTATGCGTGGATGACATCATTTTGGGTCATCTGATGACAGCATGTGTCATAAATTTGAACAGGTGATGAAGAGCAAGTTTGAAAAGAGTGCGATGGGTGAGTTATTCTACTTTTTGGGTTTACAAGTTGAAGAGAACAAGGGTGGGATGTTTATACATCAAACAAAGTATGTGTATGACATTTTGTCTCGTTTCAAAATGGAGGATTGCGCTACTTTCAACACACCTATCTTAAAGAGTCACAATCTTGGTCTAGATCATGAGAGTGTGGACGATGTTGATCCAACTTAGAACAGGGCAATGATTGGTTCTCTAATGTACTTGACTACTTCAAGACCAGACATCATGTTCACTGTGTGTCTCTGTGCTAGATATTAAGCAAATCCAAAAGAGTCATATATAAAAGCGGTGAAGCGTATTCTTCGTTACTTGAAGGGGAAACCTAAACTTGGGTTGTGGTATCCAGCTAATAGTGATTTGAAGTTTGTTGCTTTTACTGATCCAGAATTTGAAGGATGTGAGTCTACAAGAAAACCTATAACAGGTGGTTATCAGTTCTTAGGAGGGAGGATTGTGTCTTGGCAATGCAGGAAGTAGTCTTGGATGTCTACCTCTACGTGTGAAGTTGAATGTATTGCTGTGGGTAGATGTTGCTCTCAGGTTCTTTGGATACAACAGCAGATGCGTGATTACGGTTTGAATTTCACTCGTACTCCTATAATGATAGATAATAAAGCCACTATATTAATCACAAACAATCCCGTAAAACACATTCGCACAAAACATATTGACATTCATCATCATTTCATACGGGATCATGCTGAAAATAATTGATTGAACTTCATCGAGTCGACACACTAGATAACCTAGCAGATCTTTACACAAAAGCATTTGACATGGCTCGATTTGAACATCTAGTCAAACTCAATGGGATGAGGAATCCTGAATAACAAGTTTTTTATAAGAATTTTGTACATACTTTACTGTTTTCTTAAAAATAAAAAACATAAACAAATTAGAAAACCATAAAAATAAAAAAAATGAGTTTTCATTGTGTGGAAAAGAAGAGATGATAGTACATCAGCAAGTTAGACTGTCACAGTAAATTGAACTTAAATTGCCTAAGTGTGATAGCAGCTTCATCATATGATGTACCAGTAGGCAAGATACATGACATAATCAACTTACCAAGGTGATACAAACACAAAGAAATGTTTATGAGTGGGTAGGTAACATATCAGTGGCGTGTGACGTATGATTTTTTAACCTTAAATCTTGCATTGATAAATTGCCAAAATCCGAGGTTTTGGGTCTTTATACTGTTATTTCATCCGTGGATATCAGGGTTGTCCTTCTGCTGCATCTAGATATATGCTGGCTTAGGTGCAACCAAAATATCTTAAAAGAGCTAAAATGCCAAATCCCAGAAATTGAAAAAGCTCTCCTAGAGAGTCATTCAAATGTGCAAAATGCATAAATCGTACCAAAATCTGTGGTATTTGTCTTAACCCTTATTGGATATTGGTCTCTTTGTTGTACGACTATACTGACCTGATCACCAAGTATCTAACATTGTAAATCAAAAGGATGAATTCTGTATACTCACCTACTACGAGGAATCTATGTGCATACCTTGATCGTGGGGATATGTTCTGAAGTGGGACATGCTATTACCTTTGTATAATATTACCTTAACCTATCACTAGGTAAAGGTATTTGAAATGTTCATGTGTTTTGTTTAAGTGGATAAACAATACTAGTAATGGTCTTAAACTACTCTTCATGAAATTAACAAAAGAATAAACTAAAAGCGTGAAACAGTTTGAGTTGGCAGATATGATCTTCTTAACCAGTGATTCTCACAAAAATAGAGCTTTTATTTTCTTGTTAGTTATTCGTTTTTAGAAAATATAAAAATCCAAAACGATTTTCATTTTCTTTAAAATTCTTAACGTACGAAAAATGGTTGTTCATGGAGGAATTATTACTGATAGGGGGAGCTGGTGTTAGAATTTGAGTTCAAAATTTTCGAAACTTGCAGGTTCTAGTGTGGTTAAAATTTTGAGTGTGGGTGTTGAGTTGAAATTTGCTTACTCTGTGATATAGTTTTAACATCTATTGAATAATAATAACTTATTCACTTGTGTTGAAAAATTCTTATGGTTTCTCGAGATGTCTGTTTTATAGTACACAGATTGAGCAATGTGTTGCTTAGAAGTTGATATAAGAGATGAGGAGTTTGGATGCATGGTAGAACCTCCTTTCTACATTGCAAACAAAGTTGAAGAGTTTGAAGATTGCTATGCAAATGCTAAACTGGAGTTTTCTCAAATAATAAAGTTTTTGAAGATTTAGTGATTAGATGCATCAGCTTAGGGGAGTCTGTTGCTAACAGAAGCTTTTAAAATTGAAGCTATCCAAAGACCAAAGACATTGAAAGATTACATGAGGATTGCAAGATGACTAAAGAAAAAGTTGTTCGATAAAGCTGTTGTCAAGGGGGAGTTTGTTGGTTCATATTTGTGAAACAACTTTTAGATTTGGTCTTTGGATATTTTGTAATTGGTAGAACGATAAATGGTTAACGGGTTTAGCTTTGTATTAGTGAAATAAGGGCGTTTGGGCCAAACCAAACCCACACATATGGGGAAGGGGGCGAAATGGGCCTAGCCCATGTGATGGAATTCTAGCCCATGTTGCAACCTTGTGTTATATAAACAAGGCTTTGCTTTAGGGTTTAAGGAAATCACCATAATCACTTAGAGAGAGATTTGAGAGAATTCGTAAGAGAGATTTTCTTGGACGAATTCGTGGTGGTCTTGATTGATTGTAATCGTTTGTGATAGATAATCAATTAAGATCGGGTTTGTTGGTGATTTCTGTTTCTACATGTTTTCTATGATAAATCTGATCTAGAGGATTCCGCAATCTATGTTGAATAGACGATTCTGTGCACGATCCGTGGATTAGGGGACCTACATGTTCCAAAATTCATGTTCAAGTTTTTGTATTTCATTTTTCGGACAAAAGTGGGTCATCAGAAGTGTTTTACGTACATCCCACGTCATATGAGCGATGACTTCCTGTCCCCGAGTCTGAATTATGATAAACGTAGAAGTCGCATATTTCAGAATACACTCCTCTGGAGAGTTCGTGATGTTAATAACCGCATGTGTCTTCTCAATCCATCAATCAATTCCTGTTGGCCCTTCCGTACCGTTGAACTCCATGGGTTTGCCTTCCATAATTGTTTATAAGTGCATATCTACACCACATTGTTTTGATCAACCAGAGCCACATACAAATTAGGTTGAGGGTTTTGTGCGTTTGCGTAAATACTCGCAGTTACTTTGAGCCACTATGGTTGGAATAACAGTTTGTAATTGTTGAGTTATTAGTTTTGCGATGTTTACCTCTGTCAGGTTAGTTGCTCGTTTTGGGGCCATTCTATAACATAAAAATGCATCTATATTGGTACATATATCACATATCAGATTGCATTGCATCAAATCTGTTAACAATCTCATAAACACACAAACACGTATAAACAACAGTCACTATTATACATATAAGCGCCGTTGTACAATAATCATAATAGGCACGCAGGCTGAACCACTAAGGATTTGTGTTTGTAACGTACTAGTCAAAATTTGTCATCACATGACGTACATACATACTATTAATATCAAGTACTAGTAATATATGGTGTCTTACATCCCTATCTTGACGTAGGCATACAACCGCCTAGTGCTTGATAGGATGTCAAAAGATATATATCCATAATAAACTGCCCCTTTTTGATGTAACTGAAACGCCAACCACACGAAACATTCCGCTAACAGTGCAATCGTCACCAAGCATAAATACAACAGGGTCTGGGAACGTCCCTGCTGATAAGTGTACTACACCAAAGACTTTTGAAATGCCGTCACTGCCAACAGAGCGCCACTGATGCACTCGTACATAACACTCCTATGTGGGCCTTGTCTACCCATGCAATCGTAAGCATCACCATCTGGTCAAATAGATATCCGATCCAATAGATGGTCTGAGGGGAAGGTGGTTGGTCCTTAGGTGGTACTGGTATACCCTAGACAGGAAGGGTAGGCTCCTCTACCGGGCAGGAGGTGTGATTGACCAGAATAGGTGGGAATGTGCGGGGTAGGAGATTATGGGATAGTAACTAGTGTGGGACTCCACCTAGCCATAGCGGGATGATAATACGGATCAGAGGTGTGGCTATGTTCAACCGCAACTGGCTGACGATGAGGTAGGGAGTGGTAAGAACTAGTAGCCTCGGACCCCGTCTAACGGGGGATCAGGTGGGTATGAATTTGCAATGGTAACCTGATAAGTCAGGTTCGTCACTGGGAAGCTAAAATCTGATTACCTCCTTTTTTGTCCCCGACTTCATATCCTCTAGGTCCTCTTCCATCTCTATTGATGGATCCTCTTCAGAACTCTGACTGCGTCGGCTCGACATCGTACCTACATAATTTAAATAAATTATGATAATATATTCTAATTATTGTGAAGTGTAGATACTAGACATACAAATAAGTATACAGATAAGTACACCTTTGTATCAAAGTTCAAATATATAATTTTTACCCACATATATTTTCGTGTCAGTGTTCATGTTTGCTTATTGACCTCTCTTAATGGCGTTCTTAGAAATCCCAAGTACAAGTAGATAAGTTATTATGTTCCAGACCATAATTTATTTTCCCGACAAGACCATCATAGCAATAACCCTACTATTTGGTCACTATAGGTTCTTGTTGTGGATAGTCACGCTTATGATATAGTCTAGGTTCTCTAGGAATACCTAATTCGCTATAACCGATGGCTCTGATACATCTTCTGTCACACGCCGACTCGAAGCGAAAGCATACGCGGGGAGCAACAGATACATGGTATGAACACATTATTTAAAAAGATATTGTATTGCACAACATAACCATCGGTTACAACGTTTGATTACCCACTAAGTATTAATGTACATGAACTAGTGTCCCAAAAGTTGTCTGTCTTTGGTAAGCATGCTTCTATGTGCAGTAACAACTAACCTATCAACAAAACTTGGAATCCATATGCACTTCACTTTACTTTTCTTAAGCTTTACTTCAAATGCATGTTAAGTTTGAACGGTCAACTACAAATAGCTGGTGAGTTACACTGTTTTAGTTTGTTTCACAATTTAGTTTGAACTGATTGATTATGCACATTTGATATGAATTTATACTAAGCCCACAAGTGAAACCTTGACTGTTCTCAAGTGCCGTGTCCAGCAACTGACATCTCAGCACTTTAGCACCCCAAGTAGCTATGCCTAACACCACATAACATGCTCAGAGAAGTGCATGGACATATGCAATTGCAGTAGAACCCATGACATTCGTGCGGGATCAATTGAGTTCGTCAAACCAATATTACTATTCACACATCCACCAGCATATAGTTGATCGCTCGTGTCTGTGGAGACTTTTCATGTGTTAGTATAACAAAGAAAATTCACATCACAACATGTATATATGTATAAGTATGTATGTATGTAACATGCATTTCACCCCAAGTAAAACTGGAAAATAGTTTGAAAGTGGGGTAGTGAAAACTCACGTAGTATATAGGATGACAATCACAAGATGTGTAAGTATTAAGGCTATATCCCTTTAGTCCTGGTATTAGTTCGTGTTTGGTTAATCACCGAATACAGTGTTCAAATCGTTAATTGTAATAACTCAGGTTTTGTATAAAATAATGAGATTTTTAATTCTAAAAATCGTTACTTAATGGATATATTTTATAAAATGATGAAAATATTTATATGAGTTGGTAAACATATATAGAATTCTGGAAAGTATTTTCAGAATTTATAAAACAAATTTTAACCGAACAATTTATTAATTTTATTCCTTTAAAACAGTTAACATTTCACCAAAAAATCAAAAAATTCTAAAATTTTAATCGAGTGTTATTTTCACCATGTATGATTATCCTACCAAATTTTAAGCTCAAATAACACTCACATACAAAGTTATGCTATAGATAAATCTCTACGCCTTAATTTCGATTTTCGGAAGTTATACCTAGCGAAACTCATGTTTTTACGCAACCTTGGTGTGTCCAGAAGCGAGATAAGCTTATGTTCAGTACCTATACACCATAAACGACACAAATATACAAAAACCTAAGTCAAACAAGCCTTAGATTCATGGTATTTTGATTACGGTTTGTTATGTTCGTTTCTTGTCGAATACTCTGTGCTTTGGTATCATAAACCATGTTTTAACCCAACCAATGAACATGTATGTTCTTGATACCTTATCCTTTAAACGATTACAAACTCATGTTTTTATAGATTAAAATATCCTTTTTTGTCGTAATCAAGTTTTTAAGCATAAAAAACTAACAAAAGTATGACAAAAAATGGTTATACCTTTATAATTTTGATTCTCCTTGACAATTCCCAGCAGATTTCAGTATGTGTGTGTATTATAAGGTATCTTGAAAGTGTATAAATGAAATTAAAAAAAAAAGAAATGTTGACTTTTTAAGCAATAAAAGGCCGTACGGAACTTTGGGGGACTTTCTAGACCCCTTTGACTGGTCAAAGGTTTTTCTAGGGGGTCCCACATGAGAAGGATGAGTAATTTTCACATTTAGGTTCTTTTTCGGGTCGCAAACGCGTCCCGGGTGCGCCAAACTGGCTCTTTTCGCGGGTTTTTCACGTCATTTTTAGCGGTTTTGAAAATTGAACCCATCGACAATGAAACCTGAACACTAGATATTTTGACTTATAAAAACTTATATTTATGTTAAATAAGTGTTTTTAGGCTTGACTGACTATTTGTTGCATGTGTTTTCTGTTACTGGTTGTGTTAAAATTAAAGGCGTTCCGCTAACTGGAAGCTGCTTCGTTTAGCGTGCCACTAACTGATAAGGCCTCAAATCTTACATTATGGTCAAAATATCATGTTCAAGTATCCGTACACTTAGAATCATTAATGGCACAAATAAACGGGAAGCTTCTGTTTAACCTGGCTTTTACACCTTGAGGCATCCTGCTCGCACTGCTTGTCATTATTGATCATGTACTACTCATAACGTACCCTTAGATTCATCCAGGCTCGGTTTGTTATCGTATCGTGAATCGTGTAAGTTGAGAGTACAATTAGGGTTTAACATTTAATTAGGGTTTCAGGCACAATTAGGGTTAACTTGATTTTGCTATGGTTGTCACACAAGTAGTAACATCTAAGTGAGCCTGGGTGGATGGGCCACGTTTTGATGGTGAAACCATGGATTTAGTAATTCTTGGGACATTTAATAAAACTAGGCTTTCAAATATACCTTGCATTGCTTGTTCTTTTCAAAATCTTATTTGATATGTATGGTTTTCAAAAATGAGTATATTGTTTGATAAAATTAGGTTGTCGTGTGAATATGTAAGAACCATTAATACATATCCATAAAAGCTAAGAATGAAATTAGCTAAAAGAAACAAGGTAAACGTAATACATACCATAGAATCCAAGTTAGGATTAAACACCTTAGATCATTATTTACATGGTAGATAGATTAAGCATAGAAACTCAAATTTCTAGGATCCTTGACCCTCTCAAAAGGATTTGTGAACCTTTAGTATTCTCATAAACCTGTTAAAAATAACTTGGGCTAATCCAAACAAACTAGGGACAAGTCCATAACAACTTGGGACAAGCCCAAAGATACTAGGGACAAGTCCAAACATACTTGGGATAAACCCAAACTAGGGATTAGCCCAAACTTTTGAGTGACATGATAATGCCAAAACCTTAGCTAACATGAAAAAGTTAGAAACCTTCGAATAACAGATGTATGGTATGTCTACCATTATACTTAGGATCCTACATATGGCAACCAACAATTAAATTGTCAGCCACTAAGCATGCACTGGTCCGATTGCCTCAAACCATACTTGGATAACATGCGCTACTAGCGGGGTGTCAAAACCCATTTCATGTGAAAGTTGAAAAACTTTAAACTTTAGAAGGTATTAGATACCTTAAACGTAGGAGAGAGGTGGCCGACTCCATAAACCTTTGTCAACCCAGTTGATGCCAATAACTTCTACATAAAACTTAAAGCTTGGTGAAACTAGATGTTAGATGTATTAACATCCTTATTTAACAGTAATTACATAAAGTATATGTTGGAATTGAACCCTACAAAAGAACAGATGATAGAAAGCCAAAATATACTACAACATCCTGTCCTACTAATAATATAACATATGCCCAAGTCAAGCTCTGCTAAAGACTAAATGTCAAAGGTCTGCCATAGAAAAAGTCTTTTGAAGACAAAGCTCTACTGGAATCTAAAGCTAAAGGTCTGCCAAGGCAAACCTCTGCTGAAGACCAACAGAGGATGTCTCATCATGGTTTTCTATCAGTCTTTGTATTGTTTAGTTTATAGTAGTGGTTAGCTAAGCAGATGTTGTTAGTTTGTTATTTTTGTTAAGTGTCACTTTCATGCTGACATCATCATAAGATGCTCAGTGGTTAACATTTTAGTATAAATAGAACAGTGCCTGTAATACTCTATTCGATCACTTTCATCAATTAGCAATCTAACATATCTTCCTTACATTTTGTACGAACAAATCAGTGATCTAAGGCTGAGGGGGAGATTGTGAGTTATATGCAAGTAATTATAATTACAAAAGCATGACAATGAAAACAATCTCTCCACTGTTATGAGTTAAAGGTTCATCATTCCGCTGCATGTTCATCTGATTTATCTTCTTTCATTCATTATTTTTAGAACTTTCATAAACAGTTTCAAACTCAGATCCTAACAGTATAAAGTAAAGAAGAAAATTAAATTATACTCATGTTAGGATTCATGATCCTTTAAGGATCCTTGATCCTAACTACATAAAATACTTTTTAAGGTGGATAGAATTCTAGGCTCTTGGTAGTAGATCATCTTCCATAGTTAACAAACGATATGCCCCTTTTCTAGAATCTGATTCGACTAAGTAGGGGCCCTCCCATTTAGGTGCTATTTTGCCAGCAGTCAGGTTAGTAGTATTTTGGAATGATTTCCTTCATACCAAATCTCCTACTTGAAACCTTATGAGTCTGGCATTCTTATTCTATGCCCCAACCATCCTTTGTTGGTAGCTAGCCATTCTTATCCTTGCTAAGTCTCTAAGTTCATCAATAGTATCCAAGTCTTGGATCAAATTTTCACTATTTGATTGAGGATCAAAGATGCTTGTTCTGGGTGTGGGAACCACCATTTCTGTGGGGATTACAGCTTCAACTTCAAAGACTAAAGAGAATGGCGTTTGGCTTGTGGCATCCCTAGGAGTTGTTCTATCAGCCCAAAGAACTTATGGTTATTCTTAAGCCCATTTCCCTTTTTGGACCCTAGCGTTTTCTTCAAGTTGTTTATAATATTCTTGTTTCTTGATTTTGCTTGGCCATTAGCTTATGGATGAACCGGTGTAGAGGTGATCATTCTTATTCCCCAACACCAAAGTTAGTTGTTCTTTTGCTAATAAACTGGGATCCATTATCACATATAATTTTCTAGGGAATACCAAATCTAGTAACAATATATCTTTTAACAAAGGTATCACTTCCCTTTCCCTAACTTGAACGAATGCTTTTGCCTCGATCCATTTCGAGAAGTAACCAGTCATAGAAAGCATGAAGGATTTTTCACCTGATGCCTTTCATAACTTGCCTACTATATGCATTCCCTATTTCATAAATGGCCAAGGAGAGATAATAGGATATAGAGGCTCCATTGGCTAGTGTAGAATGTTGTTATGCATTTGGCAAGCATCACATTTCCTTGAGTAGTGATTAGCGTCTTTCTTCATTGTGGGCTAGTAGTAACCTATCCTAAGTATTCTAGAGATTAATGCCCAGCCCCATGTGTGGTTTCCACAATCTCCTTCATGGAAATCTTTTAACACTTCTTGGATTTTAGGACCCTTGATGTATCATATGTAGGGACCTACAAGAGATTTTTTATATAAAGTATCATGTAATATAGTAAATTGGGATGCCTTGGCTCTGAAGGCTCTAGGATTTTCTCCTATAGGGATTCACCATTTTGAATGAATTTCATGATTGGAAGGATCCATGATCCTGAATCTAGTTGAGGATCCTTAGGTTCTGCCAGAGTATCCTTTTCTACCTCCATTGCTTCATGTTCCCTATCGCTGGAAAGAGGATGTGAATGATAGGTATCTTTATATCTTGTTGGATCTTTAGGGCTAATCCTAAATTTGCTAAAGCGTTTACCCCTACATTCTCCTCTCTTGGTACCTGTATTATACTAAAAGAATCGGAACATTTTGCAAGTACCTTTATTACTTCTAAATATTTAATTAGTTTTTCCCTTTTACAACATATGAGCCATTAAAATGGTTAGTAATTACCAACGAATCTATGAAAACCTGAAGATACGGGATCCTCATTTGTCTGGCTAATTGCGAACCTATAATTAATGCTTTATATTCTGCTTCCTTATTAGTAGTCTGAAATTCATAGGCTTTAGATTAGGATATTATGTCCCCCTATGGTGATTTTAGTAGTATGCCTAATCATGTTCCTTTAACGTTTGGCGCTCCATCAGTGAAGAGTATCCAAGGATCCTTGGTTTCCTCAATTCTAGGACTTAAGTTCAGTCTCTTTCTACAAGTCACTGCTAAAATCTGCCACAAAGTCAGCAAGTGCTTGTGATTTGATGGTAGTCCTGGGTTCATATCTTATGTGATAGGCACTGAGTTTCACTGCCCACTTTGCCATCCTACCTGACATCTCTATTCTTCTAAGAACATTTTTAATTGGAAAGTTAGTTTTGACAATAATAGTATGAGTCTCACAATAATGTATTAACTTAGTTGAAGCCATAATTAAAGAAATAATTATTTTTTCTAGGTGAGAATACATGGCTTCAGCATCAAGAAGGCTCTTACTTACATAATAGACAGGATGTTGTTAACCTTCATGATCCTTAACTAACACGACACTTACTCCATTACCTGAGACGACTAGATAAAGGGACAAGGGTTCACCATCCACTAGCTTCATCAATAGCGGTTGACGTGAGCAAGGGTGTATGGATTTTAGATATATTTTAAGTACTTTTCACTCGTTTATTCAAGCTTTAAATTTATAAAAACACGATATAACACTATCGCTCTCTAGATCACACTAGGGCAAGTGCACCGATGGTTGGCGTATTATAGTGATGGTAAGATACCGAGGTCATCCAAGGACACAAGAACTTTTAATACCGGAATATCATCGACGTCTAATCTAATTAAAATTTTAGATAAGATTTTTAATAAGTAAACTAAGAAATAACCTAAAATAAATGAAAGAAACAAATAGAAAAGATAGAATCACTTGGTTCCGAGTTGTTATTTATAAATTCTTTGATGATTTCCGCACTTGGGGTTTTCTAAGAGATTATCTTAGTTAAAGTGACATGTCCCTCTTTTGGAGGTAACGTCACCCTCAGCCATATTGTTCTGAGTCAGCATGGATACAGTCCCGCAAGACCGGAATATTTAAAGATAATTAAGTAAGTTATTAATGCAAAATTTGGCATGTCCCTCTTTTGGAGGCAATGCTACCCTCGGCCGTATTGGTCTGAGTCAGCAGGGATATAGTCCCGCAAAGCCGGTTTAGAGTTTTAATAGTAGTTTGTTTATAAGGGATTCAAGTCGTTCTTACTTCCCCCAATTTCATGCTATCTGCCTCAAAGGAAGTCTTAATAAACTTGAATCAAGTTCTTGCAGACTCCATACACTGAACCAGAAGAACTTTACCCATACCACCTTCTAACCCCCTTCCAAGCAGTTAACGCACTTTATATAGACCGTAGAGTGAATCAACAATACATGAAGAGATGATACAATAGAGTTCACTTCCAATATAAAAAACTAGTTACTTGCTTGGAAATCAAAAGAAACACATAAAAAACTTGTCTTCACCAAGTGATGTAAGAGATTAGCCCTTTTGTTTGACAAAAACTCTTACAATCAATCTTGGATCCCGAAACTACTACACATGCTCTAAGGGTGGATGATGGATGAATGTGGTGGATGATGGTGATATTATGGTGGTGGAATGGTGGCAGGTGTGAGTAAAGTGGTTTGCAAAGGGATGAATTGGAATGAAACCAAGCACCCCTATTTATAGCTGGAAACAGAAGCTTCACATGGCCCCGTGCCTGGTGGCCACGGGCTTGTGTCTTCCATCTTCTCTGTCTCTATTTAATGAGCTTGTCAGATCAGATGCTAACACGGACCCGTGTGTCAACGGAACAGCCCCGTGGCTAACGTACTTGATGTACTATCCAAGATTTGCATATCCAGAAGTTGACCATGGCCCGTGTCCATGGGACATGGCTCCATGTCTCTTGTATGCTTCTGTTTGTCTTCTTCTTTCTGGAATCTTGAAGGAACACGGCCCCATGCCAGACAGGCACTACCCCGTGCGTAACTTCTGATTAGTTGTTTTTGGTCTTGGGGTGAAGCTCGTAACGTCGGTATAGTGTATCATATTTCCTTCTTTTGTATTTACGCTGGTTTTTGTTGTTAATTTGTTCATTTTGTACATTTAAACTCTTTTAATCCAGAAAATCAAAAGTATACAAAAAACACACTTTTTCCAACATTAGTACTAAAAAGGGTTGATTTTATACCGTATTTGATATAATTTATATGTTGCATTTGGCGCATAACAATTATCCCCACACTTAAATCTTTGCTTGTTCTCAACCAAAAGTCTTTAATGTTACTTACACACCCAAATGGAATTGGTATAGAAGAAGTTTTTGGGTCTTGTTTTAGAGTGTTAGGATTCTAAGTTTTTTTATTCTTGTTTTATATTAATTTATAATCCTATTCGACATGATTTATTTAGAACACTTTTTAAGAAAGATAAATATTTTTGGGCATAACATGCATTCATAAAATTTCATTCAACTATATATAAATTCACACACCTCACAAGTGATCACTCAACACTCGTCCGAATATGTGTAAGTGAAACGCTCGATACCGGTATGGGATGTAACACCCTGAAAATGATAAAAATTAAAATATATACACATATTGTGTATATATATATATGTATTCATATATATAAATAAGAGACTCTAAAATATAACAGCTAGGAACAACCAACCTAGTTAGCTATATGTTAATAGTTAAAAGAGAAAATGGATTTGTCGTATTTTTTAAAAAAAGGGAACAAACATGAGGGACTAAAAAGTGTAAAAGGAAAACTAGTTAATTTAAAACAAAGAATTAAAAACACAACACACTAGTTTGGTGTGTGTGTGCGTGCGATCAGGAGAAGAAAAAGGGGCCAAGCCTAGCTCTTGAACATCATCAACAATTTCCATCCAATTCAACTAAGAATCTAAGTGATTTTGGTGCATGCTTTAAAATTTAGAGTCTAAAACATCATCTCATCATGAGGTATGTCAAAAATCCGGTGAATGTTGAAGTAATGAATTCTTGGTTGAATCTTATGATGTGAAATTAATAGAGGGATTGTTAAGTTATGATAGGAACTGCAGTGCCTACATGATTTGAACAAACCCTGATGAAATTGTGTAAATGTTTATTAAGTTTTTGGTATTAATTAAGTTTGATTAACAATGCTTGTGTTAAATGGGTTTTGATAAAAATGACGAAAACATAAATTGTGATAGTGAATTTGTAGTGTTTGATGTTATTAAGCTAAATTGTAGATGTTAGTTGAACATACTAGACATGGAGGCTTGAATGGATGCGAATACATGGCTAATAGCTAAATCATAGACTTGATGAAAGTAGTATAAAATTTATGTACACAAGGTTCTTGACGAAACCCCTAAACGAATTGCCAACTGTAAATTAATAAACATGAAATGTTAATGGAAACATGAGATAATGTGTTTGGCAAATTTAGATGCCTTAGCCATGAGCCGAGTGGTTCTAATAACATATATCGATTATTAATGAAATACTTGTAAAAAGTTGGTTTGTTCATATGCGATGGATTTCGCACGAATGAACTGGGTGGTCAAAATAAGAATTGTGAAAGGTTTGGTTGTTTGAAAGTCATGCATTTTACTAAAACATCCAAATGGGTCAAAATAAGAATTTGTGAACGGTTTGGTTGTTTGAAAGTGATGGATTTCACTAAAACATCCAAACGGGTCAAAATAACGAAGTTATAACGCATAACGGAATGGGTGCTTGAAAAGGGACTTTGGTGTAAACCCGGTTGTTGGGTTAAATTACAAAGATAAGCGTAAACCGGGTAACGGGGACATGAATTGTAAATAAACGAACTCGGGTAATGAGTCATGATAGAAAAAGTTTGGAAATTCTTAAAGGGATTACGGATTTATAAAAATCCGGCCATAACAAGGTCGAATAGGTCAAATTGCATAGTTGCGAACCGGTTAACGGACACAAATAAAAGAATAGTGACCCGTGCAATGGGGAAAATTCATAGATACAATATTCATGCAAAAGGGTTGTATTTATAAGAGCTCGTTTGCTTAGAAATGTTAACGGGTCAAATAACTTAATAAATAATTCCTAAGTCGATGCTTAAAGGATAGATATTTATAAATTTGGATGATGGATATTGAGTCTATGATATGGGCAATCAAATTACGATCACGTAGGAACAAACGTGGGATTAAACGAATAAACGTACAAAAAGATATTAAAGATTTTGCGAGAAAGGGTAAAACAGGAAAAAGAGAGAAACAACAGCACTGAACCGTAACCTACGGTTGGGAACCGTTGGCTATGGTAGGGCTCCTCTACCCAATTTAAAAAAGATGAACCTTAAGATACGATTCCTCAACCATAGCTTATGGCGGGAATTTTCCAAAATTTTTATTTTTGTTTCTTGAGTCATTATTGTTATTAAATTACATTTTAGTATTATAAATCTAACATTTAACATTGTTAAATGTTATTTAGGTTACTTACGATGTAAACGGATGTGATCAAGTTATAGAAGAACTGAACACAAATGAAGATGATGCTTCCGCTTTTGTTTAGTTGTTTTACTCAAACCAAACAATGTTGTTGTTATTTTGTAAATGCTTTTATTCACTAGTGTTTTTACCATCATAAATTTTTATGAATGTTTCTTGCATTAATCATATAAATGCAACTATTTTTGTAAATTCTCAAACCTTCTACTTTTTAACAAAATCATTGTAAATATCAAGAGTACTTTAAAAAGGGTAGGTTTTGGCTAGGGGCAGGGTGGTTTTATTTGAAAAGTAGCTAAAAGCGTAAAATGTCAGTTTTCTTTTGAAATTTTATTTATTTGTGACTTAAGTACAAACTAAAGGCTTATAAGTAATAATTTTGTTTATTTTATTCCAAGCAACTAGAGGGATTTTTTTATAGAATAAAATAAGATATACACAAGACAACTAAGTCACTTCTTTTTATATAAATTTAAAAAGTATCGCATTTTACTAAAATAAAGGGGTGCAAAAATAAAAAAAATGGTTTTGGGCGATGGATGATTTGTGCAAAATGGTATTTTACGAGTTTTGAAATAAAAGGATTAGTCTCTTTAAATCTACGAACTCCAATCGGATATCACTAACACAATCAAAAGTGCGGAAAACTAATGAAAGTGACAAGAACAAGAACAATCAAATTGATTAGATTGCACACGAATATGAAACTCGTCTGGTACAACTATCATGCAAACTCAAAAATGCTAAGAAGAACAATAATACCAACAACAAGCCTTAATAACCTAGGCTCGCCCTATTTATAGTTACATAGGGTGACCTAAATACAAACTGGACCAAGCCCACATGCACACTATTAACTAAATAAGCCCAAAACATTTAATTAGTCCACATGGCTTATCCCAATACTATCTAACCCATTAGAAAGTTAAGCCTAATAGCTTATACTTGTGTTTGATAAAGATAAGCATAAACCTACTAAATTATATGGTCTTACAATATCCCCCAAGGTTTATGCTTCCTTTTTAAAACTGTTGTCTTTATCATGTCTCTATGGGAAGATTCCTCAACTTTTCGTCGTCAAACTTGGGTCTTTTGTTCTTCTTGAACTTCATCGGCTTTTGCTTGAACATCTTGCTTAAAAAATGTGAGGGGAGGATTCTCAACAACTCTTTTCTTCTTCAATCTTTCTCATTCAAGCAGGTTCACTAGTATTTCTTCAAAAGTACTATCATTGTCAGATGAGGACTTGTATACGGTTCTTCTGACTCAGGTACATCTTGCTGTTGTGATGCTTCATGCTTTGTCAGCAACTAGCATCATCTCAATTTTCAGCAACCCCCATTTCTTGATCTAAATCAAGTTCTGCAAAATTCTTAGAAATTTATAAGCAAACATTTCTTTGCAGCTAAAGAAAGCACCATATGAACACTTGGTACATACAAGTACTTGTACTAGGACATCACAATTCAAAATTTTTCATCTTTTGATGATCAGTCAAATCTTCAAAAACGGTTAAAATTTTAATAAAATGAATAAATCACTCTATTTTTTGATTTTTTTATTTTGTAAAAACAAGACACTATTTTTGGATTTTTTATAAACAGAATTGCAAGTAAACAAAGAAACTAATTTAACAGATAATATACAATTACAATTGCAATGGGATCAAAATCATTTTCAGGCAGACCAAGGAACACTTTTCGGTGTGAACTTATTCAGACTTGTCTAAGTGATTGTCAATATGTTTGTCCACTTAAACTTTAAGGCTCAACTTTCACTTTTTCAACTTTGTGATACGCTTAAGATAATATTACACTATAATACCAGTGTGTCCCATGCCATGACATACCCCGCGATTAAGGTAAGCACAACGATTCATCGTAGCAGGTGACTATACTGAGTTCATCCTTTGATTTACAACGTTAGACTATTGGAGAACAGGTCAGTACTTTCGTACAGGAGAGTGACCAATAATTGTGTCTACCGAGGGTTAGGCATATACGTTTTTAGTACGAATTTAGCTATTTAGCTTAGCGGAATTCCCTCATTTTGAGTTTACATTCCTTTAAGGTTTTTAGCCTCTTTGACTCTTTTAAGATATTCTGACTGTGCCTAGGTCTGCATATAATCTAGATGCAACAGAAGGACAACCACGATATCTCCAGATGACTCAATAGCATAAAGACCTAAAACCTCAGACGTTGGCAATATTCAACACAAGATTTAAGATTATAAAATCATACGCTGATGGTATGTTACCTATATGATACATAGTTTGTTATGTTTATATCACTTAGTATCATTTCTCACTTTGAGCCTCAAGCCTACCGACATATCACATTAGATCCTAGCCTTTTCAGCTATAGCACCTTACATCTATTGGTCAAACCCTTTAACAGGAACATTCATTTCATTTCCATATATGCATTGCTTTAGGATTTTTCTCTTCTACTCATTTAACACCCTAAAACAAAGCCTAATATGTAAGAAACTCTTTTTGTCTTTTTCTCTTTTTATTCTGTGGAAGGGGATCGGCTCTACTCCATGAGCACCAGAACGATTTGACTCAACTAACAGAGACGGAATTCATTGCTAGAGAGTTTGACACACGAACAATAGAGTATGTTGCTTAAACATCGTTACTTCTTCTATTAATAAACGTGGAAAGTTATAGACGCGTAAACAGATAGACAGGGTTTCGCCTCAGTCACACATGAACAACTCTCAACACAACACCAAAGCTCCACTATTTATAGGCCAACATGGCTCGCACAAGGAGTGGGGTTGCTAACTCGTACGAGCCACAAATGCTCACTCGTATGAGCCATCTAACAAAACTATCAAACATATCTTTTGACAAATATATGCCCTATTTACACGACCGACATATCTTAGACGTAGGCAATAGACATTGTGCACCAACAAACTCCCCTTGGATGTTCCCGCAGTCTTGGATAGTCTTCAAAATTCTTTTAAAACATTTAACGTTTAGCACCCTAAGAAATGTTTTGGCGGCTTACGACGCTCCTCGATGGTATCGGCGTTTGATCTATAGGATAGGTCGATTGTAAGTGTTGCCAAACTAAAAACTTCGCAGGATGCAATCCTTGCTATGTTTTTGTTTTTTCTACGTTGCTCTTTTTCTTCAATCTTTCTCCAAGAAGTGTTCCATGCTTTACCTGAATGAATATCAATAGCAAAACAAACATGAACAATCTTCTAGAACTGCAATGCCTGGTCTTTGTGTCTCTCTTCAAAACTGATCTTTATGTAGAATAGACATTCGATATCCTTCTTAGAGCAGTTTACTGGCCACATCGGGTCTAGCACTCGAATTCCACGCCATAAACCATAAATCCGCTTGTGTACAATAACGGATTTTGTTAATTCCTTGGTGATTTTCCATGAGTCTTCATCTGGTTGGACACATATCACTACTTCACCTGTACCTGAGTCGTAGTGCCACCATTTGAAGATCTTGGGAAAATCTTGCTCCATCTTGATTAAAGGAATGTTCTTTATCACCCGTGGCTTCTTCACAATCAAAGTAATATCCTTTCTTGAGTCACTGGATCGATCTTTGTAATTCTTTTAGGAATGTGCGGCTTTGCGATTGAATCCATGTGTAGCTTCGAACTTTATCAACTTCCACAACCGCTGATCATGATATTTCTTCTTTAGATTGATCATCTTTGTCTGCACTAGTTCCTTAATATCCCAGAACGACAAAGTCTTTAGATCACTCAGGTATCTAAAGTACTGTATCCCATATTCCCTTTTGATAGCATAGACGTCCAACTCTTCAATCCAACCCCAACTGATAATGTCCACAGAGAAACATCAGGATCACGTGCAAAGAATGCTAGGGGACAGTTTCGTTATCCAGGCACCTATTTGAACCATAACTTTTTCATCTCTGCAAGTCCTCTTTAGATAAACGTTTTGTTTTACAGCCTTTTCCTCTTTTTATTTTAACTAATTATCATTAGCGGCTGAAAACATCTCATCGAAGGTTGGGAAGTCATCCGTACCATCACCGACATATGTGGCAGTATCATCACCATCGGAATCATCCTCCACCACAACCCTATCATAGTCATTAGCTTCAGAAATATGTTCGAAGTAATAATCTTCAGGCTCTGTAGCCCTGATGTCGTTAAGCTCATCTTCGAAGTCAAAATCAAAAGTCTCTTCATCCACTCCTAGCATTTTAGCAACTTCTTCTTTTGTAAAGTTGTGGAAGTATTCTCCTTCCTCAACATCATGTTCCAAGTAAAAGATCCTTGGCTTTGGCACAACAAGAACAATCGACGTAGAAGTCACTGTGAGGATTCCTGCTTGCTGAGTATCCTGTGTTGCATCATGAAGCTCCCCATGAACATGTTCAGATCAAGTTGGTTCGCAGAGTTATCTAAGTACACAGAAACATTGATATTATCATTAACTCCAGAATCTGTTACAAGTACACCCGATCCACCCTGATCATTATCATCATCCTTCCTACCACTATCAGGTTTCTTTTCAGACGCATCACCAGCTTCGTCTTTATCTTCATCCTCATCCTCTTCATTATTATCGGTGTCTCAGACTACAAGTTGAAAATACGATACGAGTACAAGTCTCCGAAAATAGAAAGTTTCCAAGAATGGAAAGTACAACAAGACTTGATAAATATGGAAAGCGTGTAAACGCGGGGCGTTACAGGGGATGGATATAGTGGGAAAGCTTCCTAAGGCTCCAGGAGGAAAAGTTTTTATGTTAGCAATGACAAATTACTTCTCTAAATGGGTTGAAGCAGAAGCTTTTGTCCAAGTCAGGGATCAAGAAGTGGTATCCTTCATAAAAAGGAATACACTGACAAGATTTAGGATACTGGGTGAGATAATTTGTGACAATGGCTCTCAGTTCATCAGCAAGAGGACTATAGAATTTTGTAAGAGTTGGGGCATTAAGATGATTACATCAACACCGGTGCATCCTCAAGCCAATGGGTAGGCAGAATCCTCAAACAAGATAATTTTCAATAATTTGAAAAAGAGATTAGGTGCTAAAAAAGGAAAATGGGTTGGGGAACCACCATTTGTCCCATGGGCAGATAGAACACTGCAAAAATGCTACTAGGCAGACCCTTCTCACTAGTATTCGGGGCGGAAGCAGTGATTCCGACTGAAATAATGATACCTACAGCTAGATCAAATCTACTAAATCCTGATTTGAATCCTGAAGCCTTATGCTAAGAGTTGGATACAATTGATGAAATACGAGACGCAACAAAACTAAGAATCGCAGCATACCAGCAGGGGATAGCCAAGTCTTACAACAAGAATATAAGGATAAGAATGTTCCAAGTTAGGGATTGGGTATTAAGAAAGGCATTTCAGAACACAACTAATCCTGCCGATGGAAAATTAGCCCCAAAATGGGAAGGACCATATGAGATAGAATCAGAATCCGGAAAGGGGGCATATAGGCTCAAGACGATGGAGGGGAATGTGCTACAAAAATCTTGGAATGCCATACACCTCAAAGCTTATTACAAGTGAGTTTGGAATTTAAATTCTAACTCGGGACGGTATAAACCCTACCTTATTTAATTTATTTAATTTATTGTTTTTTATTGTGAAACCTTATACTGACTTAAGCATCGGAGGGGTGTTAGACAAGCTAACACCCACTCTCACCCTAGTTTGAAGGTGTTTTGTAGGGATACGTTTCAGGATGATATCTAGGATATTTACTCAAGATAAAATCGAAAGACTAGAGGATTGGCCCCTTCTCTCACATTTAAGGGTGTTACATCCCTTCCAAGGTTTAAAGGTATTCACCTTTCTCTCCAATTGAGTTTAAACACTCCGCCTGGAGCGTACGTTATCCGGATATAGTTGAAGATGGCGAGACTAGTTCATGTAACAGTGGCTAACAATTTCGTCATTATTGGCTATATCCTGGATTCTTATGGTACATGAGGACTGATCACCCTCTCTCATGTGAAGGGTATTTTCATACTCTCTAAGGTTTAAAGGTTTTCACCTTTCTAAGTCTTGGAGTTCATACACTCTCGCCTGTAGTGCATGAAAAATGGATTTATCCCCAGTGAAACACAAGATTTTGGATAATCCCAAGAGTATCTTAAAACACAATTATGTTTAATATATTTATCTTGATGGAAGAAAATTATAAAGCTTAATTACCAAGTGAAGGATTACAAAAGCAAAATATATCCTGATGCAACATGCTGATCCTGGATAGACTGTCACACCCCCACGTTATCCCTCTCACATCAGAGCCTGGGCGTGAACTGAATGGCATCTTCATTGCACAGCGGAAGCAGACGTGATGGCTAAGGTTTCTAGTAAATGAACGCCCGCTAACTACTCGAATCCCCATGGGTTCCACTATTCCAACCGTGCCATACCTGTAATCATAACCTGAGAAAGAACATGCGAAAAATCAACATAAAATTGGCGAGTTCATAGTTTGTCTGTTTTTGTTTCAGATGAATCATAAAACATTTGAAAGTTTTGCATTCGAAAACTGGTTGTGGGATCATAGTATCCCAAAGCATTTAAAATGTCATGACTGTATAACAATATTGAATTGTTTTCTCACGTTGTTTGCAAATCCATTCATATAACTGTTATGTTTATAAACCGGTGATAAAATGTTTTCAATGTTTTCTCACAATAATTTACGTCTAATTACATTGTTTATGATGATATTATTGTTTATTACGCGCTTAATTACAACCGGAAAATGCCGGTTGTCACATTCTCCCCTTGTTATAAAAATTTCGTCCTCGAAATTTAAGTTATGTTATCTCCCTAGATTTTTGTCATGCTTAGATAAGTATAAATATTACCCAGTTAAATGACCATGTAATCGCATCAAGACTTGTCTGGATTATGTGAATACAATGGTTTACTACAACAACATGAACCCACTGGTTCAACTGAATCTGTTTTCAGAATCGATGCCAAGTGAACGAAACGTAATGACATAATCACTAATGTGACTGAGTTTACAAGGGTCATACAGATGAGATTCTCGAAAAATGGATTTCCAAGACGTTCACAATCTATAAATGAATTTCATAAACAACAGGAATCTCTACCAACGGAAACTAGCATTGGTTGTTGGATCGGTGAGACTTAGAATCAACAAGCTCAACTAAATAAAAGCATGAAGATGATTTTCTAAGTTTTCGAACCATAAGTTAACACTATTGAATTGCAAGGATACACCGAATTACAACCGAAGTTAGTTTATTATTGTCTTAATACATAGTTGCATTAAGAACACTTTCAATGATTAGCCCAAGCTACAAGTTTATACCGACACCACAAGGCGTCATAGCCATTGAAATAATTCAATAATAGCGGTGACTGAACAAATTCACGGTGTTTACAATTTAATGAAGGTACAATCAAGTAAGTCTGAATATTTGTTCCAAATAGTCTCATAGGATTTTCAACTGAAAATGAAAGAACATATAAATATGATTTTCGGTCGATTGTGGAAGAACAATAAATATCCCAAAATTTTCGACCGATGACGAAAGAACTGTTACGAGGTACACTGAAATAGACCATAAAGTTGTGTATTGTCTCCTTAATACACGATTGTAGTAAGGATGTTTTAAGAAAATGATCCAACAAGGGGATTTAAAAATGAATAATTAATCAAGTAATTAAATCCATACATGAGTTGTGAAAGCGAGATTAGCACAAGCTTCAACTAGTGTAACGCCACCACAAGGTGTCGTAACCAAGAGATGACTTAATAAGAGTGCAGACTGAATCAGTCCACTATGGTTTGAAACAAATGAATTGCTTGTTGATGTTACTTTGAATATGATGGCCTCAATCCATCATATGAAAATCCTTGAGTTGAATTTGTATACACTGAGCAAGTTCAAAGTATTGAACTTGGTTTGACACAATCCGACAAATAGTACATGATTCGAACAAGAAGTTTCGATATGGTTGCAACAAAGAACCCATGTGTGTAACTTGGAAAGAAAAGAAATTTCAAGAATTCGTTGACTCGATATCAAGGAGTCAATACTTGCAACAAGGCAGGTCATCTAGATCAGAAGGCAAAAATTTGAATATAGCGAACCAACCTCTGAATTATTGATGAAATGACCATTTGAAGTGAAGAGCCTAATGGTCTCCACGTATCAAGTTAACCCCATGCGTAGCAACAAGGCATGCGTATCGTATAAATTTTTCAAGAAATGATACAATAGGTGTTCACTAATCAAGAAAGAAATTTTCGTGACACAATGACCGTTATGAGGAGTAGAGGTGTGCAAACCTACTCAGTATATGCAAAGTTGAAATCTCAACAAAAGGAATTCGAGGACTTTACCTGGTATTTCCTGTGATGACTTATTGTTTGGTGACATTACCACCGAATGTCGAATATGGCATGATCGCCATTAATAAATTTGGGGGAATACGATGACGTGTGAGTTCTTTTACAACGCCAATTATTGTGGTTTTCCAGTGTAATACGTACTGACTGTTATGAAATCTCGTTTAGACACACCTCAGCGTGTTTCGTGTCGCTTACAGAACCACGTGACAAATTGCCGCATTCGGGTCGGTAGTTCTCCCACTGACGGGATTAGCATCGTTGTCATAATGTCGTGCTTCTTCAAGGCTGTGCCTCGAAAGTCGTATGTGATATACTTCAACATCCATTGTCGTATCGTTTAAGTTTCATGTATATTTTCACACTAGCGTTTTCGTTTTACGTAGGCTACCTGCCCGGGTAAATAAAATAGTAGCGACAATATATGTAATGTGTTTGCCCGAGTTAATAATCGCAGTTCCTACGTAATGACCTTTAATTGATATTGACATAAATTTTTCCAAAGGTCTTAAATGCATGTTGTCAAAACTCTCAAAGTTTTGCTTACGGTATGTAATGTTTTCGTTTACCGTGTATAGGGAAATATACATGAAATATATTGTCGCTATCAATTAGAGTGAAAATAAAAATTTATGTCAATATCAATTAAAGGTCATTACATAGGAACTGCGATTATTAACTCGGGCAAACACATTACATATATTGTCGCTACTATTTTATTTACCCGGGCAGGTAGCCTACGTAAAACGAAAATGTTAGTGTGAAAATATACATGAAACTTAAACGATACGACAATGGATGTTGAAGTACATCACATAAAAATTTCGAGGTGCGGCCTTGAAGAAGCACGACATTACGGCAACGATGCTAATCCCGTCAGCGGGAGAACTACCGACCCGAATGCGGCAATTTGTCACGTGGTCCTGTAAGCGACATAAAACACGCTGAGGTTGTCTAAACGAGATTTCATAACAGTCGGTACGTATTACACTGGCAAATCACAATAATTGGCGTTGTAACAGAACTCACACGTCATTCTATTCCCCCTACTTTATTAATGGCGATCACGCCATATTCGACATTCGGTGGTAATGTCACCAAACAATAAGTCATCACAGAAATACCAGGTAAAGTCCTCGAATTCCTTTTGTTGAGATTTCAACTTTGCATATACTGAGTAGGTTTACACACCTCTACTCCTCATAACGGTCATTGTGTCACGGAAATTTCTTTCTTGATTAGCAAACACCTATTGTATCATTTCTTGAAAAATTTATACGATACGCATGCCTTGTTGCTACGCATGGGGTTAACTTGATACGTGGAGACCATTAGGGTCTTCACTTCGAATGGTCATTTCATCAATAATTCAAAGGTTGGTTCGCTATATTCAAATTTTTGCCTTGTGATCTAGATGACGTGCCTTGTTGCAAGTATTGACTCCTTGATATCGAGTCAACGAATTCTTGAAATTTCTTTTCTTTCCAAGTTACACACATGGGTTCTTTGTTGCAACCATATCGAAACTTCTTGGTCGAAACATGTACTATTTGTTGGATTATGTCAAACCAAGTTCAATTCTTTGAACTTGCTTAGTGTATACAAATTCAATTCAAGGATTTTCCTATGATGGATTGAGGCCATCATATTCAAAGTAACATCAACAAGCAATTCATTTGTTTCGAACCATAGTGGACTGATTCAGTCTGCACCCTTATTAAGTCATCTATTGGTTACGACACCTTGTGGTGGCGCTACACTAGTTGAAGCTTGTGCTAATCTCGCTTTCACAACTCATGTACGGATTTAATTACTTGATTAATTATTCATTTTTAAATCCCCTTGTTGGATCATTTTCTTAAAAAATCCTTAATACAATCGTGTATTAAGGAGACACTACACAACTTTATGATCTATTTCACTGTACCTCGTAACGGTTCTTTCATCATCGGTCGAAAATTTTGGGATATTTATTGTTCTTCCACGATCGACCGAAAATCATATTTATTTGTTCTTTCATTTTCAGTTGAAAATCCTATGAGACTATTTGGAACAAATATTCAGACTTACTTGATTGAACCTTTCATTAAGTTTTAAACACCGTGAATTTGTTCAGTCACCGCTATTATTGAATTATTTCAATGGCTATGACGCATTGTGGCGTCGGTATAAACTTGTAGCTTGGGCTAATCATTGAATGTGGTCTTAATGCAAGTATGTATTAAGACAATAATACATTAACTTCGGTTGTAATTCGGTGTATCCTTGCAATTCAATAGTGTTAACTTATGGTTGAAAAGTTAGAAAATCATCTTCATGCTTTTAATCAGTTGAGCTTGTTGATTCTAAGTCTCACCTATCCAACAACCAACGCTAGTTTCTGTTGGTAGATATTCCAACTGTTTATGAAATTCATTTATAGATTGTGAACGTCTTGGAAATCCATTTGTCGAGAATCTAATCTGTATGACCCTTGTAAACTCAGTCACATTGGTGATTATATGAATACGTTTTGTTCACTTGTCATCGATTCTGAAAACAGATTCAGTTGAACTAGTGGGTTCATGTTGTTGTAGTAAATCATTGTATTCATATAATCCAGATAAGTCTCGATGCGATTACATGGTCATTTACCTGGGTAGTATTAATACCCATCTACGCATGACAAAAATCTAAGGAGATAACATAACTTAAATTTCAAGGACGAAATTTTTATAACAAGTGGAGAATGTGACAACCGGCATTTTCCGTTTGTAATTAAGCGTGTAATAAACAATAATATCATCATAAACAATGTAATTAGATGTATATTAACTCGATCAGGCCTTCGGAAAGCCTAGGAACGTCTACTTGCTTCATGTTATGCGATTTGGCGATAATCGAAAACACTAAACGCGAAATTAAACGTTAAGCGAACTGATACCGAAAAAATACTGACAACGTCTAAAAATACGAATTTTGTACTTGTATTTGTCATACAGTTATAATTATGCGATAAATTGGATCGTTGAACGTCGCGAAGCACAACACGGAAGTTACGCGGAAAATCGGAACGCACCGACAACAAAAAGCAACGGACTCGAGTTACCCCTTGATATTAATATATTATGATATATTTAGCTTCATAATCGAATTTTATTATTCGTAGTCAAAATCAGATCGAAAAACGGACAAGAAACGACAACCGGAGCATTTTACGCATTTTAACGAAACCGACGAACGCACGCGATAAATATCGAATACCAACATCTTTTACATGTTTTTGGACCTAAAATGATATTATACGATTTCTATGAAGTTCGGGTTCGAAAACGGGGCTCGTAGACGCGATCGGGCCGCTCAAAACACAAGAAATGGGTCTTGGGCCCAGTCAACATAAAAGCCCAAGCCCACAAAACACACCTATATAAACCAAAATACACACACACACACCCTCATTCTTCACCTACACACTCTCTCTAGAAAATATTTTCAGCACTAGTCCGACTGGCGGCGGCCGGCCACGGCGGTGCAGTGGCGGCGCCACCGCCGACAGCGACCATGGAGGTTTTCCCGGTGAACTTTTCGGCGACCGTTTTCCGGCCAAGAGTATACTTTTTTGACTATCTTCGACATTCCGGATCGCGTGGTGATGTTGGGTTTAGCAGATTCGAAGCCCTTTGGGCTCGGGAGCAACTCCGGCGACATTCCGGCCAAACTCCGGCGAACCCGTTTTGGACTTTTCACTTCGTGCATGTTTAGATCGGGTGGTTAGAGACCTTTCTGCAACTTTTCGTGAAATTTTATTCTCCGGCAAAATTCTGACTTCTGGCGAGGTTTTGGGCATCTGTTTTCAACAAAATATATATTTTTGGGATCCTTGTAACCCGTAGAGTCCATACGAAACACTTTCGTCTCGGGTGAAAATTAAAGTTCGGGACACTCTCGGGCTCGGTTCAACGTGGTCAACAGGTCAACTCGGGTCAAAACTGGTCCAGTGATAGTTTTGGGTCATTTTTTGTCCTCGGTTCATTTTGGGTTCGGTCAAACTCAACGGTCAACCGTGGTCAACTGGTCAACTATCGATCAACTGCTGGTCAACGCAGTCAACTCATTCAACACGGTCAGCTCAGTCAACGAACGGATCAACCCGAGACTCGGTAAAAATTAATTACGACGCGAAATTTAATTATATAGTTTATAATTATTATTAATAATTAGCGCGCGAAACCGAGCTCAAAACCGAACCGTAAACGAATAATTATCACAAAAGAGTTAAAAATACAATTAAGTCGACGTACACTACTCGCGAATAATTATTTGTTAAAATCGAACTGGCGTTAGTTAAATATATAAATCGGAAATAATAATCAGCGAAATGTTATATTTGATAGGACGATGATTATATATATATTGTTATTGTTGCGAACATTGATATTGCGTTTTGATTTAATAAATCGACAACTAGTATTGTCAGGATCGTCCAAAAACAGAGGAAACTCTTCCCGATTTTCGTCAAAATACGCGATACAAACACATTGAAATTCGAAGTCGAAACTCGAAAACTAGATTTCAAATGTCGATAAATTATTCGAACGATGTTATAAAAATAAGTATATCGTTTATATTTAATTCAAAACGCCAAGATTTCCGAACGCTTTTACGAGACGAATACAAGGCGCGATTTCGAATATAACGGCAGACATTCGGAGATCGTATAACACGAATATAATTATATATATTCGAACGTCGAGATTTTGAATACTTTCATAAAATAAATATAGTTATATTTATTTCGAACGTCGACGACTCGAATACTTTTGGAGGATCTTATAACAATAATATATTGTTTATACTCGATTTCAACGCCTAAACAAAGTTCTACGCGACTCCGCAAGACTATAACAAGCGTACGATTACATCGTTATTTATCTATTATAAACGATACGGCAGGCTCTCTTGCCAATACGAACTGTATTATCGATAAGGATATATTTTCGAGTATATATACATTATATCTTACGAAAACTACGAAGAGTCGTACTATTATCCGTCGACGTACATAACGACTAAATATGATTTCATGAAATATAGTTATGTTTATATGTAAACATATATTTCAAGTCACTCGAAAACTAAATCGCTTCTAAGAAAACCATAGGTTGGTTAACCGAGTTAAGTCAATAACACATTCATAGAATCGTATGAGTAACAATTCGGTAGAGCTCGGTATCACGTAGTATAGCTACGTCATTCTTAGAAACTTATAAGTTATTCCGTTTTTGGAGTGCCTTAAATTGCATGCTAGCGAGTCAAGTTGTGGAGACAACACTATGGAAATCATATTAAGCTAGCTTTGTACTGGATTATCCAGGTGAGTTCATAACCCCCACTTTTATCCGTTTTACATTTTTATATTTGTTTTCGGGGGTGGAAAGACATGCAAGTTTTGCAAAAGTACACAACATTTCGATGAACGAAAGTTCATATTTCTAAACCATGTTGCGAATGGATTTCAATAAACTCAAATGGTTTACGAAAAGTTTATACTCAACATACCGGTTTTACAAAACACACGTGTATTTTCGAAACGTGCATGAGTTTCATAACTAGAACCAGAACCTTCAAAGCTCATAAGCCCTTTCAAAGCTCATATCTTTCTTCGTGCACTAACAACCAGAACCTTTGTGTTAAAGTGGCATGTCCCTCTTTTGGAGGCAACACTACCCTCAGCCATATTGGTCTGAGTCAGCAGGGATACAGTCCCGAAAGGCTGGAATATTGAAACATAATTAAGTAAGTTATTAATGCAAAATATGGCATATCCCTCTTTTGGAGGCAATGCTACCCTCGGCCATATTGGTTTGAGTCAGCATGGATACAATTCCGCAAGGCCAGTTTAAAGTTTTAATAGTAGTTCATTTATAAGGGATTCAAGCCATTCTTACTTTCCCCGATTTGATGCTATCCGCCTCAAAGGAAGTCCTAATAAACTTGAATCAAGTCCTTGCAGGATCTATACATTGAACAAAGTAAGAACTTTACCCATATCACCCTTCTAACCCCCTTCCAGGAAGTTAACGTGCTTTATATAGACCGTAAAGACACGAATGAGTGAATCAACAGAACATGAAGGATGATAGAATAAACTTCACTTTCAATATAAAAAACTAGTTATTAAAGTCATTAATACATACCCAAGCATGATCTTTGGTTGACAAAAACTCTTACTATCAAAATATTGGATCCCGAGACTACTGCACACACTCTAAGGATGGATGATGGATTAATGTGGTGATGATGGTGGTGGAGTGATGGCAGATGCGAGAGAAGTGGTTTGCCAAGGGATGAGTTGGAATGACACCAAGCACCCCTATTTATAGCTGAAAACTGTAGCTTCATGCGGCCCCATGCCTGGTGGGCACGACCCTATATCTTCCATTGTCTCAGTCTTCATTTAATGAGCTTGTCAGATCAGATACTACACGGCCCTGTGTGTCAACGGCACGGCCCTGTGGCCATTGTACTTGCTTTACTATCCAAGATTTGCATATCTGGAAGTTGACCACAGCTCGTGTCCCCGTGTTTCTTGTCTGCTTCTGTTTGTCTTCTTCTTTTCTAGAATCTTGAAGGGGCACGGCCCATCCCGAGCAAGCACGACCCTGTGCGTGACTTCTGATTCATGTTTTTGATCTTGGGGTGAAGCTTGGAGGGTTGGTATAGTGTGTCATCTTTCCTTCTTCTGTACTTATGCTAGTTTTTGTCGTTAATTTGTTCCTTTTGTACATTTAAGATATTTTAATCCTGAAAATCAAAAGTATACAAAGAAACACACTTTTTCCAATATTAGTACTAAAAGGGTTGATTTTATACCGTATTTGATACAATTTATACGTTGCATTTGGCACATAGGGTCTAAGTTTAAGCCAGACAGGGGATTTGGTGATAGTGGGAGCACGGGTCGTGTTCTAGGTACAATCATAAAGAGCCGTTGGGTTTTGAAGATGAAGGTTCCAACTGAATAAAAATACTCTCCTAGACATAGTTTGCGAAATGTGGAGAGTGGTATTAATTCTCGGTGTATTTCTTGAGTTGGTGGATCGTGCAAGTCGGGTGAGATAGAGAATGGGCCTGTGGCATTTTCAGTCACGATGGGATCTGATAAGATTGTTGGGTTGGAGCTTATGGGAGCTTCAACTGGTCTCTCAGGTACTTGATGAGAGGTGTGGTTGCAACTAGGTGGCCTGGGTGTGACTGAAGTCTTAGCTTATTCTTGGGAACTAGAGGCTTGGAAGACTTTAACATAAAGGTTACTAGTGATGGGTTTACTTGGATGGACTTTGTAGTTTATGCAAAGCCTCAAGTAGGAGATTGTTAGATATGTAGGCTTTGAAAACAATAGTGGATAATGCAGATTGCAGTGAATAGAATAGAGCATCTGCAGATACTCTATGCGCTAATGTTTCATTAGATGCTCTAAATGTTGGATAATGCCAAGGTTGAAGAACTCGCTAGTCGGCCGGTGAGGTGGGGACTAGCGACTACTCGGGATTACTCGAGATTAATCAGGATTAATCAGATCGGGTTTTTTATATGTAATTTTCAATTTAATATATACATATACACATTTTTATAGGTAAATATTTTAAGTAGCTAGGTTTTAACTCTTACTCAACTCATTTTTGAAGTATACAAGATTAATTGTTGGAATTCACATGGTTTGGATGGAAACTGGCCGGAATTTAGAGGTTTTTGCCGGAATATACAGGTTTTTTGCAAGAATTTGGTCGGAATCCCCGATTTTTGGTTGACCGACTAGGTCCGACTAGGCCCGACTAGGCCCGACTAGCGATTAATGGACTGATTAATGAAAAATTACTTAATAACTATCGGTCAACTGCTGGTCAACGCAGTCAACTCATTCAACATGGTCAGCTCAGTCAACGGGTTAACCCGAGACTCGGTAAAAATTAATTACGATGCGAAATTTAATTATATAGTTTATAATTATTATTTATAATTAGCGTGCGAAACCGAGCTCAAAACCGAACCGTAAACGAATAATTATCACCAAAGAGTTAAAAATAACAATTAAGTCGACGTACACTACTCGCGAATAATTATTAGTTAAAATCGTACCGGCGTTAGTTAAATATATAAATCGGAAATAATAATCAGCGAAATGTTATATTTGATACCATGATGATTATATATATATTGTTATTGTTGCGAACATTGATATTGCGTTTTGATTTAATAAATCGACAACTAGTATTGTCGGGATCGTCCAAAAACAGAGGAAACTCTTCCCGATTTTCGTCAAAATACGCGATACAAACACATTGAAATTCGAAGTCGAAACTTGAAAACTAGATTCCAAATGTCGATAAATTATTCGAACGATGTTATAAAATAAGTATATCGTTTATATTTAATTCGAAACGCCAAGATTTCCGAACGCTTTTACGAGACGAATACAAGGCGCGTATTATTTCAAACGGCAGACATTCGGAGATCGTATAACACGAACATAATTATATATATTCGAACGTCGAGATTTTGAATACTTTCATAAAATAAATATAGTTATATTTATTTCGAACGTCGACGACTCGAGTACTTTTGGAGGATCTTATAACAATAATATATTGTTTATACTCGATTTCAACGCCTAAACAAAGTACGACGCGACTCCGCAAGACTATAACAAGCGTACGATTACATCGTTATTTATCTATTATAAACGATACGGCAGGCTCTCTTGCCAATACGAACTGTATTATCGATAAGGATATATTTTCGAGTATATATACATTATATCTTACGAAAACTACGAAGAGTCGTACTATTATCCGTCGACGTACATAACGACTAAATATGATTTCATGAAATATAGTTATGTTTATATGTAAACATATATTTCAAGTCACTCGAAAACTAAATCGCTTCTAAGAAAACCATAGGTTGGTTAACTGAGTTAAGTCAATAACACATTCATAGAATCGTATGAGTAACGATTCGGTAGAGCTCGGTATCACGTAGTATAGCTACGTCATTCTTAGAAACTTATAAGTTATTCCATTTTTGGAGTGCCTTAAATTGCATGCTAGCGAGTCAAGTTGTGGAGACAACACTATGGAAATCATATTAAGCTAGCTTTGCACTGGATTATCCAGGTGAGTTCATAACCCCCACTTTTATCCGTTTTTCATTTTTATATTTGTTTTCGGGGGTGGAAAGACATGCAAGCTTTGCAAAAGTACACAACATTTCGACGAACGAAAGTTCATATTTCTAAACCATGTTGCGAATGGATTTCAATAAATTCAAATGGTTTACGAAAAGTTTATACTCAACATACCGGTTTTACAAAACACACGCGTATTTTCGAAACGTGCATGAGTTTCATAACTAGGGACGGGATTGTCCTAGTTACAACGGGATTGGATTGTCCTGCATACAAATAAGGGGATGGGTTGGTCCTGCTTATGTACACAAGGACTGTATTGTCCTTCATACAAATAAGAGGACTGGTTGGTCCTGCTTTTAGACTCAAATGGAATAGGCCCATTCTCATTTGTGCGAGGCACAAAAACTCCCTGAGTTCATGTCCCCCTTTTTCTCTTAAATGTTTTTTGTTTATAACTCTCGGGGGGAAATACATGTTTTCGATGGTATGGTTTAGCTATGGAATGAAATATTTGATCATGTGCGAATAGGCTCTCTCTTAAATGCCATTAATATTTTATGAGACCGAGGAACAAGAGTGGTAGATCTATTAGGTGTAGCGAGCCCCACTCATGGGTCGTTGTGTGGCCGCATGTAGTGCTTTTGTTGTCCCATCCAGGTGGACCGGAAGAAATCGTCTAGGGTTGAGTACTTCCTATGTCGGCACACATATTAATGTCCTTGCAAAACTTAATGATCATCAAGTTCATTGACGCTTGACATACCACATTTTTATATATGAACTCTCAAATGATAACACAACGCAGACGTTGACAGTTCTACAAGTTTTACAAATACAACAGAAAACTACATACTACGATTTCCATACCGATTTACAAAGATAACAGAAAACATTTCAATACTGGTTTATTTACAGATACGAATGAAAACATTCTATCACCGGGTTAAAAACATAACAGTTATATGCATGGATTTGCAAACAACATGGAAAACATTTCAATACTGTTATACAGACATGACATTTCAAATGCTTTGGGATACTATGATCCCAGAAACCGGTTTTCGAATGCAAAATGCTCAAATGTTTTATGACCCATTTGAAACAAAAAACAGACAAACTATGATCTCGCCAACTTTATGTTGATTTTTCGCATGTTCTTTCTCAGGTTATGATTAAAAGTATGGCACTGTTGGAATAGTGGAAGCCATGGGGATTCGAGTATTTTGCTGGCGTTCACATTTCTAGAGGTCTTAGCACTCACGTTTACTTCCGTTGTGCAATGAAGATACCAGTTTAGTTCACGCCCCGCTCTGATGTGAAGGAATTACACGGGGTGTGTGACAGCGCGTGCTGCCTGCCAAAGCAGACAATATCATGGTGCGGTTATGCTAGGTTGTTATAGATGGTATCAGAGCCAGGGCCGGACCGGTGGTGTCAGGTCCTGCGAGGACGCTGGATCCCTAAAGGGGGGTGGATTGTGATATCCCACATCGGTTGTGAAGGGGAACAAAGGCTTCCTTATAAGGGGCTTGATACCTTCACCATCATGACACGTTTTAAAACCGTAAGGAGCAGGCACTGAAGGTGTGCTGGCTGCCAGGGGACATATGTGCTAGGACTGAATGTAACAAATGCTAACAATATTTCCTACTAGGGACATTACAAATGATCCTAAGGTTTATCACAAACTTTCTACTTAAACGGGATTTACCAATCCGATAAAGTTAAAGAGGAAGTGTATACCGGTCAACCACCGGGATTTACCAATCTTATACACAAAGATAAGGTTTACCGAATGAACAAAGCGCTCTACGGCTTACACCAAGCCCCAAGAGCCTGGTATGAGATGCTTTCTAAATATCTTCTAGGGAATGGCTTCACCAGAGGAACAGTAGACAGTTCCCTCTTTACCAGAGAAGTGGATGGACATCTGATTATCGTACAAATCTATGTGGACTATATCATCTTTGGATCGACGAATGAATCCCTGTGTAAAGACTTTGAATTAGTCATGAAAAAGAAACTCGAGATGAGTGCACTAGGGGAGATGAAGTATTCTTGGGACATCAGGTCGATCTGCTGCCTGACGGGATCTTTGTTCGTTAGACGAAGTATATTCACGATGTGTTGGAGAAATTCGACATGACGGGAACATCACCCACATCAACTCCATTGGTCATCAATCACGGAATTCATCTAGATCCTAATGGAGTGAAAGTTGACGGAACATTATATCGCTCAATGATCGGCTCATTGATGTACCTTACAGCTTCTAGGCCGGATATCATGTATCCGACATGCCTTTACGCCCGATATCAGTCCAATCCCAGAGATTCACACTTGCTAACTGTCAAAAGGATAATGCACTATCTGAAGGGTTGCCCAAGCACCCGCTTGTGGTATCCAAAATATGACAACTTCAATCTCACAGGATATTCTGATTCTGATTTTGGTTGCTGCAAGCTTAACGCCAAATCTACAGCGGCTGGTTACTAGTTCTTAAGAACTCGTTTGGTAACGTGTCAGTGCAAGAAACAGACCACGGTCGCTCTCTCTACTTGTGAAGCTGAATATGTTTCAGCATCGAGTTGTTGTTCTCAGATACTTTGGATACAACAACAGATGAGAGACTTCATCATCACTTTATACGTAGATAACAAGGCAGCCACTGATATCACAAAGAATCCGGTTCAACACTCTAAAACTAAACATATAGAAATTCGACACCACTTAATATGTGATTGATAGAGCAAGATTCAAAAATCTTTTGAATTAAATGGTTTACGAAATCTGACATCAGGGGATGGAATTGAGGTTGAATTCGAGGATGACGAGGACTCGACATGATCCTCATCGTCGTGTCATATTCATAGTGTTAAGTATTTTCTTTCTTTATAAAAACAAAAATCTAAAATATGTTTTTATTTTAGGGAGAGAAAGTTGTGGAAAATACAAAAACATTTAAAATTAAAAAATTTTAAAAAATAGAAAAAGACAAAGAGAATTTTCGTGTAAAAAGAGGAAATGATAGTACATCAGTAGCTATTACAGTACGCTAAAGAAATGTAATGTTAAAAAGTGGCTAAACAGGTCTTTCTAATGATGTGTTAGTAAGCTTCGCACATTCAGTAAATTGCTTTCAAGATATAAACTTAAAAAAACCGATTACTCGGTGGTTTATCATCTCTCAGATATATGGACTCGGTACTCCGAAATTTCATTCGAGAGAATGCCAGATTCTGAGATACTAGGCCTTTATATTTAATTGATATCTGGGGTATTATACGAGTTCTTCTAATTTTGCGCCAGCAATGGCCTAGGACTTGTATAATGCACTTCGCATTTACACCCCGAAGCTACATCAAAAGATTGAAAATATCAAAAATATCAAAAGATACCATACTTGCAGTACAAAAAAATTCCAAATATGGAACACCACCTTTAAGTCGAGCATTCATCTCTTTCTCTGTATGGAAGTACTAACCTGAGCTCTCAAGGTCTCGCACTACCCCCTTACAGATATCAGTTAGGTATACTCACCCGTGAGAAGAAATTTAGGGAATCTTGATACGGGAGTATATTCTGATGTGGGAAACATAGTTAATTCATGTTCCTAAATATTACCTAACATATCTTGAAACAATTGAGAAATGTGTAGAGGTTTAAATGGATCAGTATACTGACAACTTAAGTAAATCTGTTTAGAACTTCAAGTTTTATCAAAGATCAACGCTACTGGTGATATGTCTTAAAAACAGATATGATCCTCTAACATAAACTCACAAAAATATGTATGTAAATATGTTTGTATAGAGTTTCATTTCATTTCATTTCAAGAAAAACCCAAAAAATATTTTCAGTGTGTTATAGCAAAAACTTTGGAAAAATACAAAAAGATATTATTTCTATCTTAGTTTAGAATACCGATGATGGAAAACAGATTTTCAAAGTCCGAAGTGACAATTGCTGAATAAGAGACTGAAGGTTTACGGGTTGGGAGCTAATCTGGAACGAGAAAATGTTCTAACATGTTAAAAAGTTAATTAATTTGTAGTTTAAAATTGATGAGAAACATCAATTTCGTCATAAAAGTGTTCAACCAAGGTCATTAACTGGGAATTGGTAATTAAATCAGTTAATCGGGGTCATTAACTTGGACTTGGTCAACTGAGTGGTCGCTAAAACTCATAAAATACGTAAAAAAAACTTGAAAATTTGAAGTCTAAAGGTCACCTCGTACGAGTTGGACACCCCGCACAAATCAAAAGTCAACTCGTACGAAGTGAACTAGGTCCTATATATATGGGCCAACTCGTACGGAGCGATCTTATCTAATTATACGAATTGAGAGAACCCTTTGTGCGAATCGAAAACTTTGTCCGATTTTTATCAAACTACAACCTATATACACCTTAGGGAGGTTGATCTACACACCTCTTACAATGGTTAATGTAAATAATCACAATTCAACCGCTAATTTTGATGTGTTCGGCCAAACAGATCTTTAAACGTAGATCTAAGAAAAATGAACTGGCTAAAATCAAAATTGAACACACCATAGTGCTTATCGGCGTCTATACTATCATATGGAACCTTCAATTTGACAAAAAAAACACAAGTTTGAAATTTGGATGGCATAACTGTTAACTTGGAATGAGGTGACACCTCGTATGAAGTGGGATGTCCACGTCGTACAAAGTGAATGATGCATAATTTTAAAAAAACCATCTCATACGAAGTGGTCCAGGTACACTTTGTACGAAGTGCATATGTGCACCCCGCACAAAGTGCACCTCGCACCAATTGATGTGTAATTTTTTTCCAAATTGTTTTAAGTGTTGATGATGTTATGTCTATCGGAAAAGAAGACGTTGTTCGAGCCAATAAATAATATATGTTTTTTTCTTGATGATAAGATCCCGGAAATCACACCTTTCAAAGATGTGCTAGAATTTATTGGATGATTCCGATTACAAAGGCACTAACTGATAGACATAAAGCCTACCGCTCGCATGTTGAACGTTTTTGGGGAGATTTTAGATCTGAAGAGAATCCAAAATCTATTATCTCTGTAGCATAGATCGTTAATAAAGAATTCGAAGTTAAGATAGCCGAAGAGTTAATCAAAGAGTGCTAGGATTTAAAGACAAAGATAGTGATCCAACAGGCTACACGGAAAGGATGGTTAAGGGTTGCTTCTATCAGATGGGGTATAAAGGTCACGTAAATGCCTCACCTTTCAAGAAAGCAAATCTTGGTAGCCTTACAAGTTCTTTGTGCTCTTTTTTATACACGTGCTCAGTCACAAGAAGGGAGGATTTGATGATATAGTGGATTATCAGATGTGTATGATCACTGTTCTTGTGCTAAACTTGCCATACAACTTCACTAAGTTGATTTATGATCAGATGGTGCTGAATATTACAAGAGAGAAGTTCCTGTAGTATCCGAGATTTGTACAAATTATATTGGATGATCTATTCCCTAACTTGACGAAAGAAGTAGATGATGAGCTTGTATACATGAAGCAAATAGATGAACCCATTGCTAAGCCGGTGTTTGGAGCTATCAAGGATAAAGACTATGTTGCAGCCCCAAAGGGAAAGTGGAGAAAACTACTAGTGGGGATGAAAGAGATGAGGTTGCGTGTTTAGAAGGGTTTGTTGCTAAATGTAGCAATTGGTATGAAAAGGAGGAAACAAAGAAACGATGACGTGCACCTTCAAAGAAGCAATCTACTTGCACTTCTTCTTCAACACCTCTAAGAAAGCGTGCTACCATTCAAACATTACTTGTTGATGAGCTAGAGGTAGAAGAAGTACAAGTAGAAGGGCCAGTGAATGTTGAAATTCAAGCTTATGTGAATGTGACAGAGAACATACATGATGATGTCTATTCTGCTACTTCTGAACAGGATAAAGAGCAAGGTGAGAATGTTGTGAGCACATCTGGTGCTGGAGGAGATGATGGAGATGATGAAGGGTCGTCCGATGATAGTCCTGACCCTGAAGCTGAGGGTGCAGCTAAGAAGGAAGAGTTAAAAAGGAAAAAGGCACTGGGGGGATAATGATGATGATTTGTATATACCTTCTGAGTCTGGAGAAGATATTACTATTGTTAAACCTACACGGAAGCCAGCTAAGCATACAAAGAGTAAAGCTTCAGACGTTGCAAAAATTAGTGGTTCTCCGGCTGCTAAAAGGGCAAGTGATGCGTGATTGAAAACCGGTGCTCGTATATGTTTAAGCTTATGTTTTTAGATAACTTTTAGTTTCGAGTAGCCTACTTTTGATTGGATTTGTGTTTTACAGGTCTTACAGAGTTAAAGGAGTTATTCGGGAGCTTTCCGTAGCATCGGGGCAGAAAACGGGTTAACCGGGAGTACAAAATGGAAAGATCAGAAAACATGATTTGGAGAAGCCGTCGCGACGCCCTACTGGGCATCGGCGACGCCCCTCTGTTAGGTCCGTCAGAAAAAAATGGTCGTACGCAGTGGATTAGAGCGTCGAAGAAAAATCAGACGAACTAAGGGCCGTCGGCGACGCCCCTCCGTTATGGCAGACGCTGAAACTTGTTTGGATACGGGTTATATCATGTTTGTTGACCATTTTCGGGGTGTCACACATTTCTGGAGTTTGAAACACCATCTTGGAGTCAAGAACACCCCAACCTTCAATTCTAATCCATCCAATTCATCAATCATCATCATCATCCGAGTTGATCATCCATCACCCAATACCCTAATCCATCATCATCATCATCATCATCATCATCATCCAACACTCAATCCATTCACCATCACCACTCACCATAAACCCTAATCATCATTAAAGCTACAAGATGACAAAGTTCAAGCTCTCATCATCTGGCGATCGTGTTTCGTTCACCATGAGCAGCTAGTCTCTTTGGGTTTCACCCCGGTGTAGGTTGTTGTAAGTTTCTAGGGTTGAACATTGTGTAAGTTTTGATTTGTTACAACTTGTGATTTGATTTTGAAACCTATGATAATTGACTTTCATTTGTATTGTATTCGTGAATTGTCAAATGAGTTATTAAATTTGACTTTGTTAAATGTTTATGTGAAATTATGTCTTGTCTAGGTTAGAATTTACATGTTCTTGGTAACAAAGTGCATTGTAGTCCGTCGTTTACGACGTCGATAGCTTTTGGCACCTAAGCCACGCAATACTAAACTCGTTGATCAATTTTACAATTGAATTAAATCTAAAACGTGTAGGAACCCTAGGACTTCGATTACCGAACTGGGTGTGAACCTTGTTCTTTATTATTGTTTAAAACCTTTTAATCAAGTTTTTTGTGAAAGTCTCATTTGTTCAGGTTTTCGTAGTCAATTAATTAAAAACAATTTTTTCAGTTTGACCCGACATCCCTTTTCAAACAAATAAATTAATTAATCACATAGCAAGCTTCATAAAAGTGACAACACTCGTTAAAATCAATCTTGTCTGCACGTAAACCACAAACTCTTCATGGTTCGACCCCTTACGACCACTAACACATTGTTAAGGGTAATTAGGGCATATAAATATTATCTTTGACCCGTGTGCGACACTCTGATCAAATTTTGGCGTCGTTGCCTGGGAGTTCGTGCGCTTTGCGTTTGGATTTTGTTTGATTTCGTGATTAACTATATAATTTAAGACAAGCAACACCACCATTCCAAAATCGTGGCCAAAACCAAACCAATAGCCAACATACACCCACACCTCCTCCTCAAAATCAAAATTAACAAAACCAATTGCCACCCAACCTTAACAACCGAAATGTAAACACCAACCGTGGAGTTAACCAAAATCATGGTATTCCCATGAACGAAGCTTGGTTTCTCGATCTTGACGAATTAAGATACAACATTCTCGATGATGCACCTTATAGTGTTCCTGGTTATCAATCACTAGAACATGTGAGTATTCATTCAGAATACTCGGATGATGGTGAGAATTATAATGAGCGGTTTGAAGATGACGCTTGGGGGAATGAAAACGAAGGGAATTTTTATCAGACTCGAGGTTTTGAATATGAAGAGGGTGGCTATAAAATGCCAATATTGTGGGGATTGATGATGGATACGAGTATGATTATGGTCGAGACGAAGGCTACGGGAATAACCGTCAACCACGGAACAGTCGAAGGAAACTGGATTTCGATAACAATAACAACAATAACATCAACAATTACCGAATTTCGTAATTCATGGGCGGTGGTAATTGAATGGGTGATAGGGGTGGTGAACGAAGGGGCAAATAGACCGGTGAATCAAGAGGTCAATGGTCCATGATGTCAACTGCATCAACAAGCTCCACGAGGTGTAAATGGTCGATTTAGACCGGTGGTCACCAAAAATGACTCACCCATTGTTCCTACGCCTCGTGGGAGAAGGGCTTTTTATTGTAAACCCAATTACATCAACATCCTACCCTACTTCATGGTAGGACGAATGACAAGCCGGACACGCATTTGGCGGAGTTCTCCGCCATATGTGGCACTATTGGGGGTCATGATTTTGCGCTAGAAGAGGTGAAGTGCGTTTGTTTCAAATCTTCTTGCAACAAGTGTTTCTTGACGAATACTATTCGATAGCAAAGACTGATGATGCAAGATATGAAATTCGGTCATTTAGACAATTACCGGGGGAGTTGCTACATGAGGCGTTGACACGTTTCAAGGAGTTGGTTTGGAAGTGCCCTCATCATCAAATTCCAAGGTGGGAATTATTAAAATGCTTTGTAAGGGGATTGGATGTCGAGGATCACAAGTATTTGCAATCGGAAAGTAACAGTACTTTGTTGAACTATCATGAGGAAGACGATTGGTATTTTTTTGAAAGGATAAGCAAGAACTTTAAAGCGTTGCTATGGCGGACCGAGCCAAAAGGATCTCGTCTCCCAAATCTCTTCCCGATCTCGATTCAAGTACGAACGGGAGTTGGCCCGTATGAAGAAAAAGGATGTGGGGGCGGTTCAGTTTGTGGTGTGCCAAGATTGTGGAAACATTGGTCACCGGACCGAAGAAAGCCAAGTGAGTATGGCAAACACCACTGAGGAGGTGAATCATGTATATGGGGATCGAAACAATTTGACATGAATTCCAATACTTATCACCCGGGTTTGAGGAACCATCCTAATTTCAGGTATGGTAATGCCTCATACTAAATGAACCCAAATTCCAACCGGGTAATCAAAGTGGAAATTAAGGTGGATCGACGTACCAAAACTGCCAAGGTGGTAACCAAGGGGGGTACCAAAGAAATTATAACCAAGGAGTGTCCAAGGGTATCAAAATCGTGAAGGTAATTACCAAAGGGGCTACATCTAAGGCGGTATGGGGGTGGTAACTCAAATTCTCAAATGGGTGGTGAAGATTCATTAAACTCTAAACTGGATGCAATCATGAATGCCATAACCACTTCAAACCAAGAGATCAAGTTGGAGATGAAGAAAGAGTTCGAGGCACGTGACAAATCGCATAAGACGTTGGAAAAGCAAGTGGGTCAACTTGCGAAAGAGATGGCGCAAATGCGAGGAATGACAGAATATTGCGAAGTGATACCATTGTGAACCCTAAGCATCAAGGGCCCGGCTCGAAGAACACACGTGAGGTACCCATAAATTAAATTTTTTTACATAGTGGTAGAGTCATTGATACCGGGCTGGTGTCACCATCACCCCTGTTTGTTGAAGGGGTGGTGGAAGATGTTAGTGATGATGAGGGTGTTGACGGTCAAACGAGTGAAAACGAAAATGTTACTAAAAATGACAAAAACACGCCCGCTGTGACCGTCCCTGTTCCATAGGTTAAGGAAAAGAGTGTGGAGGTTAATACCACCCCTTATCCAAAAAGGTGGTAAACAAACGCGGTCCCATCAAGAAGAGATGTGGGAAATTTTTAAACAAGTAAAAATAAATTTACCACTTTTGGATGCTATCAAACAAGTGCCTTCATATGCTAAGTACTTAAAGGACTTGGATACTCAGAAATGAACTTACAAGTTTCCAAAGAAACTTGGTTTGACTGAAAATGTGAGTTCGATTCTCTCGGGTGCACTACCACCTAAGTTACAAGATTCGGGGCTGCCTATCATCTCCATTCAAGTTGGAGAATTTAAAATGACGAGGGCACTTTTGGATCTTCGGGCGAGTGTGAGTATCTTACCGGGTAGTCTATATGACCAATACGAGTTTGGTCCGCTTCAAGTGGTAAACACCACCGTGGTGATAGACGATTTGACTCCCAAACTACCCCGTGGGGTAGTCACGGATGCAATTCTCAAAGTCGAGGGCTTTTACTATCTGGTGGATCCTCTAGTACTCGATTACGTTTCGTTAGACCGAACCAAGCAACCAACGGTTATTCATTGTCGACCATTTATGGCAACATCGAATGCGCAAATTAATTTTAAAACGGGTACGGTCGACACGACTTTCGGTACCCGTCGGTTGCGGTTAAATGTCTTTTCAGGATTGACGGATCCTCTATTAGCGACGGATGCTATATGGTGGACATTGTTCATGAATATATACCTCTTTGCGACATGGGTGTCGAGGAGGGAAACACAATCGAGGAATGTTTTATGTTTGACATATTGCAAACAGAGACAAATCAGAGCATAGACGAAAAGTAGAGGAAAATGGAGGCTATGGCAGTGAAGGAAGGAAGACCACCATGGATACACCAAGTGGAAAGTCTTCCTGAGAAGATTGACACCAAGTTGAAGCCATTGTATGTAGAGACTTCGATTGTTGAATTGAAGGTGTTGCCCAAGCATTTGAAATATGCTTATGTAGGTGAGGGCAACACACCACCGTTCATTATTGCATCAAACTTGATCGAGGAGCAAGAAGAGAAGTTGATGGACGTTTTGGTCACCAATAGAGCAGTATTGGGTGGACCATTGCAGACTTGAAGGGAATTAGTCCTTCTGTGGTGATGCATAAGAACATCACTGAAGATGGTATTGCTCCTTCTCGTGACTAAAGTGGTCACGAAGGAGGTACTAAAGTGGCTAGATGCGAGATGGTTGAATCCAAAAATGCGATATGTGGTCAAGAAGGAGGTCCTAAACTGGTTAGATGCCGGTATTATATAACCCATTTTGATAGCCAATAGGTTAGCCTACGTAAACCGTTCCCAAAAAGGCAAGCATTCAAGTCATCACGAATAACGCATGTGAAGAGGTTGCCACTCGGCCAGTAACCAGGTGGTGTATTTGTATTGATTATAGGAAGTTGAATTCCGCAACTTCCAAAGACCATTTCCCTTTACCTTTTATTAACCAAATTGTTGAGAAGTTAGCGGGTCAAAAATATTATTGTTTCTTGGATGGGTATTCGGTTATAATCAAATTGCTATCGATTCGGACGATCAAGCTAATACTACGTTTACTTGCCCATAGGGTACCTTCGCATTTAAGCGAATGCCGTTTGGGTTATGTAATACCCCCGCCACTTTTCAAAGGTGTATGATGAGTATCTTTTCAGATATGGTGGGGGAGTCTTAGAGATCTTCACGGATGACTTCTCAATTTTTGGGTCATCATTTGATGCATGCCTTGACCAACTCGACAAAGTTTTGAAAAGACGTGTTGAGAAAAATTTAGTTTTGAGTTGGGAGAAGAGCCATTTCTTGGTTGAAGAAGGGATTGAGTTGAGGCATGTAGTGTCCAGTCGTGGAATAGAGGTTGACTGTGCAAAGGTGCAAGTCATCTCTACTTTGCTGTATCCAATGATTGTTAAGGGTATTAGGTCATTCCTAGGTCATACGGGTTTTTATAGAAGGTTTATAAAAGGGTTTAGAGACATAACAAAACCTTTATGTAACTTGTTGTCAAAAGACCATCCGTTTGACTTTAACAAAGATTGTCAAAATGCCTTTAACGTGTTGAAAAGAAGCTGGTTGAGGTCCCAATATTGCAATCACCGAATTGGTCTTTACCATTTGAAATCACACGTCATGGACATCCTGCTTTTATATGTTCTAGAGACTTGTATGTAACTATTGGAGTGAAGATATTATACACAAGGTGTGTATTCCACCCAAAAGTTTTCTTTTAGTTCAAATCGATTTGTGATGCAGGTGATACGCAGTGGGGTCGTGTCGGGTCAAAGGGTAGAAAAGAAACCGGTTGCTATATACTACGCGAGTAAGACTCTTTCGGATGCCTAATTAAATTACACTACTTCCGAGGAAGAGCTACTCGCGGTGGTATATGCACTGGATAAATTCCGGGCTAACATTTGGGGTCACAAAGTGATTATATATTCTGACCATTATGCTTTCAGGTACCTCATGGAAAAGAAGGATGCAAAGCCACGATTAATCAGATGGTTCTTTTGTTACAAGAATTTGACCTAGAGATACGGGATAAGAAGGGTAGTGAGAATGTGGTTGCAGACCACTTGTCCCGGTTGTTGGTGGAAGAGGTTTTTCCCATGTAGAGATTAACAGAACTTTTCCTGATGAGCATATTTTAAAGTTTTCGGTATTAACTTGGTTTGCTAATATTGTTAACTATGTCGTAACAGGTGATTCACCAGCCCATTGGGATAGGAGGAGGAGATTGCACTTCCTCTCACAAAATCAAATATTACACGTTGGAAGAGCCGGATCTGTACAAGATATGCTAGGATCAAGTCATGAGGAGATGCATACAGGACGATGAGATTCCGAGTGTCTTCACACACTTACATTCATTTGCTTGTGGGGTCCATTTTAGTGGTCACAAAACGGGGCAAAAGTGCTCAATAGCGGTCTTTTTTGGCCGACTATTTTGAAGGATGCTTTCAATTTTGCTAAAAATTGTGTCGAGTTCCAAAAGTTAGGGGGCATTTCCAAGCGGGATAAGATGCCCATCTAACCGATTCTCATTGTCGATATTTTCAATGTGTGGGGGATGGATTTCATGGGCCAATTCCTAAATTCACATGGGAATTTATATATTTTGGTGGTGGTAGATTATGTATCTAAATGGGTCGAAGCGATCGCCACCAAAACGAATGACCATACCGTTGTTTGCAATTTTGTTCAAACCAATATTATTTCTAGATTTGGGATTCCCTGGGTGATCATTAGTGATGGGGGATCTCATTTCAAGAATTATAATTTCGGAAAATTATTGAAACGGTATGGTGTTGACCATCGAATTGCTATCCCTTACCATCCGCAAACGAGTGGTCAAGTGGAAGTGTGGAGTAGGAAAACTAAAGAAATTTTGCAAAAGACTGTGCGACCGCACCATAAGAATTGGTCAACAAAGTTGAACGATGCCTTATGGGCCTATCGAACGACACATAAAACACCTATTGGTACTACACCTTACCGCTTAGTTTACGGTAAAAATTGTCACTTGCCGGTTGAACTTGTACATCGTCCTTTTTTAGGCTATCCAAGAGGTTAATGTTAAGTATGATGATCCAGGTAAGGAACGCAAGTTTAAGTTGTGCGAGTTGGAAGAGCTTTGGGAGGAGGCCTATGAGTGTGCGTCGAAATACAAGGATTGTATGAAACGAGCACACGATGACAAGTTGAAGCCAAAGGAATTCGTGGAGGGTCAAAAGGTTTAGCTCTACAATTCGAGGGTAAAGTTTTTCCCGGAAAGCTAAAGCGCAAGTGGATGGGAGGGGCATGTGGTTACACGGATCGGAAAGTTGGGTTATGTTACCATTGAGGACCCAAAGGATGGGTCAAAGCAAACAGTCAATGGTCATCGTCTTAAACCGTTTGTTGATGGTAACGAGAAGCACAAGGATGCGAACACAGATTGGTAAGCTTTTTGGTAAGCGTGCCAACTTATGCAGTCAATTAGAGGATCGGTAATAATTGTGTAGAGTAAAATTTTGTACCATTTTTTATTGTTTGTGCGTATTATTCTTTGTTTTATCGTTGTCGCTTCGTACTAATCTCTTTGATGTCTGAAGTTTCGGATACCGCAAACGGGTCGTGAAGACGTAAGGTATGTCTTATACTTGCTTTTTGTATTGAGGACAATACACGACTATTCGGGGGTGGTAGGAATCGTAAACGATTATTGTTGTTTGTTAGCGGAAAAAAAATTGAAAATAAAAAAATAGAGAATCGAGAAGGCGTCGGCGACGAGGTCCCAAGCCGTCGCCGAAGGTGCTGCTTTGGGGTTGTCGGGTCAGATGTTCGGTAGATGGAGGATTAAGCCGTCGGAAGTTTTTGTGATTTTTGGGATGCCTCAGCGATGGACCAGTGTGCCGTCGGCGACATCCCTTGGTTTGTCTGCCAACGCTGAATGTGTTTCAGCGTATAAAGTCAGACCCAAGTTCATTTAAACCCATCTGGGAGAACCTTATCTGACCCATGGCTCATTAAAAACCACAAACCTCTACATTCACCTTCACCACAACTCACCAATCACTTCATCTTCTACCTCTAGCCATTCAAGAACCCTAAAACCTTCAATCTCTCATAACTCCTTCAATTCTCCGCCAAATCCAGCGATTCTTAAGCCTATTTTGTGTAGTCTTTTGAGAGGAACAAAACCACTATCATGATTTTAATCAATTCTTGTTCGTTTGCAAGATTTCTGAACTTGAATTTGGGTTTTTAGCAAGGGTGTTTGGCTTACATCTTTTCTTAGTTCTTTTGAGTCTACAACATAAAATATATGAATTTTACTTGAATTTGAGCATGATTATCATATAGTTTGTTAATTTCTTCTGAAATTTTGAACTTTTTGTTTAAGAGTAGGTTGCTTATGATAATGTATGATGTTCTAGCTTGAGTGTGGGTAAACACTTGATTTGGTTGGGGATTGAACATGTAACAAGTATAGCGATGTGATTACACTCATTTGTTTGCATGATTGAACATGAACGTGATGTTGAACCTTGTTAAAGTCTTATAAACTTAGGATTGAACATTATAAAATTTAATCTTTAAATGATAAAGTTTGATACTTTGGATTTTAAATCAGTAGTTTACATCTAATGATTAGTTGTGGTTCAACATTGTATGTTATTTTCAAAGTGTAAGTTAAACTGAAGCTTTCAGTGAATTTTGATTTTTTTTGTTGCATCGTTGTTTGTAGATATGGCAAGCCAGAAGAGAAGCAAAGTTTCGGGTCAAGGCTCATCTTCAGGAGCCGGTTCGTCTTCTGGGTTAAAGCCAAGAAAATGGGAACAATTAAGTGGAGTGGAGGAAAATGATGAAAGGTTGTACAGACAGGACTTGGTCTAGGATAGAAATAGAGACAGTAATATGGGTGAGCCATGGGAAAGTAACAAGAGGCGACCACTAAAATCAGTAGGTAAGAAGTCTTGGTTGATAAATATGGTTTAAGACCATACTATGCGCCGAAACAGCGCTTATGTCGTAAAATGATGATTTGTGTGAAGTTTTAGTATAAACTGATGTTAAGATCAGGTTTATAGGTCCTAGATTTGTTATTTAATATAACATATCAGCAGGTAAAAGATTTGATATGAAAAAGTATGATTAAAACCATTTTATGTGCCACAAGGGCGTAATCGTCATATTTCGTCATAATACAAGAACTTGTATGTAAACTCGGTACATAATCTGTTTTGACATCCCAAATATTTCTACTTATGATATTACATCAGTAGCTAATTAATTTTCAAGTTCATTATCATTTAAACCTTATTTTTTATAAAAATGGCATTTTTGTCAAAATGGCATAATTATGGAACTTGTGCATAAACTCAGATTCTGATTATGATCTTGTAGTATAACCTCAGGGGGTTATGCTAATTAGATTACAATCATAATGCAACCTTATATCAATAGCTAACTTATCTAAATTGGGTCAGAATCGGAAGTCAATGCATAAGTCAAACTTTGCGACTTTGGGTTGCAAACCGACCCTAGAACTGAAATTTGACGAGCCGAGCATGTTCTCACATGTTCTAATAATTATTACCAACTTGTTTAAGTGTCAAAACTGGTTTCATAATATATATAAGCTCAGATTATAATATTTTCGAAAAATGGCTTGTTTGACTTTTTAATATTAAAACTTTGACCCGTCAATTGGTCTAGCAAACTTGATCTTCAAGAGGTGCCCTTTATAGGGATTAACACCTACCTTATTGCGATCACTTAGCCATGTTTGTTATGAACATGGCTGGACCATAATGGTCTTAACCAAAGTCAAGGGTTTTTCCGTAAAACGATTGACTTTTGGCTATAAAAGCCTATCAACGAAAATGCAAGAGAAATGAACACTTACAAGTGATTCCTAGGATGCAATAGAACTAAATTGGATGCTCCTTTCAGTTAGGAACTTCCAGAGGAGGGAGATAGAATGAGAAATGAGAAAGGTGCAAGTTCAAATGGTGAATCTTGGCACCTATTTATAGTTGGAGAGCTAGAAGAAGGTGATGCCAGGTGTTAAGGGATGTTAGAGGGAGCATACAAGTGTCCTAAAACGTGGCATAGCAGTTTGGAAGTCCCTTGTTTCGAATCAAATGGTTAATGGCAATTGTGTGTAGGCTAAGCAAATTTTATGCAGACACAGGCCGCTCGCGCCCCGCGAGAGTCATGGCCAATGTCTCTCACGCACCGCGAGCGCCTCAAGGGAACTTTCAAACTTTGTCACAGTTAGCCCCTCAACTTATTAAACCTCCTACAACACATTTATAGCATTTTTAACCCTCCGTAACCAACATTTGACGTACCTGGGAGTATGCCCAGAAATTTTCGAGCTCTCGGTTCGTTAAAATGTCATTCAGAGGTATAAATTAACATGTTGACACTGTTAACCCCTCCATTATCCAACTTTCACATATTTATAGAATCAATCCCTCTCGTCCAACAAGTGGCACATATGAGAGTTAGGACTTCGTAAAGGATCATTCAGAGGCTCAGTATAAGTATGTTGACTCCGATGTCACTCAGAGGTTGGGCATGTTGACACAAATGGTCACTCAGAGGCTAAGTTTAAGCATGTTGACACTAATGGTCACTTAGAGGCCAAGTTTAAGCATGTTGACACTAATGGTCACTCAGAGGCTAAGTTTTTAAGCATGTTGACACTAATGGTCACTTAGAGGCTCTGTTTATGCATGTAACATCAGAAGCTCACTCAGAGACTTAGTTTGAGCATGCTGACACTTTTAGTCCTTATTAGTCTTTAGTAGACATATAAAAAAATATACGACATGTGTCACTATATTATTAGACACGAAATTTTTACGAGGTGTTACATCCTCACTCCGTTAAAAGAAATCTCGACCTCGAGATTTTATTCAAAAAGATGGGGGTACTTTTGTCGCATAGAGGACTCAACCTCCCAACTCGGGACCTCGAAGGACATCCCACTTAACCTTCACTATAGGTATAAATTTCCTTCGCAGCTTCTTAACCTGTCGATCCTCAATCGGAATTGGTTTCTCAACGAACCTTAGGTTTTCATCAATTCGCACATCTTGATGTGACATTGCTAGCGACTCATCGGCTAGACATTTTTAAGATTACATATGTGGAACACATCATGAATTCCACTAAGCTCCTCTGGCAGCTTAAGCTTATAGGCTACAGTGCCGACACATTCGATTATCTCGAATGGTCCTATATATCTTGGGCTTAGTTTCCCTTTCTTTCCAAATTTGATTACCATTCCAAGGTGATACTTTTAGCATGACTTTATCCGCTATTTGGAACTTAAGAGGTTTACGCCTCTTGTAAGCATAGCTCTTCTGCCTATCACGGGCAGCTTTGAGACGATCACGGATTTGCACAATCTTACCCGTGGTCTGCAGGATAATCTAAGGTCCTGATAGTTGGGCTTTCCCAATTTCTGCCCAACACACGGGCGTTCGACATTTTCTCCCATATAAGGCCTCATAAGGAGCAACCTTGATGCTTGTATGATAACTATTATTATAGGAGAATTTTATTAGGGGTAAGTGGTCATCCCAACATCCACCTAAATCAATTACACATGCTCTAAGCATATCTTCCAAAGTCTGAATAGTACGCTCACTTTGACCATTAGTCTGCGGGTGGTAAGCCGTACTAAAGTTTAATCTTGTGCCTAAAGATTGTTGGAAACTTTTCCAAAAGTGAGAGGTATATCTAGTATCTCTATCAGATACAATAGATAACGGCACACCGTGTAGGGACACAATCTTGTCCATGTAATATTAGCTAATTGTCGAAATGATACATTTTTTTAATTGGCAAGAAATGCGCTGACTTAGTCAGCCTATCTACTATGATATCCCACATCGGTTGTGAAGGGGAACAAAGGCTTCATTGTAAGGGGCTTGATACCTTCACCATCATGACGCGTTTTAAAACCGTGAGGGGCAGGCGCTGAGGGCGTGCTGGCATCCAAAGCGGACAATATCATGGTGCGGTTATGTTGGGCTGTTACAGATGGTATCAGAGCTAGGGCCGGACCGGTGGTGCTAGGTCCTGCAAGGATGCTGGACCCTCTAAGGGGGGTGGATTTTGATATCCAACATCGGTTGTGAAGGGGAACAAAGGCTTCATTGTAAGGGGTTGGATACCTTCACCATCATGACGCGTTTTAAAAACAGTGAGGGGTAGGCGCTGAGGGCGTCCTGGCTGCCAAAGCGGACAATATCATGGTGCGGTTACGTTGGGCTGTTACAAACACGCCGCCACCAGCGGCAGCCGACATCGGCGGCTCCGGCTCAACCGACAGCGGCGGTAATGGTGAGGTTTGGTTCACCTTCAGTACAAGTTTCCAGGTTTGGGTTCATTTCGGTTCAGTTTAGATGTTTAAGTTTTGGTTTTGGTTCGGGTTATGTTTGACTCACATTTTCAGGTTCAAGATACGGCAACTCAGTTCAACTCGGTTCGGTCCCGGATCAACTCTGTCAGATCTGGGTACGGTCAAATCAGTCAACGGCTCGGGTCATATGTTGGTGTTCGGTTCGACTTAGTCAACTGCGGTCAACGAAAGTCAACTGGTCAAACCCAGTCAATTCAGTTAAACTTGGTCAAATCTGGTCAACAGGTCAACCCAAGACTCGGTAAAAATTAATTACGACGCGAATTTATTTATATTAATTTATATGAATATTAATATTAATTAGCACGCAACCAAGCTCAAACCGACCCGCTAACGATTACATATCGCCAAAATTTAAGAATATAACGACCGAACCGACGTACGATATTCGCGTATGTCTATTAGTTAAAACCGAACCGACGTCATATATATATAAATTGGAGTTATGATTGGCAAAACAATATATTTGAAACACGACGAGAAGTTATATATATTGTTATATTGGCTATTGCATTTTAATAATTAAATCGACAACTTGTGTTGTCGGGAACATCCAAAAACAGAGGAAACTCTGCCCGTTTTTCGTAAAAATACGCAACACGAAACACATTGTATTTCAAAGACAAAACCATCTGATTCAAGCGATTGTTATAAAATAGATATAGATATATATGTATTTTGCCAACGCTATTATAACTTATAAAATCAAGCCGATAACGTTAAAATGAGCGTAAGTACAAAAACGAGATTCGACAATCCGTTATAAAACAAATATGGTTATTTGTATTTACTTCAAAGTTCGAAATTCAGAAAAATAAGTATACTGTTAATATTTATTTCGAACGTCAAGATTTCCGAAGCACTTTTACAAGATAAATATAATGCGTACATTTATTTCAAATGACGGAATTTGGACATGAGTGTTTCGAAAACATTTAATGTAAATACAATCATCAATATCTATTTCAAACGTCGACGACTCTAATATTTTTGAGTGCTTCTTGTTATATTCGATTCAAACGCCTAGCAAAGTACGACACAATACCGCTAGATTTTAACAAGCGTACGATTACATCATTATTTATTATAAACGATACACAAGACTTTTGAACGGATATGAAGCGCTTTACATATACGGGTATATTTACAAGTATGTATGCCTACATCTTACGAAACACTAAGGGTCGTACTATTATCCGGCAATGTACATGACGACTAATACGATTTCATGAAATATATTTACGTTATATATAAACATATATTTCAAACTTGAAAACTAAGTCTTTTCCAAGAAAACCATAGATTGGTTATTCCGAGACAAGACAATAACAGTTTCATAGAATCGTATGGTTAACGATTTGGTAGAGCTCGGTGACACGTAGTTTACCTTGGTTATATCTAGAAACTTATGAGTTATTCCGTCTTAGGAATGTCTTAGATTGCATGCTAGCAAGCCACGTTGTGGAGATGACATTATGGAATCACATTAAGCTAGATTTGCACAAGGATATCGAGGTGAGTTCATAACCCCACCTTTTTACCGTTTTACATTTTTATAAATGTTTTTGGGGGTGGAAAGACATGCAAGTTTTGCAAAAGTACACAATGTTTCGAATAAAGAAAATCACATATTTCTAAACCATATTACAAACAGATTTCAACAAACACCATGTTTTATGAATGGTTTAAGCTAAACATACTGGTTTTCACAACAAATACAAAGCTTTTCGAAACATGAATGTGTTTCATAACTAGTGACGGGATTGTCTCAGTCACAATTAGGGGCTAGGCCCAAATTTTATTTATAACATGGGCTAGGGACAATAACACGAATAACATAGGCGAGGCCCAATAACACGAATGACATGGGCTAGGCCCAATAACATGAATGACATGGGCTAGGCCCAATATCAAAGTATAAGGAACGGAATCATATGAAGGGCAAGGCTCGTTCATACACATCGAAAACACAGATTTTAGCAATTGATGTGTAGCTATGGGATTAGATGATAACAGACCACTATGTGTAGTAGGATGATGACAATAGTAACCATTAATCACATAGTGACCAAGGTGCAAAAGGTATACACGATTGGAATAGGAGAACCCATGGGGATTCGAGTACTTAGCGGGCGTTCACTGTCTAATAGTCTTAGCACTCACGTTCACTTCCACTGTGCAATGAAGATACCAGTTCAGTTCACGCCCAACTCTGATGTGATGGAATTATAGGGGGTGTGACAATAAGATAACAAAATACTTTCGGAAATATGAAAAAAATGACAAAAGGTTTTCATTATGTCACGATAACATGAGGATCTATCACACGAGCTCAACCATAAGTAACGAACAAGGATCAATACATGATAGTCTATAATGGATAGACACGAAACATTAAGATTACATGTGAAACCAAAGAAAAAAATTTGCATGTTATCATAAGCAATAATAAATTACTAACGTGTATATATGCATTGTACGGATTATTTACCAGGACCATGTCTTCTTCCTCGAGCTACGAGGAGGATCTGATGGAGTACGTGACCTACGATGGATACGGCTCCACTAGGCCATAACCCATGAGGATGGAGCCGTCCACGAGGTTCCTGATGACGAGGACCTTGACGACTTTCAGCCTTTTGCCCTCCCTGAACCTGTGGCGGATGACGCCCCATAGGGGGATGATGTGTTGGCCATCCTGCAGTCTCCACATGACGTGATTGTTTATGGTCACCCTAAGAGAGAACACGCGAATAGTACACCTAACCATACCTCTAGCCATGGTCCCTCCCGTTATCGAACTATATGATGACGGTGATGACATCTCCGTATTCCACGCCGACCATATGAACGACAAGCTCAGAGACGGCGAGGTTTTCGATGACATAACCATCTTGAGATACCATCCTCCATCATATCCGTTGTCGATATCTCATCATCCTCAGCCGCTATCGAGAGTATGCATGTAGTGGATGATGCCTCTTCCGCCGCCCCAGCTTCACCTATGCTGATGCACTCACCCCCTGCAGCCTCACTTGTCCGTGTTAGCCCCTTTCCTACTAGTACCCCTACTCATGGACCCGCTCCATATACTGAACTCGCACGACACTACTCATTGAGCGGTACCCAACATTTCCCTGAGCAGTCACCCCCGCTTTTCACTGTGACCTCCACCTATCACCCTATATACGACCCATATGCGGTTGGACCCTCTCACCTAGCCGGACCCTGATCCTTAGTTAGACCACCTCCTATGTATACTACCCGTCCACACCACCTGTTGCTGGCCTGCATACCCCTATACCCCCACCAGGCATGAGCCCGTCTGACCCCTACCATCCTGCTCACCTTCTTCCGCTACTGTGGATCTGGGAGCTGGAGACCCAGCGTGCTGCTCGTACCACTGCCAGTGCCACACCCCCACCACCATCATCACCACAACCGCCCCCACCATCATACCCACCACCATCACCACCAGCACTACCATTGTCACCACCACTGACCCCACCATTCCACTATCTGTTTGACCACTCATCCTGCCCATCTGAGGTGTGAGTACGTGAGTTAGAGCATTTCCAGACTTTCGCCACTAGGCACATTTTTGGCCTAGAGGAGGAGGTGGCCTATCATTGCGGTTTACTCCACCGATCACCATCACCACCCCCTCCACCGTAGTAGTATGTTTATTATTATCTATTGGGGATCAGACCCACTTTTGATGATTTAGCTCTTGAAGACCCAGCTTCGAAGATCCCGACTTTTGAAGACAACTTGAAGACATGAAGAAACAATGTAGAAGAATATCTTACTTTTGTATTGTAAAACTTGTACTGACTTGGGTTATGTATCCCTAAGTTCTTTTAATCTTCTTGAACAAAATGAATCAAGTTGTCATTATATATAAAAGTTTATTTTCTTTATTTCACATTGTATCTCTTATATGTTGTGGTTGTTATTATTATGATCTGATGATATTACGGTTGATATAGTTATGATGTGGTGGACTTATGATTGATGTCTTTTGGGGTGGTGATATATATATATATTGTTTTTCTTCTTTATTATTTATATGCCCGACGTGTTTATATATATATGTTTGACAAAAAAATTATTACTAAATATTCATCTAATTGTGAGCGACATTTTATACTAGAAGACGATGCTGCCCCGCCGAAGAAGTTCCAACACTAGCGCGCTACCGTCAACTCAAGAAGAGTTAAATGAGCGCATTTCTTAGGCAATCGCACCAGTACGAGGCCAAACGCTCTGAATATAGTAGTGGCACCGGAGGTTCAACCGAAGGCAACCCTCCAATTAGTAATACTCGGTTATTCGTAAAACCACACAATACTCTCATTTATTCAATTCATGCTTTTGAAATACTTACACTTAAATGGTGCACACAATGATTTCAAGTTGCACTTACAAGCAGTACCTAAACTGCACCCTCTTAATTATGACGGTACCGGAGGTGCAGTTGCTTTCGTACGTTGGACCGAGAAGATTGACTCGGTCATTTGGATGAGCAAGTGCCTTGCCAAACAAAGAATCACTTATGTCACTGGACTCTTCGTAGATGGAGCATTATCTTGGTGGAACCTCCAGGTCCAAAATAAGGGTGACAATGCTGCATACGCCTTGACCTGGGAGGAACTTAAGGAACTGATGAGGGAAAAGTATTGTTCAAGGTCAGAAATTCAGAAGTTGGAAACGGAATCTGGAACTTAAAGATGATTGGTTCAGATATCGCTGGGTACACGCAGTGATTTCATGATTTGTCTCGAGTGGTGCCATACTTGGTGGAACCTGAATTCAAAAGGATTGAGAGGTACATCTGGGGACTGGCCCCCAAAATTCTAATTCTGGTTACCTCTTCTAAACCTACTAAAATTGGAGAAGTGTTTGATTTAGCTATCTGCCTTACTGAGGAGGTTGTGCGTCAAGGAAAATTGCTTAAGTGTGGAGTGAACAAAAAGGAAACTACTGTGGAGACTACCGACTCCAACAAAAAGAAATTCACCCACTTTAAGAAAGGCTAACGAGGTAGTAATACCAACAATAACAAAAGGCAAGACACGAGGGAGTCAAAGAAGCGAAGGCATATGTTACCACCACGACAACCAATACCAACAAGAAGCCTTATACTGGGGATGCCCCAAAATGCCCCAAATGCCCCTTTCACCACTACGGGGAATGCCGAGGTCCCAGGTGTGGCAAATGTTGTAGGTTGGGCATCGCACCGATGCGTGCTGGGAACAAACATCGAGGTTGTTTTGGATGTGGTGACAAAGGGCATTTCAGGAAAGATTGCCCGAAAGAAAACCAAGCTCGGGGAAGAGCTTTTCTGATTGGAGCTAAGGACGCTCACCAAGACCCGGATGTGGTCATCGGTACGTTTCTTATCCATGATCACTTTCTGTTTGATACTGGGGAAGATTTTAGTTTTATTTCTAAAGAATTTAGAGATATAGTTGGGATAGAATCGAGTAAATTGGATGTTCCATACTCGATTAAACTAGCTAATGGGAAATTGGTAGAGTCGTGGAAATTATAAAGAAGTGTACCTTAGAACTGGACGAACGAAAATTTGATATAGATCTATTACCAGTTCAATTAGGTAGTTTTGATGTCGTTATTGGTATGTATTGGCTATCTGATAATCGAGCCGAAGTCATATGTCACAAGAAGATCATTCGCATTCCCCTACCACAGAGGACATTTGATGGTTCATGGTGAGAAACATGACATGCCGCTACAAATTATTAATTGCGTGAAGGCTCAAAAATGTTTGAGGAAAGGATGCATCGCCTTTCTTGCCCATGTGGTTGACAAAAAGGCTGAGGAGCGAAAAGTGGAGGACATACCTAAGTAAAGGAATACCCCAGGGTCTTTCTAGAAGACTTGCCGGGGCTACCTCCACAACGACAAGTTGAATTTCTTGTCGACCTAATGCTAGGAGTTGCACCTGTGGCGAAAGCCCCATATCGATTAGCGCCCTCGGAGATTCAGGAATTATCTACCCAGCTTCAGGGGTTGCTTGACAAAGGATTCATAAGACCAAGTTTTCGCCTTGGGGGGCTCCGGTGCTGTCTGTGAAAAAGAAGGATGGAACCTTCCGAATGAGCATCGACTACCGAGAGCTAAACAAGTTAACCATCAAGAATCGGCACCCATTACCGAGGATTGATGATCTGTTCGATCAATTACAAGGGTTGAGTTTTTATTCAATGATTGGTTTAAGATCTAGGTATCATCATTTAAGAATCCAAGAGGAAAGTATTCCTAAGACGGCATTTAGGACTCGCTACGGTCATTACGAGTTCCTTGTTATGCCTTTTGGTTTAACAAATGCCCCTGCAGTATTATGGATTTGATGAACCGGGTATGTAAGCCATACCTCGACAAGTTCGTGATTGTATTTATTGATGACATATCAATATATTCGTGAACCGAGGAAGAACACGAACAACACTTGAGGACTATATTGGAACCACTAAAGAAGGAGAAATTATATGCCAAGTTATTGAAATGCGAATTTTGGATTCGCGAGGTACCGTTTCTTGGTCACGTGGTGAACGAGAACGGGATACACGTCGAACCCTCAAAGATCGAGGCTATAAAGAATTAGACCGCGCTAAGAACCCCCATGGAAATACGACAAGTTCTAGGTTTAGTGGAATATTATAGGAGATTTATTGAGAACTTCTCAGAAGTTGCTCAGCTGCTAACCTCGCTTACATAAAAGGATAAAAAGTTTGATTGGGGAGAAAAACATCGGCATTCCAACTAGTAAAGGAAAAAATTTTTAAGGCGCCAATATTATCGCTTCTAGACGATACTGATGACTTTGTGGTGTATTGTGATGCATCGCATCAAGGCTTGGGTTGCGTGTTAATGCAACATGAAAAAGTCATCGCATACGCGTCACGTCAGTTAAAAGTTCACGAAAAAGAATTATACCACTCATGATCTAGAACTATGCGCAGTGGTATTTGCTTTAAAAATCTGGCGTCATTATTTATGTGGCACTAAGTGTACCATATTCACAGATTATAAAAGTCTTCAACACATATTCAATAAAAAGGAACTAAATATGCGCCAACGGCGTTGGGTGGAATGTTGAATGATCATGACTGTGAAATCAAGTATCGCTCGGGCAAGGCAAATGTAGTAGCAAATGTAGTGGCACCAGGTACAAGGTCAATACGAAACTCAACTTGACGAATTAGGGATAAACCAGGTAGCTCTTCAGGAAACACCTCTGGATATTCCCAAACAACGGGGATGTCCTGAACAGTTTTGCCCTTGCCTTTTTCCTTTACGATATGTGCCAAGAAGGCTACATAATCCTTTCATAGGTATTTTTGGGCCTGGCTACAGGTCATGAGTTTTAGCTACTAGAAGGTTTCTTCCGTGAACTTCTAAGGTTTCGCCTGACGAAAGAGGTATACGAACAACCTTGTCAAAACAGATCAACTCAGCATGGTGTTTGATTAACTAATCCATTCCTATGATGATATAAAACTTCCAAGTTGCATTAGTGTGAGGTCAATGGGAAAAAGGTGGTTATCCAGGTTCAATTGGCAACTACGAATGACATAGTCGAGCACAAGGGGTTCACCACTAGTTATTTCCATCGTTAAGGGTTTTCCTAGTTTAGTTCTAGGCATCAAAAGCAAAGGTTCAAAGGCTAGTGATACAAAGCTTCTATCAGCACTTGAATCGAAAACAAGCAGGATGATTGTTAACTAGGAACGTACCGTTAGTGACTTCGTTACCAGCACGAGCCTCGTTGGCATTAATGTTGAATGCGCGTCCACGGGCGGGATTTGCATTCGTGTTCACCAATTTTGGGCAGTTGTTTCTAAAGTGACCTATCTCGCCATAGTTGTAGCAAGAACCAGGTGGGAACGGGGGTCTAGCAGGGTTGACTTGGGGTTGAACAGGGTTCTGAACAGCTTGTTTTGGGGATGAATGACAAACATTGGCTATGTGACCGAATCTTCCACACGAGGTGGATTGGCGACACTATAGGCGAGCTTGATGGTGACCATTGCACCGGTTGCACAACAGTGCAGTACCAGCATAGGGTTACCTCACAGGAGGTTGTGCTGGCTGGTTTTGAGTGTTCTGGTTGGGTTGTGCAACAACTGCAAAGTTCTGTGAAGCCTTACGCTTCCTCGACTTCTTGGAATACTCAGCTTTGTTCTCCTTTGTATTCTCTTGAGTGTCTTAGCTGCCTGTTTCTTGTCGCCCTTGCGAAACAGTTTCCCCTTCTTGACCTGAGACTCAGTCAGGGTAGCAACTAATTCGATAGCCTGTCGAACAGTGGTAGGGTTGCTACAAGTAACCATGTCCTGAATGGGGTTAGGCAGGCCATCGATGTACCTCTCGATTACTTTATCCAACGGGGTGACCATGGCGGGACACAACAAGCTCAATTCTTTGTAATGATCAATGTAGGCATGATGCTCTCCACTATCTTGTTTAGGATTGTGGAATTCATCTTCCAGTGCCCGTTGTTCATGACATGGGCAGGATTCCCTCATCATTAGAGCTCGAAGCTCTTCCCACGTTTGTGCCATTGCCACATCGGCACCCCTATCTCTCATCACACCATTCCACCATGTAAGTGCTCTTTTCTGGAATACACTCGATGGAAACTCGACTTTTCGCTCATTCGGGCATTGAACATGATGAAATGTGCTTTTGAGACTCTCAAACCACAACAGAAGTCCAGTAGCTCCTTCGAACCCAGTAAACTTGAGTGGTTTAGCCGAGTTAAATTTTTTGTCATTGCATGGTGCGGGTGCATTGTTGTTGTTATTGTTGTTATTGTTTGCTTGGTTTGTCTGGGTCACGAGGTTTGGGAGTACAACCGCAATTTGCTTAGCGATCATAACTACCATTTCAGCATCTTGAGTTGTATTACGTCGAGGAGGCATTCTAGAAGAAAACATGAGGGAAAATATGTCAGATTAACATTGGATAATCAAGAGAGATGTTAAAAATATCGATGAAATATAAAGATGGTGGTCATTCTTCGTTACTTAAAAACAAACAAACGACACACGGTGACTAATCAAAGTAAATGGGTCTTTATAATGTATCACGAAGACATGCTTTAGCCTATAAGTGGACACTCACCCCAAGAGTTCCCAGGTAAGAGTGACTGGTTCGATAATGCTGATTTGTACGACACTCAGCATTAGACAGAAAACTCAGGGTACATGCATCTGCCTTTCCAGATTGCACGTGTTCACATTATTAAAACCCAAACATTGCCGGGATTTTGAAAACTTACAAAGCTTTAAGCTAAAACAAATCATCTAAGGATAGATGATTAATTTTCAAAACGAATTTGTAACTTGTGTGTTTGTTTTGGTAGTCACCTAAGGATAGGTGATTGTATTGTTTTAAGAATCTAAACGCAAGATAACTCGTATCAGGATTCTAGAAAGGTTATAGTCTAGGTCAAAGCATTACTAATAACCTAATTCCCTATAACCATAAGCTCTGATACCAATCTTTCTGTAACACCCCGACCGCGTAAAACAATGAACCGTGGTGGAAATGTCAGGGAGTCATGTCACGGAACTGTTGTTTCACAACTCATGGAATTTAAAATTTTGTTTTTGTAACACCTCGTAAATTCAAATCTGGTTATATACTAACATGCGTATATACTCACGGATGAAGCCTCGAATGAATTAGCCGCTCATCTCCCACAAAGTGTCCAATTCCCATATTTTTCGTATGTCGGACCGTAAGCTACGGTTCGGTTATGCTGTTCAAGAATCCAACCTAACCGTAACCTGTGGTCATGGACCGTAAGTTACGGTCCAGACTTGCTGGATTATCTTTATATCAACTGTAAGCTATTGTCTGGCGACCGTAGCCTACGATGAAGTCCTTATACTCTCTTTCTTTTATTATTTCAACTTAACCCGGAGGCCCCTAGACTTCATTATTTTCATATTTCTTGCATAATCAAGCCATCTGTCGACCCAAATAACTCCTGGTTGATGTCATATCTTTTGATTTACCATCCTTGAGTGTTCCACATCATCACCAAATCTTAAACTTTACTAATATAAGTGATTTAACTTGTAAAACCATAAGAACTTGTATTTATCACATTCTAAGCTTGTAATCACTTAAAACTCACTAGAAGCACATATTATAACACACATTAATGTCCGGGTATTCACACTCTTCATCAGTGTGCCACATGTTAAACGAGAAAAAATAGTTATGTCATTGTGTCGTTGGATATAGTCAAGGGACAACTCATAAAACTATATTCTTCGAGGGACTAAAAGTGTCAACATGCCAAATTCTACCAAGTTGCCACATATCTTGCAATATGCCACCCTCTTGCAGTTCTTGACACCTATCTAACCACTTGTACTGATCCTACGGCACCTCTAACACCTGAAATCATCCTCATTCATCCCCTTGCACTATAAATAACCAATCCATTTCCCTCCATTCCTTACTCATTCCTCTTCTCCTCTCTATTACACTCTTGGAAGTTCCTGGTCATCTAGTCCCTTTGAGTTCTAAACTTTCTCTTGGATCACTTGTAAGTGTTCCATCTCTACTCTTTTCTTTTATAGGCTTTTAATAGCCAAAAGTCAAGCATTTTCGATAAACGCTTTGACTTTCGGTTAAAGCCATTATGGTCTAGCCATTGTTCAAATGAACATGGCTAAGTGATCGTAATTAGTAGGTATTAATCCCTTAAAAGGGCACCTCCTTAAAATCACGTTTACTAGGTCAATTGACGAGTCAAAGCTAATGTTTTAAAAAGTCAAACGGGTCAGATTATATAAATATTATAATCTGAGTTTATATATATTATAAATATGTTTTAACACTTAAATAAGTTGGTATTAATTATTAGAACATGTGGGAACATGTTCGGCTCGTCAATTCCAGTCCTAGGGTCGGTTCGCAACCGAAAGTCACAAAGTTTGAGTTCTGCTTTGACTTCAGATTCTGACCCGATTTAGATTAGTTTACTATTGATTTGTGGTTGCATTATGATCGTAATATAGTATAACATAACCCTATGAGGTTATACTACATGATCATAATCATAATCTGAGTTTATGCACAAGTTCCGCTAATATATCAAACTTTGACTAAAATGCCCTTTTACATAAAATAAGGTTTTAATCAACAACAAACTTGCAAATGAATTACCTGTTGATATATTAATATAATTAACATATTGTGATGTTATTATTCTGATCATAAACTGAGTTTTATTATAATATCGTAAATTATACTTTTAAAAGGACCAAAATGCCCTTTCGGTTCATAGTTTGGTCCTAAACAATAAATCACACTTATGTTTGACATCTTACTGATAATATATCACAAATTAAGTATTTTTCCAGAATGTTTATGATCATAACATTAGAATATATGCAAGTTCCTATTTTTACGTCATATAATGATCAAAACGCCTTATGAGGCATAGTTTCGTTTTAAAACCTCAACAGGCATATAAGTTGATATCTTACATACAGAACTTGTTCATAACTCACCCGGTTACCCGATATGCTTATAAGCGTACAATCAGGTTTATGTAAATGGTTTACGGAAATTAACCGAAATGGGTTACTCTTATCATTTTAATCTCAAATTCCAGAATGTTAACTGTTTACCCATGTCATACAAGTCTTAGTACTTGTTGGGTTTAAACTACATTCTATCCGGTCATCGCTTAATCTAACGTATCGTACTGTTTTGATCCTTTAAGCTTGTCGGTCTAAGTCTATGACTTAAATAGGACCCGTTAGAATTCTAATTGGTTAGTTTACTCCATCATTTCAAACTAGAAGCCTTCCAGTAAATGCTATCTACGCTTATCTATTGATTAAACAGCAGAGTTAATATAAACTTTGCATTTAAAGTCAAGTACTAGCTCAGGTAAATTCTTTTAACTTATTTTCCCCATACGAGCTTGGGATACGATAAATTATTACCAAATGGTCGGGAATGGGATCAATCGAATGCTGGATTGTGGCTGGTAAATCCGTATATTCGGTTTTGATTAGTTTTGTTTGATAACTTAAACATTGGGGGTTAACGATCATGTCCTTGATATCCTCGGCTCATTTAAGTTACTAATGGCCATGGGTAAAGCACGGGGTGTAGGCATACACCTGACATATGCGAATGCTAAATATATTTTAACCACAAGTTGGGGATAACTCCTTCGTGGGTTTATAACTGGCAGGTCAGTTAATCATGTATCGGTTTCTATACTGGGAGCCATATGTATTGACAAACATGTGAATCAATATACAAGGTTAAAAGCTTAACTTTTCCAAGTTATAAAAAGATTTTTATGTGCCTTGTGCACTTAAATCAATTTTTTTGAAATGTTTTCAAAATGAGTCAGTTGATTGTAACTCCTTCGTGGGTTTATAACTGGTCGTTAATCATGTATCGGTTTCTATACTGGGCCCCATATGTATTGAAAAACATGTGAATCTATATACAAGGTTAAAAGCTTAACTTTCGCAAGTTATAAAAATATTTTTATATGCCTTGTGCACTTATATCAATTTTTTTGAAATGTTTTCAAAACGAGTCAGTTGATGGTATTTACTAGTGAAAGCTGACGTATTTTCAAAAGACTAAGTTGCAGGAACAATACGAAATAGGCTGGAACCTGCATGGTAGTGATATAAGATGATCTTGCAAATCCTTAGATCTGCCTAAAGTGTGTTGTACATCTTTTGTATATTACCATCCACATGTGGATCTTTAGTTACAAACCATTTGTATATTTTTTTCGAATTTTGGACATTTTTGGTTTGTAATAGTATTTTAAACTCTAAGACTGTTGCTGTGTTGTTAATTGACTATGATGACATCAACTTACGTCACGATACTCCCCCACTCGGGCCCACCGAGATGTGGTTGGAAATTCAGGGTGTATAGGTTGGTATCAAAGCCAACGTTTGAGAGAATTAAGCACTAGCCTTTTGTGTTTAATCTCAAACTTACACAATAGCACATTCCTTAGACTTCCGAGTCTAGGCATTGACCTTAGATTACTCATTTCATTATTAAGTTATTATTATTATTTTGACTTGATTTTTGTCACACCCTGACCTCCAGCGGATATGGTAGACCGGGCATGATTGGGTTTTCATCAAAGCTCATGACATTTACTATTATAAAAGTTTCATATATATTATTTCAAATTAAAAAGAAATATTCCAACTAACACATAATCCAAACAAACACAAAATGTAATAAACAAGACTTTCAAGTAACGCTTTATTTTTCTTCTAAGGCTCGAGTCCTATGTGTTCCTTGCTTCAAGCTGACCACCTGTATCATGTGTAAAAATAGAAATTTAGGTCAACATAAGTTGGCGAGTGAATCCTGTTTAATCGTTAGAAAGAATTTGTATGTTTATTATTTTAATAAAATGTGCATTAACCAAATATAAGCAATGTATATGTAATCTAAACAACAAACCACACAATCATCTAGCAATGTACATGTGAGCACGATAAGCGATGTGCTGTGGGATAAAGTCTCAATCAAAAGGAACCGATCTAATTAGGCAACGCGACGCTCTACCTGTATGTAACAGGGAACAAATGAGCCTAATGTGAGAGCTTGACTGAAATGAGAAAATATAACCATGAATAACAATAAACAAAAATATTACATAGCACGTTAGATCATATAATGGTATTAGCACGAGATTTGAACAAGTGATATAAACAAAACGACACATGATACACCCCAAAAACATGAATAAAAAGGGGAAGTTGTAGGAATTCACTCACAGTGGGTGCGTTTTTGATTTGATGAAGAGTGTACACGATTTAGCATTAGAGATACCAACCGACGAGAAAAGATAACCTAAATATATTCACGTAAGAATTCGGTGAATATATATATTTCTTTTTCGTTCAAATTAGTATTTTTACTTAGTGAATTTTATTAGACATTTTAGATAATTTTATTGTATTCATTACCATTTTATGTGCTTCAAAAGAGGTTATTTAATTATATATTTTTTATAGTTTTTATGGAAAAATAAACAAAAGTTTAATTAAAAAAATATGTTTTATTCGTATTGAACAGGCCGAACAGTTTGCAGCGTGTGGGATTCGAACTCGAGACCTCTCGTTTACGTGCATTCAGCTCTACCAACTGAGCTACGTGTTTAACTCGGAATATATCTGATTTTAATTATATATATACACATACTGAGGTAAACCATATTTTTAATTAATTAAAAGGGTTTGTTAAAATATAAGAACCGTGTGGAACCGGACTCGAATGCGTGACCTTAGCCTCGTGTTGCACACAGCCCGACCAATTGGGCTCTGTGTCTAACCCGAATGATATATGATTTTAATTAATTTTATTTACTATCTGAGTTGTTTTATATATTAGTTATAAAAAGGTTGAGCTATATATGGATTCAGATACATATGCGAGACCGAACTGCGACCATCTAGTTTACATGCACACAGTCCACCATTGGACTGTGTGTCTAACCCGGTTTAAATACCGTTTTAATTCATCTTAACCACAATTTCACTTCATCTTCATTATTCCAAAAGAGCGTTAAACTAACAAAATCCAATTTGATCTAGTTTTGCTTATATTCACTTATATTGTTTACCAAATATCATTAGAATAAAAGAAATGCGGAGAGCGTGAAGGTTATACCAATTTGAAGTTACGGTGATGTTTCCGGCGATTATTCTGGTAAATCTTTGATCTTCGGTGAAGTGAATTTTGAAAACAAAAGTTACAGGAAGTATGTGCGAGTATGTGCGTGATCTAACTGAGTTTCTGAATCCTCTATTTATAGAGAAAGGTAGTAGTATGGTTTAAATGTGTCGGTTTCGGTCAAGAGTTAATGACCGTGATAATTGTATAACTGAATTGATTATTGCCAACTCAATGATTGAGTCTGATACATGATTGGAAAACGCTTTCTCGGTTTAATTCAAAGAAACAAAGTTTTGATGATTGATTTAAAGGTTTCAGCCGTTACTAGGCAGGCGTTTTGAAACTTGATTTCGGGTGTTGTTTTAATATAAAACTTATTTGGTTTGATATTGTATTAGATGTGTGTGTGGTGTAGTGGTCTGCTGTGTGCATTGTTTGGGTGGAGACCCGGGTTCGATCCGCGGTCCACCATTTTATTTTGTTTTTAACTTAATAAACTTTTTATTTTATATTTTATCTTGTATTAATTATTATTACTTCATTATTATTTATATTTATTAATATTTCAAAATAACTATCAACAATGAACGTGAATTCGAAACAGGAGATTCATGACATACACTTGATTACAAAACGGAGAGGGTTTTAGAACCCGTTTTATGAAAAATGTTATAGAATCCCCTACTTTTAGAAATTTCGTCGCGAAATTTAAGTAGTAGTAGGTTTGTCTTGGAAGAGGTGAGGGTATTTTTCACGCATTGAGTCTTCACGTTCCCAAGTAAACTCAGGTCCTCGTTTCGACTCCCAACGAACCCTGACTTTCGGAATTCGACTTCGTCTTAAATGTTTTTCACCGAAGTCCATGATTTCTACAGGTCGTTCAACAAAATGCATTGACTTATCAATCTGAATATATTCTAACGGTATATGGAGGTTTTCGTCGGCAAGGCACTTTTTCAAGTTAGACACATGGAACGTTGGATGGATATTGCTGAGTTCTTTAGGTAGTTCAAGCTTATAGGCTATAGGACCAAGTCTCTCAAGTATTTTAAATGGTCCAACATAGCGAGGTGCTAGCTTTCCTTTTTGTCCAAAACGAACAACTCCCTTCCACGGTGGCACTTTTAAAAGTACTTGATCGCCAACACAAAACTCGAGCGGCTTTTGTCGCTTGTCAGCGTAACTCTTCTGACGACTCTGAGCTACTAGAAGATTGTTGCAGATTTGAAGAATCTTATCGGTTGTTTCTTGAATTAATTATGGTCCAATGATTTGTGCTTCACTTATTTCGTGCCAACAAACTGGTGATGACACTTACGACCGTATAGTGCTTCAATAGGAGCCATAACAGTGCTCGAGTGATAACTATTATTGTAAGAAAATTCAACCAATGGTAGATGAGTATCCCAATTGCCCTTGAAGTCGATGACGCATGATCGTAACATGTCTTCAAGAGTCTGTATGGTGCGCTCAGATTGACCATCAGTTTGAGGGTGAAAGGTGGTGCTGAGATCTAAGCGAGTGCCTAATGCTCATTGCACAGCTTGCTATGTTCGTGAAGTAAAACACCCATCTCGATCCGAGATGATGCTCAGGGGTACACCGTGGCGACTTACAATTTCATCGATGTAAATACGAGCTAACTTCTCGTTTTTGTAATCTTCACGGATTGGAATAAAATGAGCGGATTTAGTAAGGCGATAGACAATAACCCAAATCATGTCATGCCCACTAGAGGTGCGAGGTAACTCGGTAATAAAATCCAGAGTTATGTTTTCCCACTTCCAAACGGGTATTTCGGGTTGAACAAGTAATCCTGAGGGTCTTGGATGTTCAGCTTTAACTTTCGAACATGTGAGACACTTGCATACAAAAATGGCGATATCCTTTTTCATCCCGGCCACCAGTACGAGTATCGTAGATCTTAATACATCTTATCAGCACCGGGATGTATGGAGTATCGTGTTTTGTGGGCGTCATTCATGAGAAATGTACGAAGATTGTCACGATCATGTACCCAAATACGATTCAGATAGTAAAGAATAACATCGGACTTTGATTCTAACTTTGTTTCGCGAATGCGTTTTCGAAGGTCAACAAGATAATTCATCTCGCACATCATTTTCCGTGACAGAGGTATGTTGAGCTTCGCGAATGCGTTTTCGAAGGTCGGTTATGATTTGAGAACACAAAAGGTGAATGGAATTAGCATACTCTTTTCAACTAAGAGCATCTGCTACGGCATTGGCTTTACCAGGATGATAACGTATTTCACAATCGTAATCATTCAGAAGTTCGACCCATCATCGTTGCCTCATGTTTAACTCTTTCTGATTGAAGATATGTTGAAGGCTCTTGTGGTTAGTGTAAATCTCAGACTTGGTACCATGGAGATAATGTCTCCATATCTTTAGAGCGAACACGACTGCTCCGAGTTCCATGTCGTGAGTAGTGTAATTCTTCTCGTGGACTTTGAGTTACCTTGAGGCATAGGCTATCACCTTTCCTCTTTGCATTAAGACACACCCTAGTCCCTGCCCTGATGCGTCACAATAGACCACAAAGTCTTCACAACCGTCAGGGGGAGTGAGAATAGGTGCATCACAAAGTCGTTGTTTCAAGGTTTTGAAAGCCTCTTCCTGTTTGGGCCCCCATTCAAAAGGTTATGAGTCAATGCCGTAAGTGGTAAAGCAATATGAGAGAAACTGGCGATGAAACATCGATAATAACCTGCTAAGCCAAGGAAAGATCTGACCTCAGTAGGAGTGCGTGGAGCTTGCCATTCTTGCACTGCTTTAATCTTTGCAGGATCAATATGGATTCCTTTGTCGTTGACGACGTGACCAAGAAATTGAACTTTTTTTAACCAGAATTCACATTTCAAAAACTTAGCGTAAAGCTTTTCAATTTTCAAAAGTGTTAGGATGAGTCGAAGGTGTCGTTCATGATTTGATTTGGTCTTGGAATAAATAAGAATATTATCGATAAAGACAATAACGAAACGATCAAGGTAGGGTTTGCACACCCTATTTATCAAATCCATGAAAACGGCGGGAGCATTGGTCAACCAAAAGGCATGACCATGAATTTATAGTGATCGTAGCGAGTTTGAAAAGCAGTCTTTGGAATGTCTTCTTCACGTACTCTAAGCTGATGGTAACCAGATCGAAGATTGATTTTTAAGAAATAGGTGGCACCCTGAAGTTGATCTAGAAGGTCATTAATGCGAGGTAAAGGATAACGGTTCTTAATGGTCAGCTTGTTGAGCTCTCGATACTCAATACACATTCAAAAGTTCCATCCTTCTTCTTGACGAAAAGAACTGGCGCACCCCAAGGTGATGAGCAAGGACGCATAAATCCTTTGTCAGTCAGCTCCTGCAGTTGACTAGCTAACTCTTACATTTCAGATGGGGATAATCGATATGGAAATTTTGCAACTGGAGTGGCACCAGGTACAAGATCGATTCGAAATTCGACGTCCCGCACAGGAGGAAGTCGTGAAACATCGTTGGGAAAAACTTGAGGAAAATCTCTAACAACCGGTATATCTTCAATTTTCTTCTCCTTGCCTTCTTTCTTGATGATATGGGCTAGGAATGCTATGTAATCTTTTCGAAGATATCTTCAGGCTTGAAGACGTGACATCAACTTGAGTCCTTTGGATGGGGTTTCACCAAAAATACGAAGAGTTGGCCATCGGCGAGAGGAATTCGAATGAATTTTTCATAACAAACGACTTCAGCATGATGCTGACTAAGCCAATCCATTCCCATGATGACGTTGAAACTTCCCAATTTCATAGGAATAAGATCGATTGAAAAATCATGATCATTGAGAGTAAGAGTGCAATCGCGAATCATAGAGTCCAACGTAATAGGTTCACCGCCTACTACTTCCACTGTAAACGATTCGGCTAAACTAACGCGAGGTAAGCCAAGAATAGATTCGAACTCTAGGGACACAAAACTCTTATCCGTGCTAGTGTCAAAAAGAATAGATGCATAGCTATTGTTAATGAGAAACGTACTGTGGACAACGTTGTTATCCGCTCTAGCCTGGTTGGTGTTGATGTTAAAAGCTCTACCTCAGGCTGGTGGATTGGCTTGGTTCACAGGATTAGCTTGGGCTTGTGCATTGATGATGTTCACTAAACGCGGGCAGGTGTTGTGGAAATGGGTTGGATCACCACAATTAAAACAAGCTCTGATGGGTGGCATCATAGGGTAGTTAGGTTGGTAAAAAGGATGGGGAATTGGTTGAGCAGGTGGTAGTAGTAGAGGTTGTTGGTAGGGAATTTGGCCCATTGTTTGGTTGTTGGGTAAGGCTTGCGGTTGGTTGCGGGCTTGCCTTTGAAGAGAGCGGCGGGTTTGGATTGTATGACCTGCACAGACACAACCTGTGCAGTGGAGACATGGGTTCTCAAGAGGGTGGTGGTATTGGCATCAATTGCATTTCGAATGATGTCCTGTATATTGCTTCTTTAATGGAGTGGTCGGGGGAGCAACTTGGTGATTGGGGAGGCTGCGATAGGTTGGTTGGTTTGGGTGACCGCAAAGTTCTTCCCATTTTGCTTTCTCTTGCCAGCGAATCGAGAAGAGGATCCAGTTTGGGTTGGGTTAGGGGTTTCAGTTGGTGTTTTATCTTTCTTCTTCTCATCTTTGAAATCCTCATTCCTGATGTGGTTTTCGGTGAGCTCAATAGCTAACTCCATTGCTGCCTCCAGAGTTGCAGGCATAGTACTCATCACGGAGTCCTGAATCTTCAAAGGAAGACCCCGAATGTAGTGCTCGATCAAACGGTAGAGAGGAGTGAACAAATTGGGAACCATTTAATTCAACTCAAGAAACCTCTTGTTGTAGGTTATATGATCTCCCCCTTTCTGTTTCAAGAAATAGAACTCATCCTCCAGCTTTTTAATTTTGCTTCTTGGGTAGAAGCGTCTTGTCATAAGCTATCGAAGTTGTTCCCAAGTTAGGGCTACCGCTGCTTCGGCGCCTCGTCTGCCCTTTTCAACATTCCACCACGTGAGTGCTACGCCATACAGACGACTAGTAGCATAACGAACCTTGTTGGAATAATCACAATTGAGGAAAGTACTCTCCATCTCTTCAAACCATCGAAGGAGAGCAGTGACCCCTTCAGTCCCTTCGTACTTTGGAGGGTCACATAAGTTGAAGTGTTTGTAGGTGCACTTGGCGGTGTTTGTGGGGGGTTGGCAGCATTTTGACCCTCTTGGTTGATTGGGTTGACAGGATTAGTGGCGAGAGTTGTTGGACTTGAATTACAATATGGGGAATTATGGCGGTCATTTGTTGGGCTATTTGGGCAGCCATGCGCTCGCCGGATCTTCCTGATCCCCTACCTCCATGAGAGTGCCTAGAAGACATCTATAGGAAATACGTAACGAGATTATGAGTTTGGAGTATCGGTGTCATGTGTCGCATTTAGAAATTAACATCCACAAAACAAATGAGAAAAATAAATTCACTACATCCATAGGATATCTTGGGCCTTACTCATGTTTGGGTCCCCATATGTCACCCATACTTTGCCTATGTAGTCATGTGGGCCCCATGACTACTGGGTTCACATTGGTTTTGGCCTGTTAACACTCGCACCACCCGAATGAAAATCGTAAAACATGATTGCAAAATATAAGGTCGGAAGGTGTCCTTGTGTAGACACAGTGACAACTTAAAGTGGGGTTAGTTCACACGACGTTTGGTGTGGCATGCTTCGGCCTAATAGGTCCTTCGTACTCTCATCGTTAGTCCCCATGTAGGCAAACTGGTCCGTTATATTGGATTTATACGAATGCCAATCCTAGACAAGATGTTTCGACTACCGGTACTTGTACCCTTATATTTACTACATGTCTGTCGTAGAACTCACTTTGATGAGATTGACAAATGAAAACATCACAAAATTTTGAGAAGAGAAGCATGAAAATGTTAAATATGTGAGAATTGAGACGTGTGTGATGCGTATATATGTAAGCATGTTATGTCAACAATATGTATAACACATTAAATATCACACAAAATCATACAGTAATGGGAGTGATTGCATGTATTTGTGTGTGAGAGAATGTAAAACAAGTAAATATCATGAGTTTACATGTAACCAACTTAACACGTAAGCAATTAACTTCTAATTGACTATAGTATAGGCTATAAGGGTCTAATAACCTATCCTATATCCATATAGTCACTAGCTCTGATACCAATCTCTCACACCCTGAACCGCAGCTGATATGGTAGTCGGGGCATGATTGGGTTTTCATCAAAGCTCATGACATTTACTATTATAAAGGTTTCATATATATTATTTCAAATTAAAAAGAAATATTCCAACCAACACATAATCCATACAAACACAAAATGTTCTAAACAAGACTTTCAAGTAACGCTTTATTTTTCTGCTAAGGCTCAAGTCCTATGCGTTCCTTGCTGCAACCTAATCACATGTATCATGTGTAAAAATAGAAATTCAGGTCAACATAAGTTGGCGAGTTAATCCCGTTTAATCGTTAGAATGAATTTGTATGTTTATTATTTTAATAAAATGTGCATTAACCAATATGAGCAAGTATGTGTAATCTAAACCACAAACCACACAATCATCTAGCAATGTAATGTGAGATTAAGGCTCAATCAAACGGAACCGATCTAATTAGGCAACGCGACGCTCTACCCGTATGTAACAGGGAACAAATGGGCCTAATGTGAGAGCTTGACTGAAATGAGAAAATATAACAACGAATAACAATAAACAAAAATATCACATAGCACGTTAGATCATATAATGGTATTAGCACGAGATTTGAATAAGTCATATAAACAAAACGACACATGATACACCCCAAAAACATGAATAAAAAGGGGAAGTTGTAGGAATTCACTCACAGTGGGTGCGTTTTTGATTTGATGAAGAGTGTGCACGGTTTAGCGTTAGAGATACCAACCGACGAGAAAAGCTAACCTAAATATTCACGTAATAATTCGGTGAATATATATATTTCTTTTTAGTTAAAATTAGTATTTTTACTTAATGAAGTTTGTTAACATTTTAGATAATTTTATTGTATTCATTACCATTTTTATGTGCTTAAAAAGAGGTTATTTAATTATATATTTTTGATAGTTTTTAAGGAAAAATAAACAACAGTTTAATTAAAAAAATGTTTTTATTCGCATTGAACCGGTGGAACAGTTTGCAGCGTGTGGGATTCGAACTCGAGACCTCTCGTTTATGTGCACGCAGCTCCACCAACTGAGCTACGTGTCTAACCCGGAATATATACGATTTTAATTATATATATACACGTACTGAGGTATACCATACTTTTAATTAATTAAAAGGTTTGTTAAATTATAAGAACTGTGTGGAACCGGACTCGAACGCGTGACCTTAGCTTCGTGTTGCACACAGCCCGACCAATTGGGCTGTGTGTTAACCCGAATGATATACGGTTTTAATTTATTTTATTTACTATCTGAGTTGTTTTATATTATTTATAAAAAGGTTGAACTATATATGGAAATCGGAAACGTATGCGAGACTCAAACCGGCGACCATCTGGTTTACATGCACACAGTCCACCACTGGACTGTGTGTCTAACCCGATTTAAATACCATTTTTAATTCCTCTTAACCACAATTTCACTTCATCTTCATTATTCCAAAAGAACGTTAAACTGAAAAAATCCAATCTGATCTGCTTTTGCTTATATTCACTTATATTGTTTACAAAATATCATTAGAATAAAAGAAACGAGGAGAGAGTGAAGGTTATACCAATTTGAAGTTACGGTGATGTTTCCGGCGATTATTCCGGTGAACCTTTGATCTCCGGCGAAGTGATTTTGAAAAAAAAGTTACAAGGAGTATGTGCGTGATCTAATTGAGTTTCTGACTCTATTTATAGTGAGAGGCAATAGTATGGTTTAAATGTGTCGGTTTCGGTCAAGAGTTAATGACCGTGATGATTGTATAACTGAATTGATCATTACCAACTCAATGATTGAGTCTAACACATGATTGGAAAACAGTTTCTCGGTTTAATTCGCAAAAAGATGGAGTTCTGATGATTAATTTAAAGGTTTCAGCCGATACTGGGCGGGCGTTTTGAAACTTGATTTCGGGTGATAGTTTAATATAAAACTTATTTGGTTTGATATTGTATCAGATGTGTGTGTGGTGTAGTGGTGTGTTGTGTGCATTGTTTGGGTGGAGACACGGGTTCGATCCGCAGTCCGCCCTTTTATTTTGTTTTTAACTTAATAAACTTTTTATTTTATATTTTATCTTGTATTAATTATTATTACTTCATTACTATTTGTTATAAATATTACAAAATAACTATCTATTTATTATTAATATTACAAAATAACTATCAACAATTAACGTGAATTCAAACCAGGAGATTCATGACATATACTTGATTATAAAAAGGGAGCAGGTTTTAGAACCCGTTTTATGACAAATGTTACAATTTTAACAGAAAAATGCCGCCAAGATTCAGAGGACAAAGTGGAAAAGGAAAAGGTCTAATGAGGGGAGGATCATCAGGATGAATCCCTTCACAACTCAAAATACTATCAGGATACGGGAGATTCATCTCCTTGCTAACCAGCGAGACCCTCTATCTCTCCCAAATATTCGCCCCCGCACTCACAAAATTCTTACTATTCACACTACTCTCACCACTCCCATTCATACCATGAAGAAATTAACCCAAACCTTTATTTTAACCCACCTCCAGCTGAATAGAATCAGTTGGATCAACCAAATGCTCTGGATGAGGACTCCGATCCGGAGATGCCACCATCGGGGTCACACGGATACCCCATTGAAATTTCTAGTGGCTCTAACTCTTATGCAGGGCCACCTTATCAAGGTCCTAATGAATGGGGCCAATATTGGAGTCAATTTACTTTTATTAACACTCCTTCGTACCACTCTCCAACACCGCCTCTGCCACCTTCGCAGGAAAACATCCAAATGGAACAGGTGAAGCAACCTCAGCCACCACCTGAGCCACCAAGGAGGAAACGTGGTGCACGTATGTCTGTGCGTGCGGGACAATGGTCGGGTTTGCTACCACCATTGCCCAAAACCTACCCTACCATTCCTGAGGACCCACAAATGGATGGACCCTCAAACATTTCACGTGTGGTGGAACCAACACCACCACCTGTGGTTCAACCACCACCGTCGGGTTTTGATAACCCTATCCCTATGTATCCAGATACATCTGAATATAATCCTTTTACCCGCCTACACCGATGAACTTAGACTATCAGGCACTATCACATGACCCATATATGCAAGTGGTCATGCATAATGCACTTTACCCGTCTCTCTTCCCACCTGCTTATCCACCTACTGGATACTCAAGTTATGGGTACCAGTACCCTGTTGTGACTAAACCACAACCACAACCTCCGCCACCTCTTGAGGCCATTAATGAGGCCTTGGAGCGGACGAAAGAAATGCATCAACAAGTTGAGAAGACAGAGAAGAAGACAAATAAGTTCTTCAAGAAACTTTCCAAATTAGTTAAAGGAAAGAAGGACAAGTGAAGTTCCTTCTATTTTTATGTTTTGTAATTCTTTCTTTAATCCCTACGTGGACAGGTTATTTCTTTTAGTCCCTGAGAGGACAATCAGTTTAAATTTATTTCAAGTTTTGTTTAATGCAAGTATTGTAATTTTCTATTGTTATTTAATGAAATAATTGGATATATATATATATATATATATATATATATATGTAATCCTTACGTCCTCTTCAAGCAATCGCCTTGATTTTAACTCAAATTTATGATCCGCTATATAATTTCAAAAGATCCTCTTAATGGGTTTTGATTAGCCAATTGGCAAAGTCCATATTAATTGGCAAATTATAAAAGATAGTTAAGGATGAATAGCCGTTCTATATAATAGTTAAGGAAGATTATCCCTTCTATCCAGAGGTGGTGAACTACATTCAAGCCTCCAAGTCGCTAAGGTCAAATGCGACCATGACTATTATTAATCAACCATTAACATAATTCTATGTTAATATTAAAGCAATGATTATACTCCTGGCAATGTGACTTGAGGAACCACGCTGGCCATCTAGGTGATGGACTACGTCCCAACCTTATAGCCTTTGTGATCAAATTTGATCCCAGGTATTAACATCAATGCGATAATAATAATTAACATCCATTAGTGATGAAGTTCCTACGAGCCATGATTTAACATCCATTAGTGATGATTTGCCTACGAGCAACACTATATTGTCAATTAAGACAATGCAATTGCAACGTTATGGTTCCCTGTCCAAGGTGGTGAGCTATGCTCAAGCCTCATAGTCTATATGATCAATAAGATCACGAATAATATCATCAGTGCGACGATTATCTATCTTGACATCTTAGGTAATGTTAATTAATTTGCCTACAGGCCATATTATATTGTCAGAAATGACGATGACAGCTGTGACCTTATGATCCATTGTGCAATAATATATGGACTACGTCCAAATTTAGAAAGCTTTTGATGGTCCCTTTGAGACCTAGGCCAATGATACCTAAAATATCTCAAAGAATATTCATTTAAAATGTTAAGCCTGACAATTGGTTCAAATAGGCAATGGATATATATGTATATATATATATACATATATATATATATATGTATATATATATATATATCCAAACTTTATAGCCTATATGGTTATTAGTGCCATGACTAATGTATGTTTAATTTAATGCTTAGTACCAAAACTTCAGAGACGGCTAATTAAGATGAGGCACAAAGTAGTCATCGTGTTAATAATACTAACAATGCTGAAAACATAGCCATCAATGATGATGATTTCCAAGCTCGCATTGATGCAGTTGTTGGAAAAGCCATGGAAAAATTTAAGGAATCGAGCGCTACACGCTCCAAACCTTTATCTATTCCACCATCTTCAGCTCTAAAGGAGAGCTCAGCTCACTCATCAAATGCGAAGAGTGAACTAAAGAAACTAGGGTTTCATGATTGGTCCCATTCTTCTAAAGACGGATGTACCTATAAATACTTTGTCTCATGCAATCTAGAGACTTTAACGGAGAAAAAGGGGCTATAGAAGCCTTGAGATGGCTCGACAAAATGGAAACTATTGTAGATATCAGTGGTTGTGCTAATAAGGATGTGGTGAAGTTTGTATATCAATCCTTTAAGGGCGATGACCTAATATGGTGGAAGGCTATGGCCCAGTCAACTGGAAAGGTACACCTGTATAACTGAGGATGGTCCAAGTTTGCGAAACTTGTCAAGGAAACTTGCTGCCCACCTCATGAGGTCGAGAAGATAGAGTCAGATTTTCTTACTCTTACAATGAAGAATTCGGATTACTGGAAGTATGTTACCGACTTTAATTCCCTATCCAGTTTGGTATCTTATCTGATTTCTCTTGAACGCAAATGCATTGCGTGTTTCATAAATGGGTTAGCACCTACGATTAAAGGCATGGTAATGGCTACTCAGCCTACTACTTATAGGTCTGTTGTTGACCTATCTCTCTCTCTCACCTTAGATTTGGTGAGACAAAAGTCAGTCAAGACTGAGACTGATGGGAAGAGGAAGAGAAAGGATGTTAATACCCAGAGATCAAACAAGAAGAATAAAGGGAGATTTGGGTTTAGAAAGAACCAAGATAAGGATTTTAAGAAAGCTTATAATGAGCGGCCTACCCATTTTCTTTAAATTCTATCCAAATTATTGTTCGTTTTTCTAAAAATTTTAGTTACAGTAGTCTAACATGGGGTCGTGCTGTACTAACACATGATCGTGCCTAATCTATACTAACTGAAATCAAACAAAACTTTTTCTTAGAAGACTCACACGGGGCCGTGCTTTTTCGACACGGGGCCGTGTAAAAATGTCCAGTACCGAATAAATTATAGTCCTGGACACGGGGGTGTTCCTTCAAAACGGGGCCATGTAAACTCTGTTTCCATAAAATTTTCCTGTTTCCACGAGTCGTAGTCTTCTGGGTATTATCCAAACAAAGGACTATTACATGGGAGATTATGACTGTTACGATGATGGTTATTATGAGGAGCCATATTGTACCTTATGTGGTGAATCCCATTCGGTGCAATATTGTTACATTTTTCAACCATCAACCTCATACACAATATATGAGGAACCACGGTTTGAGCTTCCAAAGTCAAGCTTTGATTGGGATACTCTAGCATTTGAAACTTACAAGACACCACCTACAATCGTAGCTGAAGCAAAAAGCCTCATACAAAGTCTCAAGAACTTAGAATTCTTGATCAAGCAGTCTCGTGCAAAGGTAGAGACCATTGTACCAAGGAGGTAATCATCGAAGAGGTAAAACCTCAAGAGCCAAAAAAAAGGAGAAACCACTAGAAGAAAGCCCAACGCATGAAGACGAAAAATCCAAACCAAGCAGCTCGGAAGGTAAGTTCTCAAGGGTAAATTTCGAGGAAGAACATAAGGACCTCCAAGAAATACACATCCTACAACCTTCTGCCAAAAATTATAGTTTGATTCCATTGCTAAGTTTTTAAAAGAGGTAACCACTAATCATAACGTCAAAGAAATGGCAAGCATTAACTTAACTAAAGGTCAAACTTCACTAATACAAGATGAACAATTTGGTTAAACATAAAACCGGTAACATGTTTTATTCAACACCTCTATATTAGTAACATCTTAATTGATAAAGATCTTTGCGTTAACATAATGACAAGCTACGTTTTTTGAAAGATTAGGTATTGGTGATTTTCTTCCAATTAACATTCCTATCATTTTGGCAAATCGAAAAATTAAGCATGCTTTGGTAGTGATTGAGGACGTTCTCATTCAAACAAACCGAATGATTGTTACAACTGACTTCGTTATCTTAGATGATGCACCGCTCGTATTAGGGCAACCTTTTCTCAAAACCCATTAAGCTTTGCTCAAACAAAAACACCAAAATCTTCCCACTAAACTAGGGGCCGACAAAAAGAGTTTTAATATAAATAAATCAATGAAATACCCAATCGACATAACGACGCCTTGTTGGAAGATGAAGTTGAGCCACCCGACGTGGAGCAACAAAATGACCAATTCGTTGAAGAGGAAATTGCCACTAACCAAGAGTTTCGTCCATCGACCGCGATGACAAACCAAAAACGAAGCCATCTATTGAGGAACCACCTTCCTTAGAACTTAAAGAACTCCCAAAAGGTTTAGAATATGCATTCCTCGATAACCAAGGTAAACTTCCCATAATCATTTCATGGTATCTCACCTCTAAAGAAAAAGAAAAATTACTTAGTCTACTAGAAAACATAAAACGGCAATTGCATGGAAGTTAATGGGCATAAAAGGAATAAATCATTCCATGTGTACACACAAACTTTTAATGGAAGATGATTACGAAGCGGTAACTCAACCTCAAAGAAGAGTTAATCCTAATGTCCAAGAAGTTGTAAAAAATAAGTAATAAAACTCTTAGATGCCAGACTCATCTATCCAATTTCTGATTGTCCATGGGTTAGCCCTGTCCAAGTTGTGCAAAGAAAGGAGGAATGACGGTCATAACCAACAAAAAGAACGAACTTAGACCAACACGAATCTTCACCAGATGGAGAGTTTGTATCGACTATAGGAAACTCAATGAAGCTACTTGAAAAGACCACTTTCCTTTACCCTTCATTGATCAAATGTTAGAACGATTATCCGGCCACAAATTTTATTGTTATCTAGATGGTTTTTCAGGATATTTTCAAATCCTCATTTCCTCTTAAGTGCAAGAGAAAACCACCTTCACTTTTCATTACGGCCTTCGCTTATCGACGAATGCCATTCGATATATGCAACGCACCTGCAACATTCCAACGTTGCATGGTAGCCATTTTTCACGACATCATAGAAAAAACCATGGAAGTCTTCATTGATGATTTTTCTATCTTTGGCGATTCATTTGACCAATGCCTCGATAACCTTGAACGAATGTTGACAAGATATGAAGAGACTAACCTCGCCCTTAATTGGGAAAATGCCATTTCACAGTCACTGAGGGGATAGTACTCGGACACAAAATCTCTAATGAAGGAATGGAAGTCAATCATGTAAAAATTGGCACTATCTCTCAACTTCCTCATCCTTCATCCGTTTAATCCATTCGAAGTTTCCTAGGACATGCCGGTGTCTATAGGAGATTTATCAAAGATTTTTCCAAAATCTCTCGACCTCTAACCAAACTACTTGAAAAAGATGCGACATACATCTTTGACAAGGATTGTATGACAGGATTTCTTGCCCTTAAAAATATGCTAGTCAAACCACCAATCATGATTGCACCAAATTGGAAATTACCATTTGAAATCATGTGCGATATAAGCGATTATGAAATCAGAGCAGTCTTGGGAGAATGGAAAGAAAAACATTTTCATCCCATACATTACGCTAGCAAAACTCTTAATGACGCTAAAGAAAATTACACAACCACTGAAAAAGAGTTGCTAGTTGTAGTATTTGCATTTGATAAATTTTGTTCCTATCTCGTACTATCAAAAACCATAGTCTATGCATATCACGCTACCATTCGATACCTTTTCAAGAAACAAGACGCAAAGCCACGTCTCATACGATGGATTCTTCTCCTTCAAGAGTTCTACATAGAAATCAAAGATAAACGAGGTGCAAAAAACACTGTTGCTGACCACTTGTGTCGTCTTGAAGACCCTACCTTGGAGGGAACTTAAGAAGAATCATCGACAAAAAATTCCCTACAGAATCCTTAGAAATGGTAGAACTCAAATAAGAACCTTGGTACGCAGTTTTTGCTAACTACCTAGCTAGTGGCACGATCATCAAGGGGTTATCTTATCATCAGTGAAATATTTTTTTCGTAGACGTAAAACACTATTTCTAAGAAGACCCATATCTTTTCAGAATTTGTGCAGGATCAACTCATTCGACGATGCATACATGGTCGTGAAGTTAAACAAATTCTTCACCATTGTCATAAAGGACCATGTGGAGGACATCATGGAATAGCCACCACCACAAGGAAGGTGTATATTGAAGGATTTTACTGGCCCACGATACATAAGGACGCTTATGTATTAGTCAATACATGTGATGCATGCCAAGGGGAAGGCAACGTATCAAGAAGAAATGAAATGCCACAAAATAGCATTCTTATTTGTGAAATTTTTGACGTATGGGAGTACTTTTGTAATCTTAAAATTGAAAAAAAACTCTAACATGATATGGGGTTTATCATCGCCTCTCAACATCATATCATCCTCAAACCAATGGTCAAGCTGAAGTAACAAATCGAGGTCTAAAAAGAATCCTAGAAAAACTGTGGGTCAATATCGAAAGGAATGATCAGAAAAATTAGACGACGCTTTATGGGCATTTCAAACAGCTTATAAAACACCAATAGAAACCACACCATATAAGTTAGTCTATGGAAAAAATTGTCACCTTTCGGTAGAAATTGAACACAGAGCATTTTGGGCATTAAAAAATGTAAACTTGGAATAAGAAATTTCTGGAAAAGATCGCCTACAACAGTTATATGAATTAGATGAATTGAGAATTCAAGCATATTCTAACTCTGAAATCTATAAGGAATGCTCAAAAAGAATACATGATTAATTTATAAGCAAACCGAAAGAATTTAGGAAAGGAGATCAAGTGCTTCTCTTTAACTCAAGGCTACGTCTTTTCCAGGGAAACTTAAGTCCCGACGGTCCAGACCTTTCACCATCACGAAAGTTTACCCCCATGGTGCAATAGATATTGAGCCTCCAAATGGAGAACCATTTAAAGTAAATGGACAAAGGCTTAAATTCTAAGAAGGATTCCTCGTGGAGGAAGAAACGGAAATGACCTTGGAAGAGGTAGATAAGTAGCAAAGAAAAACATTAACAACTTGTATATATTTGTCTAGTTTGTAATAATCCATTTGCAGGTATATTGTGGAAGTATATAACACGTGAAAAGTCTATGGACTAGGTAAAGTCAAGAAACCTAGTGGGCAGAGAACAAGGGCACATAAAAAAATGACACAGGTCGTGCCCCAGGAGGCACGGGGCCGTGCCCATCTGTAGATAGGATAAAACCCTTCTGGCAGAATTTTTCTTTTCATAATCACCATGCCCCGTTTCTCTGTACTAGCCGATTCTGCTACTTTTCACGCTTCCCTTCCAAAATTTATCAACAAGGCATGTTACTAACATATAGATCTGTTAGATTTCTGCTTTGCATATTACGTAACATTTAGATTTGGGGAAAAATCTAGGGTTCTCGAACTAGACCCGTGCCAGTCAAAGAATCCTAAAATATTTCATAAATCTTAGTAGTAGTAGCTAGTACTATTGTTCTGGTAAGTAAATCTGTAAACCATTGTTGAAAAATCGGGCATTTGCGACCCATATCTCAAGACCCTTTTCATACCCAAAAAAACTAAAAATTAAAGGGTAAAATGGGTTAATAGGTGGTAATTGATACTTGGGATTTGTTTTTCGGGGTATACCGCATATGGGGGACCAAAATTTTGGATTTTTCGAAGCCGACACGAAAAGTTGAAAAAATGGTCAAAACAGTAACCAACCACGAGCTCGTGTCTCAAGGACACGGGGTCATGTCTTGTCAACACGGGGTCGTGCCCTAACCTCTGTTTATCATCTTTACACTATTTTTTGTCAAGCTTAACCGTTTAAATGTTTGTTCTATGTAGGAAATGGCGCAACACAAATGGCTTAGTTTCACAACAGAACACTCTAACTGTGAGAAGTTAATGGAAGTTCTCAAAACCCGTAGAGAAGAGCCGCCAAAGCAAGTTTGTTATGACATCTTTGACACGGTTGGCCAAAGAGACCGTTCTGACAGCCTCATAACGGGACCTCTACGGTTATTTCCATAGGCACCTCTGCAGTTTGTTTATGAATTGAATCTTGCATTGTTAAGCACTTTCACCCTCAAGAAGGATATCAAGGATATGTATGATAGTGAAGCTGTGACATTCCGATGTGGTGGTAAGTGGTACGGTATTTCAGTTGCAAAGTTCGGTATAGATGTAGGACTATATATTGAGGAAGAGCTTTCTGAGCATATCTTCTACGACAATATCTTTGAGTTGCCCACAAACTCACACAACACATTTTGGGCAACCATAGGAGATGGGGTTTACAATCCAAGTAGTACCAAAAGCACCAAGATTCGAGACCCCCTCATTCACTACATTCATCGGGTCCTGAGCGGTACTTTGTGCCAAAGGAGAGATAGTGGAGGCGTGGTAAATCTTCGGGAGCTAACTTGCCTATATTGCATCCTGAACCAAGAGCCTCTTAATGTCACCTTAATGCTGTTGAAGAATATGGCCACCAATGCTAGAGCTATGACTCCCACGCCCATATTCTTGGGCAGCTGGATTGCTCGGCTCTGTAAGGCCTATGTTGGACGCGTCCCACGAAGCTTCTCAAACGGGGTAGGTGTCACCCAGACCGACATTGCACTTTAGCACAGTCTAAACCTCATCGCTGAATCCGGAAATAGTCTCCTACGCATCAAAGAAAAAAAGGGGAGGGTTTGGAACCCAATAACCCTGTCCAGATCATCGCAATCGAAGATTATCTAAACCGTCCACGATAATACTCCTATGGCTACGCCCCAGGTTCCTACTCTCAAAGTGGTGGTGATTTTCCTAACATGCATAACCTTTACAATCTTATGCAGGAATCACTCCAAATCTCCCGCAATGCCATCACCATAGGCCAAGGCATTAGCACCCGTGTAGGCGGGATCGAGAGGAACATAGCTTCCATGCACTCTGATATTTCATACATTCGGGAGCACATGGTGTATCGCGGCGTGGACGAGGAGGATGAGGAAATGGACTCGGACTGAGTGGTGGTGGCAAAGGTGATGTGAAGAAGGCGAATGACAGATTAATCTCTCCTTCTTTCATGAACCACTAATGGTTTGTAGGCTACGACCCGTTTTGAACTATATACTTTCCAAACAATTTCCTTTCTATTTTTAGTTTTTATGTTTTGTGGTTGTGCTGAATGATGGAACAATCAAACGACGTAATGTAGGGTTTCCATTTTCGTATTTGTTTGTTGTTGTTATGGTGTATATAGCTTACAGGTACCTTGGGATGCTTGGATCCACCAAGCATACGACTCCCCGAGCCTGGAGCAGGAAACCCGGCACCCTACCATCTTTTCTTAAAACAAACACTAGCCTTATGCGGGCCGTGTCTACCTGACACGCCCCCGTGTCCCTCTTGTCGTTGTAACAAATCTTTTCTGGAATTGCCACATGGGGTCGTTCCCACTTAACACGCCCCCATGCCCACCTTCTGTAAGTTTAAAAAAAATATTTTCATACTGGCACTTTCACCACGGGGTAGTGCGCTTCTCACACGCCCCCGTGCCCAGTGCTTTTCTTTGAAAAAAATGTTGTTTATAACCCACATTTACACATTTAATCAATTTTAACCAATTTTGGACATATTGAGGGCAATGTGTAATTTAATCGTGGGGGTAAGCTAAACTTGAAATTGTTTGTCCTAAAAACAAGCCTTACACAAAACTCTACTTGGAAACGCTAAAACTCCCCAAATATTTTTCAAAAAACATTTTTTTTAGTTTATTTTGTCTTGTTTATAGTTTAAGTTAGAGATCTAAACATTTTCATGTTTTTATAAAGTTTACAACTGATAGAGTCGTGATAAAAAGAACCATACAAGAAAAATCTATAAAAATGGCATGACAATTCTTTGTGAAATTTGATCGTATATACATTTTCACGCTTATACCCTTTTTCCACAAAAATGTGAGTTTTGAGCCTTCATCGAGCATTCAAATCTATGTCCTTACTAATTGCTCAATTCCGTTTCTTGTGTGAATGGCCGTATGATTCTTACGAATCTAGAACTTGACAAGACGATATATTCTCGGTCCTTACCAACAAATCCAAGTAAGTATATGATAGAGGCATTAGGATATATAAACCCTCTTTTTCATCTTCAACTTTATTTTCTTATTATCTCCCCACCATAACCAAAAACAAAAATATTCCCCTAGTTAAACCACGTAGAGCCTAAACCTTTCATTTCAAAACCCACAAAACACCGTTTTGCACAAATAACCCATCACCCAAAACCAATCTTTATTTTCACACCCCTTTATATTAGTAAAATGTGGTTCTTTTGAAAATAAAAAGAGGTGACTTAGCTTTATCAACAAAAAAAACCCCTCTAGTTACTCCAAAATAAATAAGCAAAAATTTTATTGCTTATATAGTTCATAACTAAGTCACAAATAAATAAATTTTCAAAAGAAATTGACATTTTACGTTTTTAGCCACTTTTCAATAAAACTATCCCACCCTAGCCAAAACCTACCCTTCTAAAAAGTCCTTGTAACGCCTCGCTTTTTCGTACATTCCTTAATTAGAAAGTGTAATTGTATTTCTATTTATGGAAACTTGTATTGGTATTGAATTCGTATTTCATTTCCCAATCTTATAATCCGAGACTTTGATCGTAATAAAATTCATACCTGATACATACTTGTCTTACATGCATTTAATTGCTAAATGCGTGTTCACATATAAACCGATACTTGTTATACATGCAAATACTCATACATTCATACTTGATACCTAAAATATACTTACATATACATTATACACTTGAAAACATGCGAAAATATGAAGTTTTACCATGAAATGTAAGATAAACTAAGTTCAAGGACTAAAAATAGCATAATCAAAAGAAAGTGGTTTCTTGCCCATGGATTGGTCCATTTTGTGTTTGTTGGATTGTGTTTCTTGCATTTAGTACTCACCTAACTCAACCCCCAAACCTCAACTATAAATACCCACTTCCTCCCACTCTCATTTCACACCTCAAACACTTCTCTCTTCTCTCTAAAGCTCTAAAGCTCTCTCTATCTAAAGGTTAAAGGCTTTCAAAAGATAACTTGGCGTTCCTCCAACCCTCCAAACCCTTCGTGAAGTAACAAGTGAAAGCTTGCAAAATCGTGAGTACACTTGACCCATTTACCTTTTACATAATTTAGGTTGTAACATGTTAACATACAAAAACACACAAATACACACACTACATGCTTTATACGCTCAATCCTTCATACATGCTTATTGTTATACCTTGGTATATGCTAAATTCATTCATGCTATTGTCATTAAATTAGCTAGCCCCAACTTAACATATATAGCGCTATAGGAGTAGCACACCGCCCGTCCGGGTATTGTTAACCTTAAGCTAATTCTTATTCTTATTCATACTTTAGTCTCGTTACTTCGTGTGACAAGGGACGCATTCATTCTTGTGGACACTTGGGTTTAACAATTAGTATTGCATGCTAGCCTACCTTGTATACAATTGCGATGTGGATTTGAGTAAACTCTTTTATACTTATGCTATGTACTTAAACTTGTGTACTTGCCAATAATTTTCTGTTGAACTATACTTTTAACATGTTACAGGTTGATGTTGATGCTATGACGAATCTAGTAGGGACGACATAGAAACGCACCTACCATGTTAGGCTTTTATGTTGTATTTCGATTTATGTTGTATTTGACAATTGATCTATGAAATGGAATGAATTTTGATTTTGCGAATAGTTTTATGATGCCTTGAGCAATCTATTTTCGTCTCACTCCGATGTTTCCGCGATCGGTTGGGGTGTGACAGATTGGTATCAGAGTAATAACTATAGGGAATTAGGTAGAATTGCCTTGTTCGATCTAGTCTATAGTTTAAGTGACCAAACTTGACCATTCTTAATTCTTGCTTAAAAAGTTAATTCTTCCTACCTTTCTTCTTCTTACTTCTTTTGGTCTTAATATATACAATATGTCTTTCCTAAGACATTTACACAATATACACACTTGGAGGCTTGAAGACACTCTCACTAATGAGACAATCTCACCAAAATAGGGGTGAAACCCGCACTTTGGTGATCACTCTCAATCCGCGTATTCGATTTTTTCACGAAATTACGCCATCAAGTTACGAGTGATATCCATACCTTGATGGAAAATTTCCATTTAATACTCTAGTGGACCCTTATCAACGAGTCGGAATTTGCTCCACGTTTGGTAAGTACTAACCATGCTTAGGGTATGATGTTGTCAAGTTAGGAGTGAAACCCGTTGTAACACCCTGTAAAATCGTGTCCAATAGTATAGTGACACATGTTGTACTTTAAATATAGTCTGTTAAAGACCAATAAGGACTAAAAGTGACAACATGCTCAAACTGAGCCTCTGAATGACTTTCTGATGTCAACATGCATAAACCTAGCCTCTGAACGACCATTAGTGTCATGATGCATAAAAACGTAGCCTCTAATGACCATTAGTGTCGTTATGCATAAAACATAGCCTCTGAATGACCATTAGTGTTGTTACGCTTAAACTCGGCCTCTGAGTGACCGTTGTGGTCAACATGCCTAGCCTCTGAGTGACATCGGAGTCAACATGGTTATACTGAGCCTCTGAGTGATCCTTTACGTAGTCCTAACTCTCATATGTCATGTTTGTTGGATGAGAGTGATTAAATCCAATAATATATGAAAGTTGGATGATGGAGGGATTAAAAGTGTCAACATGTTAATTTACACCTCTGAGTGACCTTTTAACGAACCGAGAGCTCGACAAGACTGGGCATAATCCCGGGTATGCCAAATATTAGCTACGGAGGGCTAAAATTGCTAAAAATGTGTTTAAAGAGGGTTTTAGAAGCTTTTTAAAGTTAATGGGTTAAAAGTGTCAAAATCTGAAACTGGTTATGGGGCGGTCGCGGGCCGCGAGAGACCATGCCTGGGTCTCTCGCGGGGCGCGAGAACAGGTCTGCTGCAGAAATTTTGGCTTGGCCTCCAAACAAAGCTCCAAAACCATTAATTTGAAAACCATGGACTTGTAATCAGTTATGCCACGTTTTGGGACACTTGTAAGCTTCCTCTTACACCCCTAAACACCTGGCTTCACCTCCTTTGAGCTCTCCAACTATAAATAGGTGTTTAAGTGCTTCATTCCAACTTGCACCTTTCTAATTCATACTCTTCTCCCTCCTTTGGAAGTTCCTAGCTAAAAGGAGCATCCAACATTGTTCTTTTGCACCTTAGGAATCACTGGTAAGTGTTCCTTCTTTGTGCATTTTTTTAGGCTTTTACAGCCAAAAGTCAAGCGTTTTACGGCAAACGCTTTGACTTTCGGTTAAGACCATTATGGTCCTGCCATTGTTCGAAATGAACATGGATAAGTGATCGTAATAAGGTAGGTGTTAATCCCTACAAAGGACACCTCCTGAAGATCACGTTTGCTAGACCAATTGACGGGTCAAAATTATGATATTAAAAAGTCAAACAAGCTATTTTTCAGAAAAATCATAAAGTGATCTTATATATGTTATGTAACCTGTTTTGACACTTAAACAAGTTGGTAATAATTATTAGAACATGTAAGAACATGTTCGGCTCGTCAATTTCAGTTCTAGGGTCGGTTCACAACCGAAAGTCGCGTATTTTGACTTCTGCTTTGACTTTCGATTCTGACCGGATTTAGATTAGTTACCTACTAATCTAAAGTTGCATTATGATCATAATATAATGTAGCATAACCCTCTGAGATTATATTACATGATCATAATCAGAATCTAAGTTTATGCGCAAGTTCCATAATTATGTCATCTTTGACCAAAATGCCTTTTTGCATAAAACAAGGTTTTAAATGATAATGAACTTGAAAATGAGTTTTCTACTGATGTAATATTATAAGTAGGCTTATTTGGGATGTTAAGCCAAGCTATAAACTGAGTTTTCAAACAGGTCTTTAAACTATGTCGATAAATGACGGTTTTAGCCCTTGTGACTTATAAAATAGTTTTAATCAAATCTTTTCAAGGTAAATCATTTACCTACTGATATGCTATATTAATTAACATATTTAAAACATTTTAATCTGCCTTAACATCAGTTTTCGTAAAAATCACATAAAGACGCCATTGTACGACATAAGCGCCATTTAGGCGCATAGTATGGTTTTAAACCATATTATTGACCAAGACTTGATACCTACTGAGTTTAATACTTCTTTTAAACATAATTACAGCAGATACATGTTATAAACTCAGAATCCCAAATAATTTATAAACTATGTGTAAAATGACCAAAATACCCCTTCGGTGCATAGTTTGATTATAAAAGGTAAAGTACACATATAAATCTATGATATACCTTTAATGATATTATAGATTCAGAAATTAAATTTATTATTCCAGAATAATCATGATCATAAACTTAAAAATATTCAAGTTCCTTTTATACGGTATATAATTACCAAAACGCCCTTTTGAGGCATAGTTTCCTTTTAAAACCTTAACGGGCATACAAGTTGATATCCTACTGATATCTTAACTAATTTAAAATATAATGCCATATAGAACTTGTCCATGACTTTTCCGGTTACCCATTATCGTTATGAGCGTACGATTGATTATACGTAACTAGTTTACGGAATTTAACCGAAACGGGTTTAACCTTGTCATTTAAGTTTCAAAATCCAGAATGTTTATAGTTTACCCATATTATACAAGTCAAGTACTTGTCGGGATTAAACTACATTCTATCTGATCATCGTTTAATCAAGCGTTATACGTAATGATCATGTACACTATTCGGTTTATAAGACCGTTAGTATTTAATTGGCTAGCTTATGCCATAATCCAGACTAGAGCGTTCCCGATAAATGCTATCTGCACTTGGTACTTTTGTATACGGCTGAATTATTTAAAAATAAAAGAAGAAGACTAGCTCAGGTAAATACTCTCGACTTATTTTCCCTATACGGGCTTGGGATAGGGTAAATTATTACCGCTTGGTCCAAAATGGAGTCAATCGAATGCCTGCTTGTGGCTAGTAAACTCCATATTTTGTTTTAATCAGTTTTGTTTGATAACTTAAACATCAGGAGTTAAATTACCGTGTCCTAGATATCCTCGGCTCAATACATTAGCTATTGGCCACGACCTTAGCGCGGGGTGTAGGCATACACCTGACAGACGCTCATATGCAATATTCCCAAGACGTTGGGGATGACTCCTTCATGAGTCCTGAGTGGTGTATTTAATCATGTCTCGGTTTCTGTACTGGGCCCTGTATGTAGTGACAAACAAGTGAATCTAAAACAAGGTTCAAGGTCAACTTTCTCAAGTTAATAAAAGATTTTGTGTCGTTTTGCACTTAAAAACCATTTTAAAGTTTTCAAAATGAGTCAGTTGAGTGTATTTACCAGCGTAAGCTGACGTATCGTCCAAAGGCTAAATTGTCGGTACAATACAAAATAGGCCGGAAGCTGCTCGGTAGTGAATAAGAGGATCTTGTAAATCCTTAGATCTGCCCTAAAGTCTGTTTTATATTCTTTCTTGTACATTTTAATGATCCGCCTATGGATCTTCTATTACGAGCCTGTATATTATTTATTTTTGAAACATTCGGTTTGTAATAGTAATTTTACTCCAAGACTTCCGCTGTGCCGTGTTTAATTGACAATGATGTTATCAACTTACATCACGATACTCCTACCCGGGCCCACCGGTGTATGGATTTCGGGTTGGAAATCCGGGGTGTGACACCCGCACCTTGTCAACTAGTCCCACTCCTCGATTTTTGGATCTCGCCAAGGTTTCGATTTTTCGATCAATTAGAGATGTGTAAAACCTGGAAGGGTAAAATGCCGTTAATCGTTTCTCGACGAGAGCATTATACCTATAGGCCAAAGCACGTTCCTCTAATTTGAAAGGATCTTCGATTCACTTTGGAATAGTCTACGCTTCTCAACCCAAAGCACTCCAATATTTTACTAAGCCTATATTTTATGTTATCTCAATTTCTATGTGTTTTAATACTTATTACCTCGTTCATTTCGAACCCGATGCACAATTACACATCTTTCGCAATAAAAAACAATAATAATTCTCACAAACCAACTAAATTCATACTCCTTACGCAATCATACATGTTTATACTATTGAATACTTGTTATGCTTATGTCACTTATGTGAACTCGTATATGTTATACAATACTTACATGCTCAAATGTGATTTTTATTGTCGATCACCTAGATGTCTTTTTCGCAAAACTCAAGTTGGAGAAATGAGTCGACATCCAAGTCCAACCGGACTATTTTCATAACAATCACTATGTCAAAACTTATAACTAAACCTTTTATCATTGTTTAAAGTTTTCTCATTTATGCATAAACCTTGAACCTTACTATTTTATCCAAACGATTTCTCACCCTACATCATATTTACGTAAATTACAGACACGAAACCCCTAATGACACTTTAAACGTTTCTTTCACAATTTTTCAAAAACTTTATGAAATGCTACCCATCAATTTAGTCGGTCAAAGGAACCACTTGCCCTCGATTTTCACAACTCGTTCAAGACACACTCACTTTATACTAACATTCTATAGACATTTTATTTCCAATAAGAAACCAACGAAAACTTTCTCTCACATACGTATAAGTACTTTGCTAAAATACTTTTCAAAACTTTAAGTTTTACATGAAAATTTTCAAAACACGAATTTTCTTGCATTAATAAAATAAAATAAGATAAAGCAAGCTCACTATTTTACAACATTTTCAAAACACAAATCTAAATCTGAACACATGGCCAAGAAAATTTCATATGCGAATACAAATTTTAAAACAAAAGTAGCATTTCCTTTTACATACCACATTTTACATCAAAAATTAATACTTTTCTCAATATTTACCCGACATTCACATTTTTGGTCATTCATTCACGACAAACCCGACTTATTTTAACCAACTCAATGTTTTGACTCAAGCAACCACACACATGCATACCGCCTTATACGTTTCTATTTATACAGTCAATATTACATGACAATATTACACATATCACAATTACACTTCGTATTTTACACACTCGCAACTCCATAGTAACTTATATATGCTAAATCCCATTTTATTCAACCTATACGCTCGATACTGCATGCTAATGTTATACGTATTTGTCTTCAATCATACTCAAAATTTATGCATTCGCACTACTTGGTAGTCATACTTGAAATCTATAAGTAATTATAACCTGAGTGGTTTCGCCTACGTTCGACACACTCATACGTAAATTTAATCGTGCTTACATACTTAAAATTTATACGCTATCTTACATACCCTTTGCTTACTAGATGTAACCTGACCCGTACACTACTAGTACAAACTATGCGGATCATGCACAAACCAAAATAATCGCGGGTGCACACGGGATTATATTGGTAGGCGCATGAAAACCATAGTGGGTTCTACTGTGTATCGCAACACGGAACGTAACATGACACCGAATAGCGAAACGACGTAACATTGTGTGAACATGGTGGATACGCCACTGGTACTTCCTATATATAAGTGTCCCTACCATGTTACCAAACGTTTGTAAAACATGCCATGAGAAATTCGTTGTTTTCCTGGACCTTGTTAAATACATTTGATTCATAACAAACTTTGGTGACCCTACTACGAAATGATTAGTACTAGATTACCCATGACAAAACTTCATTCTCAAAATCGTTAGCTTTAACCGCCACAACTATGTGAACAGGATCAAGCTCCCAAAATGAGCAATCGACCTGATCTTGCTCAACTAGCAGAGGCAGAATTCAATGCTAGAGAGGTAGACATGACAAACAAGATAGTACTTACTGTTTAACTGCTTCTGATGTATTAATGACGTTCAAGTTACAGACGCAAGTAAAACAGATTGACAGAGCTTCGCTGTATCTAATGACAAATCAGTATATAGCTCTAACACAACACTTCCCTATTTATAGGTCGACATGACTCATACCGAAGTGTGTGCAAAAACAAACATCTATGTTTCGTACGAAATGGTATTTCGTACGAGTGACTCACTCGTACGAAACATGCTTCTATTTCTTGCGAATCACAGTGAACAAACATATAATATTTTACATTTTCTCAATTAAACATTAACTTGTAAACTTTATAAACATTACAGATATATCCTAGACGTAGGCAATAGACATTATGCATCAACAAACTCCCCCTTGGATGTTGCCGCAGTCTGGATAATCTTCAAAATCTTCAATTTGATTTGACTTTAACGCCCAAAGAACCTCTTTACCGGCTTTCGACGTTCCTCAGAAGCAATTGGCGTTTGATCAGTCAAAGGACGTCGCTTCAAAAACTGAAAGCTCCTTAACGATGCTATTCTTGAACGTTCAGCAATCCGAGCTTCTTTTTCTTTCGTTTTCTTCGATTCTTTCTTCTCAATCTTTCTCCAATTTGTTTTCCAATTCGATCCAGAATGAATATCATTAGCAAAGCACACATTCACGATCTTTTGAAATTGAAGTGCTTGCTCTTGATCCTTTTCTTCGAAACATATCTTGCTATAGAATAAACATTCCATGTCTTTCTTCGAACAATTTACTAGCCACATGGGGTCTAGTACTCGAATGCCTCGCCACAACCCATATATTCTTTTATGTGCTATGACAGCTTCGGTTAAATCCTCTGTAATCTTCCACGAATCTTTATCTGGGTGTACACATATAACAGCCTCTCTAGTATTCGAATCATAATGCCACCAGTTGAAAATCGTATAAAAATCTTGCTCCATTTTGATCAGCGGCATGTTTTTCATCACCCGTGGTTTCTTTACAATCAAAGTAATATCTTTCTCCTTTGTCACTGGATCTACTTTAACAATACGACGTGGATAATGCGGTTTCTAGTGAACAAAACCATGCTTTGCTTCAAACGTGATCAATCTCCACAGCTTTTGGTCATGGAACTTCATCTTTAGGTTTATCATCTTTGTTTGCACAAGTTCCTTTATGTCCCAATAAGGGAGTGTTTTGATGTCACTCAGATATCGGAAGTATTGAATCCCAAATTCTCTTTTAATCACATAAACATTTAGCTCTTCAATCCAACCCCAACTCAAAATATCCCCTAAAGAAATATTAGCATCTCTGGTGAAAAACGCTAGGGGTCTCTTAAACTTTCGCTCAGCTGAACTCTCTCGAAACCATTTCTTCTTTTGTTCGATAATCTCAGCTGTAGACATCTTTTCAGGAATTGTTCCTTCTTTAACCGCTTTCGAAACTTTCCTTTGTAACATCTCAGAGCTTTCTGCTGTAAATAAATCCATAAACGTTAGGAAATCTTTTGTACCCTGAATGGCATCATTAGCATCTTCATAAGAATCACTTTCCACGACAATGTTATCATATACGTTTGCATCCTCTATATCTTCAAAAACATAGGCATTTGGTTCGAAAGCATCTATCTCATTCAGTTCGTCTTCAAAGTCAAAATCGAACTTCTCTTTGCCAATACCGAGCATTTCTGCTATCTCTTCTTTTGAATAACTATGAACAAACTCTCCTTCCTCAACATCATGCTCAAGATATAAAACTAATGGCTTTTGCACGACAGGAACAGAAGATATAACATTTTCTGTGAAAATTCCTGCCTGCTGAGCATCTATCGACTCATCAGCTTTGTTCATTCTTTCTTCTTCAGTAGTTTGGTTCACAGAATAATCAAAATACTCGGAAAGATAAACTAATTCATTAACATTTGAATATATTAAATGAATACCCGATCCTCCAACATTATCATCATCATTACCATCCGAACTACTGGAATCTTGATTATCAACATCAACATCTTCAGTATCCTCTGCTTCTGCCTCCTTTTCTGTTTCTTCAGCCGTTTCTTTACTATCTTTTCCTGTCTTTTTCTTCATTAACAAATCTTGATGTCTTTGTGAAGTATCAAGAAAATCTATATCCACATCAATAGGTTTTCCTATCAGAATAAAATTCTTTGGTTCTTCATATACTACAATATCCCAACATTGTACTGGCCCAATTCAGCTTCTGGCACAGCTTCTTCAGTCACAGAATCCTCCACTATCTTACCCTTACCTTTCCCTAACGCATCAGATTGCTGTTTAGCCAATCGTTCTCGTTCTGCAACTCTTTCCCTAGCTTCTGCACGTTCAATTTCATCCATCGCTGCAGATATACTCAAACCAAACTTCTTTTCCAGAATCTTCTCAAACACATCCATTCTTCGATTGTTTCTCAAACGCTCTTCCTCGTATTCAGTCATTCGCAGACGTAATCTTTCATTTTCAGAAATAATACTCGCCATCATCGCTTCAAGTTGCTGCTTATCAACAATTAATCCTCCAATTCTTTCAAGCATTTCAAACTTCTCAGCTGTTAACAAGTTTATCTGTTCATGCAATTCAGCTATGCGAACAACATTCATTGTTACCTGTTTCTGCAAATCATCAACTCTAGGATCATCAAAACGAAACTCATCTCCTCCTGGTAGATCGTCTAAACCAGTCTCGTCAAAAAATGCTTATGAATCAAACGGTTGTGATGTAGGACAAGATTGTTGAGCATGAGATGGTTGAGACTTTTGTTGAGCCGACTGTTGTTGTGCTGGTTGCTGGACTGGATCTGGATCAGGCATAGGTTGTTGAACAGGTTCTGATTCAGGCTATTGTGGTGTTGTTGTTCTTGTTCTGGCTCATGAACTGGTGGTTGTTGAAAAGGTATCTCTGGTTCAACTTGTTGTTGTTCTGGCTCTGGATGCATATGATGTGGAGACGGAATACTCTGTGTTTGTTCCTCCACATTTTCTTCAGTATTCTGTTCAGCACCAGCTTTTGTTGGATTAACAATCGGAGATATACGAGCTGCAGATCATTTCATCATTCCTTGCCTTTTCTTGACCGGAGTATGAAAAGCTGATTCAGGATCAGATTCAGACATAACATAAGTTGTGTCGTCTTCGCCTGTTGCTTTTCTCTTTCGTTCTTCAGCTTTTCGTTTCAGCTCATCTTGACGTTTCTTTGCTAACTTTTCGGCCCTTTTCTTTTCTCCTGCTCTTCTTTCTTCTGAATCAGTGCTAGATGATAGTACTTCCTCAGCTGCCTTGTCAGCTCCAAAAGCCTGACGTTTTATGTCTTCAGCCATCTTTTCAACTGTTTCTTCAACCTCAGGTTCATCCCTCAACCCTGAACTTTCAGCAGTAGACGCAATTTTTCTCTTTCTCCCTTTATATGTAGCTTTTCCACCCTTTTCTCCGTCTTTTACAAACCAAGGACTTCTTTTTGCCACAAACAAAGATAAAGATTTAATATCCTCTTCATCGTCACCACTATCGTCCTTCCTCCATTTTCCAGGTGCGGGTGAAATATAATCTTTATTCAGAATAGCACAAAACATCGTTTTTGCAATGGGAGCAGACTTCAAATGCACGTTCATCTTTTGTAATGATTGAACATCCATATGCTCAAGTTTAAGAACATCTTCTAGAGATTTCTTCAAGGCAGGATGTAAATAGTCTAACATCATCTGTATAAATCTTTGATACTGCAAAAATCTTTCCTTCTGAATATTTTGGATCATCTGAGTAAATATAACTTTTGAAAAGTTATAAGGAAGATTCAGCACTAGAGCAGTAATCATGCACATATGATAATCCACCAAGTCATCAGAACCACCCTTCCTATGACCCAATCCATGAATAATAACGTGTTCAAGATATTTGAACGGCACACTTAGATTTCCTTTCTTGTACGGAGCGGAATTCACAAATCATGTATATCCCATCCTATAAAAACATCCTTTAACCATATGTTCAGTAAAGCCTGTTGGATCATCCTTGTTATCCTTAAACTCCAACACTTTTCGAATCAACTCTTCAATAATCTTCACATAAATATCAACATCGTTAATCTTTACTGCTGAAATAATGGCGTTGTCGTCAATACTATACTCCGCAACATTCTAGAAATATTTCACATGTGACAGAAATGTCGTGTGTCTATCTGTTATCGCTTTTGTCACTCTAATCCTTGTAAGAAAATCCAAGATACTTTGATACACTGCTATTTCTGGGATTAAAGCATCTGTGATACAGCATATGTTGTGCACCGGAGAAAATCCGGATCTCTTGGCCTGTACAAAAAAATAACAATCAACCGTTAGAAAAATTCAAACATTCAAAAACTTTCATCACTAATTCGTACTAAACCCACTGTTTCGTACGAAAACACTATATTGATCAAAAGTGCTAAACTTTCAAAGTTACTTTCTCTTGTTTCGTACAAAAACCTATGTTTGGTACAAAAACATTCACTTGATCTTTTGAACATTTTAAAATTTTCTCTCTATTTCGTACGAAAACCTATGTTTCATACAAAACATTCATTTGATCAAAACTTGAAATTTGAAGTTCATGACATTCATATGATTCACTTGCTTCGTACAAAAATTCTGCACTTAATCATTTTGCTTTGAAATCTTATTTCATACAAAACATATCAGTCATACCAAATCATCATCGTCCCAAAATTTATCCAAGTATAATCTGAACCTAAAACTTGTTGTTTTTAGCAAATTGATAGTCGATTTTCAGGTTATTAGAGCCGATTTTAACGATTTTGTGATCAATTTTAAGTTTTACCGGTCCAATTACCCTAGATCTAAGTTTTAGTCCGAATCGTATGAAATTTCGACATAATAACAATGAGATCTTGATGACACTGCCTTGCCCATTGTAAGAGGTGTGCAAATCAACCTCAACAATGTGAATAACAAACAGAAGAACCAAGAAATGAAGTTTTTTGAGTCGAATCGCACAAAATTCTCTCTGAGTCGCTCAACAGTGCACAAAGAACAGAAACTTCATTTCTGTGCGAGACAAAGAGTATTTATACTTACCCTGTTTCGTATGAAATCAGTATGAATCGCACAAAATGTTAACTCTTGTTTCATACAAAAACGTCTCTTTTCGCATGAATTTTGATTTTGTATGATTCATAACTAAAAAACTTAAAATTTTCAACTTCAATTTTATTTTTGTATTTTTCATTCATTTTGTCAATAAGTTTATCTGTTTCAAAAATCCTCTTGACTAACCAAGTCCAAGTTAATGACCCTGGTTATCCAATTTGCCTTCCAAGTGCAAGTTAATGACCTTGGTTGACCATGTTTGACCAAACAGATTTATTTTAACATGTGAAGTTTCAAATTAATGAACTTTCTTGACATTTGAGTAAACTTTTTGCGAAAAATTAGCTCCCAACCCATGATTCCAAGCTTTCCTCAGCATGATGTTGCTATGAATCCAACCATCAGTGTTTTTATCATCGGTAAACACACATAAAACTATCAAGCCAAGAAAACTGAAAATCTTTTTGAGTTTAGAAATTTTTTCAATGAATAATAACATTTTTGTGAATTTTGTGTTTTTAGAGGATCATTTCAAACATTCATCTAAGTCATCAGTACCGTTGGTCTAGAAACACCCTTTAAGCTTTTAAACAAATTTACTTAGATTGCCAATATATTTGTCCATTTAAACTTCTTCTCGTTTCTCAATTATTTCAAGATATGTTAAGGTATTATTAGAAACATGAAATAACTGTGTTTCCCATCTCAGAATATACTCCCGTATTGAGATTCCCAGAATGTCATTTACAGGTGAATATATCGAATTGATTTCTGTATATAGGGTGAATGCGAGACCTTGAGAGCTTAGGTTAGTACTACCATACAGACAAAGAGATGAAGGCTAGTCTTTAGGTGGTGTTCCATTAAGGAATCTTTTGTACTGAAAATGTCATAATTGCTTAAGACATAATCATTTTTCATGCAGCTTTCGGGGAAATAATGTGAAAGTATTATATGAGTTCTAGGCCATTGCTTCCGCAAAATCAGAAGAACTCGAATAATACCCCAGATATCAGTCAAATATAAAGACCTAGTATCGTAGAATCTGGCATTCTCTCAAACGAAATTTCGGAGTACTAAGTCTATATATCCGAGAGATGTTAACCCACAAGTTAATCAGTTTTGTGTTTTAGGTTTATATCTCAAATACAATTTACTGAATGAGTGAAGTCTATTGGCATATCCATAGTAAGACTTGCTTAATTACTTTAAAACAATACAATTCTTTAGCATACTGTGTCTATCATTTTTGATTTACTTTGATCACTCTTTTTACACAAAACTCTTTTTGGCTTTTTTAAATGTAGTATTTTCCTCAAATATTCTCCCCCTAAAATCAAAAACAGATTTTTGGATTTTTTAAGAAATTATAAGAAAGAATGTACAAAAAACGTTTAACCGATGACAAATTCACATCAAGTCGTCATCATCCTCAAATTCAACCTCAAACACATCCCCTGAGATCATATTTTTTAAACCATTTAGCTTTAACAAATTTTTAAACTTTGTTTTATCAAAAGCTTTGGTATAAAAATCTGCTTTTTGGTCATCAGTGTGGATTTTCTCAATTCGTACCAACTTTTTCTCGTGGCAATCACGGATAAAGTGGTGTCGAATCTCGATATGTTTAGTACGTGAGTGTTGACGTGAGTTTTTGGTGATATCGATCGCAGCCTGATTATCTACATATATAGGCGTATCAAGAAATTGCAAACCGAAATCTCTCATCTGTTGCTGTATCCAGAGAATCTGAGCACAACAACTGGAAGCCGAAACGTATTCAGCCTCGCAGGTAGAGAGAGCGATCGCGGTTTGTTTCTTTCATTGCCACGTTACCAAACAGGTTCCAAAGAACTGGGAGCCGGCCGTTGTAGACTTTGTATTCAGTTTGCAGCATCCGAAATCAGAATCCGAGTAACCTGCAAGATTAAAATCATCATGTGTAGGTACCACAAGCCGGTGCTTGGAAAACCCTTTAGATATCTCATTATGCGTTTAACCATAAGCAGGTGTGACTCTTTTGGATTAGACTGATAACGGGAGCACATGCACGTTGGATACATGATATCTGGTCGAGAAGCAGTGAGATACATCAAGGATCAGATCATGGAGCGATATAAAGTTTCATCAACTTTTTCTCTGGTAAGATCTGGACAAATGCCGTGATTCGGAGTTAACGGGGTCGATGCTGGTTTAGCTCCTATCATATTGAATTTCTCCAATATGTCATGAACATATTTTGTCTGATGAATGAAAATACCATCAGGCAACTGGTCAACCTGAAGTCCAAGAAAGAACTTCATCTCCCCCATTGCGCTCATTTCAAATTTGCGCTTCATGACTTCTTCAAAGTCTTTACACAGCTTGTCATTTGTTGATCCAAAGATAATATCATCCACATATATCTGTACGGTAATTAGATGCCCATCGACTTCCTTTGTGAAGAGGGTTGAATCTACTGTTCCCCTGATAAAGCCATTGACCAGAAGATGACTCGATAATGTTTCATACCAAGCTCTCGGGGCTTGATGAAGACCATATAAGGCTTTATTCAAGAGGTAGACTTTATCTTTGTGCACTGGATCAACAAACCTCAGTGGTTGGCTGACGTACACCTCCTCTTTCACTTTTCCGTAAAGGGAAGCATATTTTACATCCAATTGGTACACCTTGAACCCTTTCCACAAGGCAAAGGCCAAGAATATGCGAATTGCTTCAAGACGTGCAACTGGGGCATAGACTTAGTATAATCTATCCCTTCTTGCTGATGAAAACCTTGAACCATAAGTCGAGCTTTGTTGCGTACAACGACTCCTCTATCATCTCTTTTACACTTGAAGACCCATCTTGTGTTAATCTTTTTGTGATGATCTGGCAGGTCAACAAGCGTCCTGACTCCAAGTTTCTAGAATTGGAGTAACTCTTCTTGCATTGCATCCTCCCAACTTTCTTCTTTTAACACGTCTTTCCAGCTTCCCGGTTCAACCTGAGAAAGGAAACAACTATGAGAAAATCAGACTCGAAGTGGAGCAGTACTAGTATAGAAACAACTTAGATCTTTATTAATCTAATTGCAAGTTTGCACTCCTGATTGTAAGCTGCCTATGATGTTCTCTAACGGATGATATGAAAGTGTCGTGGCATCACTTCAGTTGGAACATCTACTTGTGATTGCAAATTTGTCAGAATTTCATCGACAGCCGGTACAGATGAATAAGCTTTATTCATAGCATTAGACTGATCAGCCTGTTATTTCAGAAATCTTTCAATCTGTTCAGATCCTTCATCAGAACTGGAGCCTCCATCGTTGAAAGTTGGTTCCCGGTCAGAGTCAGCATCTTCATTTGGCTGGGCAGAAGATTCAGAAGCATTGACAATTGGAACAGGAACCGGATTTTGAACAGAAGAGCTTTGACCAACATCAGACGTGTTAACTGGTAAAGTCGTAGAAATCACCAAAGGTCGAGGAACTTATTCTTTATTAGATAACTGGTGTTGTTGAAATAACATAACAAGTTCTTCTTCAGCTGGCACATCTGGTAGATCAAACGAATCCCATAATCCATCGTAGTTAAACAGCCACGGATCCCCATGCTTCTGCGTAGGCGTTGTATATTTTTAACAATCTACGTGTTGCACTAGAACTACCTTGTTCAGACTCGGCAAGAAAACACGTTTTTGAGGAGTAGTGTAGCAAACAAAGAAACCCTCCAAAGATTTGGCTCCAAATTTACCAGCCGGGTCCAAGACGGTACACGGTGATCCAAAAGGTTCCAAAAATGCTAAGTTAGGCTTTCGTTGATTCAGTAAACTAGAAACATGTCTTTTTGTGAGGCTTAACTGTCAACACACAATTTAGGGTATAGCATGCCGATGCTACTGCTTCACTCCAAAAACTGATCGGTAATTTCGAATCAGCTAACATTGTTCTAGCAGTTTCTATCAACGTGCGATTCTTTCGTTCAGCTACTCCGTTTTGTTGTGGAGTATAGGGGGCGCTGAATTCATGAAGAATCCCCTTTTTATTGCAGAACTCTTGCATCTTCCTGTTCTTGAACTCCGTTCCATTATCACTGTGAATTCTCTTAATGGGCAAATGATATAAATTCTCGAGTTTTCTGAAGAGGATCATAAGAGTTTCAAAAGTTTCATCCTTACTCTCCAGGAAGAATACCCATGAAAATCGAGAATAATCATCTGTAACGACAAGACAGTATAGATCTCCAGAAATGCTTTTGACATTGACTGGTCCAAAGAGATCCATGAGTAGTCTTTCTAGTGGTAGCTTTATCGAATTCAACAGCTTTCTCGGGTGTGATTTCTTATGCTGCTTCCCCTTTTTGCAGCTAAGACAATCGTCTGATAGATGAAAACTTTTCAAATTAACACCCTCCACTAAGTCGTTATGCACCAGAAAATTCATCTTTCGAAGATGAATGTGCCCCATTTTCCTATGCCATAAAATTGACTCTTTCTCGGTAGCTTTGGAAACAAAGCATTGAACTTTCTTTGACGTGGTAGAAGCGATGCTCATGTCAAGAACATATAAATCATTTCTCGCGGAGCTCGCATCAGAATCCATTCTTCTGGAATCTTGAAACCAGGTTTTAGAACTAGACATTCTTTATCATGAAATGTGTCGTGAACTTCTTATAACAGATTTTAGAGATACTAAGCAGATTGTTCTCAAGTTCGGCAATATAGTTCACTTTATCAAACGATACAACTCCGTTCGAGAGAATCCCTTCTCCGACAATCCTACCTCCATGCGTTCCAGCAAATTCTACATATCCTCCTCGAATAGCTCTAACATCATTGAGCAGCGCAAGCATTCCTGTCATGTGACGAGACGCTCCACTATCCATGATCCATTTTGACAATATCGAACGTTGGAGCCCCTGCACACATGATTAACAAAAATTCATTTAAACAAAGAGACCCAAGCCTGTTTGGTCTTGGGTGGGTTTGGAATGTCGAACTTTGGACCCACTTTGTTCTTTTCAATCTTTTTAAGCTCAATGTTTTTTGGAACAAAAGGTTTGAGTTCAACTGTGGATGATTTGGTTTTAACAATTTTAGCAACCCATTTCTGTGTTTGTGATTTAGCCCTTTTCACATAAAATTTTTAATCTACTTGTTGTGTTTGTGATTTAGCCCTTTTCACCAATTTCAAACTTAGATTGAGATTGAATAATTGGTTTAACATTTTGATAAGATTCAGTCTTTCTTTTAAGAATTTGTTTCGGCATAAACATGGGTACTTTTTGCTTTTCATCCTTAGTGAACTTTTCAGAGAAGAAACCGGTTTTGAACTTTCTTGTGAACAGTATCTTGCGATATGTCCAACTTTCTTGCATTTAAAACATGTCTTGCTTTCCTTATGAACAGAGGTATCCAAAACCTGTTTTTGTTTTTGTTTCTCTTTTTCTTTAAGAAAATCATCATTTGATTGAGTTCGATGACCTCTTTTTCCTTTTCGGTTGTTGTCCCAAACACAAAATTAATTTTCTTTGAAAAATTCAATTTTTGGGACCTATTGGTTTTATGTTGCTTCTGAAAACCCAACCCTGCTCGTTTGTTTTCCGGATAATCTCCATTTTTCGATAGTAGGGTCGGTTGTCAGTTTTTTATTTGAATAGAAAGATGCATCATGTTTATCTAAATCATTATGACTTACCTCCATCAGCTTGAACATTTTATCTACACAATCGTTTTTCACATTCTTGATTGGAAAATCCTCATCCAAAAATAGTTTATCAGACCCTTTCATTTTATAAACTATGACATTAGGATCATCATTTAAACTATTTTCTGATATTTCATCAGACTTTGACTTCTCAGATTTTTCAGACTCAGCCACTTCAGATTCCTTTTTAACACTTTGTGAACCACATCTTTTACTACTTCAGAAACACATTCACCATCATTTTTAGTGTAAGTTACATCGATATCCTCAGGCAGATGTTTGGTTTTCAATTTCAGGTTTAGCACCTTTTCCACCCCAGATGGATTTTTGCATGCATAACTATTCCACATGGGTGGAGGAACTCGATCACAACTACCACTTTTTATTTCACCATTTTTAGATTCCTCAGTATTTTTGATTTTTGGTAAAATGTAATCCATGACGTATGAGCTTGTGGAATAACTAATTAACATTTTGTTAACTCGTTCAGTTTCAATTCTCATTTTCTCAAGCTCACTTTTGAGCTCTGCAATAGTGTTTAGAAGAATATTAATTGCCATTCGTTTATCCATCAATGTTGCTTTAAGCATCATAAGTGTTGCGTCATTTTCTATGAGTGCTTTATTATATTGTTTAACAGACGCACTCAATTTGTCATAAGCTTCCTTTGTGGATTTGTAATCGCTTGACAAATTGTCTGTAAACCTTTGCAATTCAGCAAATCTTTTGTCCTTTACAAGACACTAACCACATGGTTCATGTCACACCCTCAATTTCCACTTGCAGAGTATTACCGAGAGGCGTGTGATCAAACCAGGATCTAAGACACTAGCAATATCGAACGACTCTATATGATTTATTCAAACGTTTTCCAAAAACATTTGTTGTAAACATTCATAGTAATTTTGAAAATAACAAAGTTTCAAAGTTTAGCGAAAGCATTAAATTTAAGTAACGGGCGCCAACATAAACGCTAAAACCAAAATCCCAAACATTATTCGTAAATAAGACTCAATAAAAATGTCTTGATCAAATGTAAGTGAGTGCACCTAGCGCTTCTAGCGTCCTGAGAAACATGTAAAGAAACAAGTGTCAACATTAAAGAAGAGTGAGTTCACAGGTTTTTATAAGTTCACAAGTTTGGTTTAAAAGATTGTTTTTCCCCCGTTATCCCTAACCCGGGATAACGACATAGTTCCATTATTCCTAACCCAGAATAATAATGTTGGTTCGTAAATAAGTTCAATGTTAACATGTAGGTAGCGAGCCTAAAGTTACATCACTTAAGAGTTCGCGATTGAAGCTGACTGTTGTTACCTCAGTGTTACCAGGTCTATCACTCACCATGGCGAAAGTTAGGCCAAATTAATCACCCGTTGACCATTCCCGGTCGGCTAGCGCGACTAGCTCGGGTGGGGCTTGTCGGGCTTAGTTGTACTACCATAATTTCCCTGCTATCTAACCCAATACTAACAATCCGAGAGTTGGTTGAGGACTTCCGTGATAAAGCTACTTAATGACCATAACATACATTAACATTAACTTAGTTACCGAATAGTTAACGACGTTAATTTCGCATAACGTAAAAGATAGAGTTGTAGAGCGTATACATGTTTCTCCCTCTGTTGTTTAAAACCGGATAAAATAGGGGCCGTGAACTCACCTTAAATTGCTCGGTTAGAATAACGCAAAAGAAGCAAATGATGGAACCACTAATCGCGTCCTAACATGTCAAACGATTTAAAGTTAGTGTGCGAACACACTGACACAAAACCCTACGCATAACTAACACACAGTACGGCACACGTAATTACCAATTCGAAACCATAATCATGTATGAAAAGTATCATCATACAAAATAACGATCAAACCAACTGGTCATAAGCATAGGATAACTCATACAACACTTAGGTACACACAAACGCAAGTTATCATGTTTCAGCTTGTACGCTCATAACTGTGCTGTTTTCGAGGATTTTTATAAAATAGTTCCAACGTTCCAAAAATTCCAATTGTTTTACAGGAGATGTCAATTAGACTGTAAAATTTTGTGTGAAATTTTCAAATCCTAAATCTTTACCAATTATTTATAAACATTTATATACTAGGCTGCAGTCAGATTCGTCGCTTTCTGACTGCAGTCCACGAGAAAAATTGTTTAAAAATCATCGTTCATCCAATTAAAAAAATTCCAGTGGGATATTTTTGGAAATTCCCATGTCCAGTTACTGTACCAATTTCGTGACCTTACCCCATATAGACTATGAGATCCGACTCGATAAACAACCGGCAAATTTTGCAGAATTTACGCAGCTTCAGCTAGTGCACTAAATGACCACTTAAAAATAGTAAACGACCTCAGAAAAATATGAATCCAGCGCCATTTGAAGCGTTTTTTTAAAATACACGTTTTAGGCTTTAGAAAATCCACTTTTCGATAAATAATGATCAGGTTACAGCCAACGGAAGTTGGCTGTAAATGCCAATCAGCATACTGTTTTCGACTTTATCGCATTAGAAACATATTTAAACGATCATGACGCTTGGTTGTATTGATTAACAACAGGTTAACTTGACAATTATCATCATACATATTAATATTTATGCAAACCCTAAATATATATCATGATCTTTATCGCTAAAACGCAGCCTACGATTTTAGTATCCAACATAACATCACAACCGCAAAGATTCGCACATTCATCCGAACTAATCATAAATCACAACACTTTTTCATACTAATAATCCTACAAACACAATATCATGATCAAGATTACACAAAAATCTAGTGTGAATCGCAAAACTATTAAACCTAACCTTGAAACGATGATGCTTATCGAACCGGGACAAGCTTGGAATCAATCCGGGAGGTGTGAGGTTTGCTCGACCATGAGAGAGGGGGGGCTGCCGTCGACCTCCTTCTAGGGATTAGGGTTTTGTGTTTTTTTTAACATTCCATGCATAATACACATAAATATAACAAGGGGGAAGGGGGGCGGTCGCGATGGGGGGGAGGGTTTAGGTAAGTGCCTTGGGCCTCAAGTTTTGGTATTTCCTTGGGCCGCAAGGAGGTGTGGGTGGTGGGTTAGGTTTGCTTGGTCGCGAAGTCGAAACGTTAAGCTTGGTTCGGTTTATAAATAAAAGTTACTAAAATATTATTTGCGACATGGAGTTTATAAAATATTAAATCATAAACGTCTAATAACACATAGCACGTAATTCAGATACAAACCGTCTAATAACACATAACACGTAATTCACCCTATAGATTCACAAAGTTAGCGTAGTTATTGCGAGCGTGTAATTTAATTCTCCGAATTAAATCAGCGTAAGAGTGAATAACCATAAAGTAGCGCGTTTAAGATACCTGAAAAGCCGGGATGTCACATTATCCCCATGTTGAAAGAATTTTCGTCCCGAAAATTGAGTACACGCGGTTTAGAATGCAACGCACAAAAGTTCAGTTTGTTAGAATGGTACAATTAAATCCCAGGCTGTCACATCATCCCCATGTTGAAAGAATTTCGTCCTGAAATTTAGTTGGTGGTAACGTCAGATTGCTGCTCAGCTGCAAAAAGGTGTGGATATTTTCTTTTCATTTGGTCCTCTCTTTCCCACGTGAACTCCGGTCCACGCTTAGAGTTCCAACGAACCTTGACGATCGGTATCTTGCTGTGCCTTCGAGTCTTAATCTCATGGTCCATGATCTCGATAGGTTGCTCCACAAAATGCAGTTGCTCATCCACTTGAATCTCATCCAATAGGATGACTAGGGTCTCATCTGATAGGCACTTCTTCAGATTGGACACGTGAAAAACGTTGTGAACTCCACTGAGTTCGGCAGGAAGGTCTAACTGATAAGCTACGGGCCCGATACCCTTCGAAATCACAAATGGGCCTACGTACCATGGATTTAGTTTACCTCGTTTCCCAAAATGAATTACACCCTTCAAGGGTGACACTTTCAGTAGGACGCAGTCGCCTACTTGAAATTCGAGTGGTTTGCGTCGTTGATCAGCGTAACTTTTCTGTCGATCTCGTGCCGCTGCCATGCGGTTTCTGATTTGCACAATCTTTTCAGTAGCCTCAAGTATCAACTAAGGACCTGTGAGTTGACTGTCACTGACTTCTGCCCAACAGACCGGTGATCTACATTTTCGACCGTATAATGCTTCTACGGTGCTGCCTGAATGCTCGTATGGTAACTGTTGTTATACGAGAATTCCACTAAAGGCAGATGGATTTCCCAACTGTTCCCGAAGTCTACCACGCATGCCCTAAACATGTCCTCCAAGGTCTAAATGGTCCTTTCACTGTAACCATCCGTCTGAGGGTGGTAAGCTGTGCTCATATCTAAGCGTGTACCCAACGCTTTCTGAAGTGATTGCCAAAAGTTAGACGTGAAACGAGCATCTCTGTCTGAAATGATGGACGTTGGCACCCCGTGCCGAGAAACTACTTCCTTAATGTAGATGCGAGTCAACTTATCCATCTTATATGTTTCTTTGGTTGCTAGGAAGTGTGCAGACTTAGTTAGAGGATCCACGATTACCCAGATGGTATCGCAACCACTCGGAGTTCACGGGAGTTTAGTGATAAAGTCCATCGAGATCTGATCCTATTTCCACACTGGGATCTCAGGTTGTTGAAGTAACCCTGATGGCTTCTGGTATTCCACCTAGACTTTCGTACAAGTCAAACACTTGCTCACGTAGGTGGCTATTTCCGCTTTCATGTTGGGCCACCAGTACGCGACTTTAAGGTCTTGATACATCTTATCCGAACCAGGATGGACAGAGTATCGGGATTTGTGAGCTTCGTCCATAACTAGCTTCCTGAGGTTTCCGTAGAGAGGTACCCATATACGGTTCATGAAATACCGGGTACCATTGGGTTTCACTTCCCAATCGCGTTCCATCTTTCCCACAGATTCGGCCTTGATGTTCTCTTCCTTAACTGCTTCTAGCTGCGTGTCGCGTATATGTTCGGGTAACTCAGAATGAATTGTGAACTGCAATGCTCGTACCCGACGAGGTTACAAGTGCTCCTTCCGACTGAGAGCATCAGCTACCACGTTAGCTTTACCCAGGTGATACCGAATGGCACATTTATAATCGTTCAGGAGTTCGACCCAGTGACGCTGTCGCATGTTCAACTCCTTCTGGTCAAAAATATGTTGTAGGCTCTTGTGATCCGTGTAGATTGTGCACTTTGTTCCATATAGGTAGTGTCTCCAAATCTTAAGTGCAAACACAACTGCTCCCAATTCCAAGTCATGGGTCGTGTAGTTCTTCTCGTGAACCTCAACTGTCGAGATGCATACGCGATGACCTAATCATGTTGCATGAGTACACATCCCAATCCCTGAATGGAAGCGTCACAATATACCACAAAATCATCTGTCCCCTCTGGCAAGGACAAAATGGGCGCACTGCAAAGCTTCTGCTTCAGTAATTGAAATGTTGCTTACTGTTTGTCACCCCAAGCATACTTGGTGCCCTTCTGAGTGAGAGTGCTAAGCGGTTGCGCGATCTTGGAAATCCCTCGATGAAACATCTGTAGTAACCAGCCAAACCCAAAAATTGGCGGATCTCTGTCGGTGTCCTGGGTGCTTTCCAGTTCTTGATAGCATCGATCTTGGCGGGATCAACGTGAATACCCTTTTCATTCACAATATGCCCGAGGAACTGAACTTCCCGAATCCAGAAATCACACTTCAAAAACTTGCCATATAGTTTCTCCTGTTGAAGTAGTTCCAGTAATAATCGCAGATGCTCAGCATGTTCTTCTTCACCCTTAGAGTAGATGAGTATATCATCGACGAACACCATGACAAACTTGTCGAGATACGGCTTACATACGCGGTTCATGAGGTCCATGAACACCGCGGGTGCGTTGGTGAGACCGAAGGGCATGACCAAGAACTCATAATGGCTATACCGAGTGCGAAATGCCGTCTTGGAGATATCCTCCTCCCTGACGCGTAGCTGGTGATAACCGGACCGTAGATCAATCTTGGAGTAGTAGCTTGACCCTTGAAGCTGGTCGAAAAGATCGTCGATGCGAGGTAATGGGTATCGATTCTTGACGGTAACCTTATTGAGTTCCCTGTAGTCGATGCACATGCGGAAGGTCCCGTCCTTCTTCTTGACAAAAAGGACCGGAGCTCCCCATGGTGAAGTACTGGGTCGGATAAATCCTTTTTTCCAACAATTCCTGAAGTTGGGTAGACAGCTCTTGCAGCTCTGCTGGAGCTAAGCGTTACGGAGCCTTGGCGATAGGAGTCACATGGCTCGCCAATTCGATTTCAAATTCCACTTGTCGATGTGGTGGGAGACCGGGTAACTCCTCTGGAAACACATCGGGAAAGTCACGGACGACGGGGATATCTTCAATCCGCTTCTCGTCCTTAGACTGCTCGGTGACAAGTGCGAGGAAAGCAAAAGAGTTCTTCTTCCGAAGATACTTCTGAGCTTGCATGTAAGAGATGATGTTCATGACGACGCCTGCCTTCTCGCCTTGTACCATCAAGACTTCGTCGTTAGAGAGCGGAATACGAATAGCTTTCTCGAAACAGAGAACTTCAGCTCGGACGTCGGATAGCCAGTCCATTCCGGCTACCACATCAAAACTACCCAGAGTAGTTGTCACCAGATCAATGGTAAAGGTGTGACCCGCGAGTTTAATTTGACAGCCGGTCACTAGATTGGTCACATCTACATATTTACCATCGGCTAGTTCTATGACGTAAGGGGTCTCTAGGGGTTTAGGTGGGAGATTTAGGTTCTTCCTAAAAGACTCAGATATAAAACTCTTATCCGCACCCATATAAAAAGTACAGTAGCAAAATGATCGTTAAGGGGAAACTTACCGGTGACCACATTCGAGTCGTTTCTGGCCTCTCCACGGCCTAGCGTGAATGCACGTCCTTTGGCACCTCCTGTGCCACCATTTCCATTGTTGCCATTGTTGTTATTGTTGTTGTTGTTGTTGTTGCTGTTGTTGTTGTGGTTGTTGTTGTTATTCCCACCATTGTTGTTGTTGCGAAGCTACGGACAGTCTCGCTTGAAATGGGCAGTGCTACCGCACTGATAGCATCCTCGGTTATTACCTTGCTGTTGACCCTGGTGCTGGTTTTGATTTTGTCGTGTCATGATCTCCCCGCGACAATCCTTTGCCGCGTGTCCTGCTTTGCCACATCGTTGGCAGCGATTTCCGGCGCAAGGGCCGTGATGATGGAGGTTACAACGGTTACATTGCGGCTTTCGACCCGCATAGCCGCTCGAGTTATGGGTGTTGTTAGCCGACTGATTGTTGTGACCCCGATTGCTGTTGAAGTTGTTGGACCGCTTCTGGTTTCCTTGTTGTGGCTGGGCTGATGAAGACTGTCGAGCAGGTGAGTCTTCAAATTTTCTTTTGTTGTCAGGGACAATTTCAGTTGCACCCATGGGTGGCAACTTCCTTTGCTCCACCGCCTTATCGGTGAGTTTATGCGCCAGCCGAATCGCTTGATGCTCCGTCGTAGGGTTGCTAGACATTACCATGCCGTGGATCTCAGGGACCAGACCCCCATGATCAAACTCAAGTCGGGACAAAGGAACACCAGATCATGATGTCTCGCTGTGTACGCCTCAATTTCTGACCCGACCATCTTGTGGTTCCATAACGCTTGTTCCAACTGCTGAACTCTGTCCCGCGGACAGTATTCTTCCTTGATTAGAGCTTTGAACTCTGTCCAGGCCATTGCATTCGCTGCAACATGTCCACGCGTTTGGACTTGTGCGTTCCACCAGGTCAATGCCCCATCTTCCAACGTCGAGGCAGCATACTTGACCTTATTAGCTTCAAAGCAATTGCACATCTGGAAAACCGATTCAGACTTTTCAATCCAACGGACCAGTCCTATGGGTCCTTCAACACCCGTGAACTTGCTCGGTTTTGCATCCAGGAACATCTTGTAGGGGTTAAGACCCCCTCCTGAGGATAGAAGATAGGTAGTCAGCGAGAAAGTCTACTAGCCCAACTATTAGATTTTCCCATGAAAATTTAATAATGGTTACCTGCTGGTGGGTTAGGAACACCTGCCAGAGAAGCATTCACGTGTTCTTGGATTAAAGCGGCCAATTCTTTAGTTGACATGTTGAGGTTTCCGCGACGACCGGTTGCCATTTCAGATCTTCGCAAGACAACACAAACACACACCGATAAGTATATATCCAATATAGTTATCATATTCCACACTTCAATAATCACACAAATTATGTCAACCCGACAAATTAAACAATCAAAAGGAACATTCGATTAAATAAATTGCAATGTCTCACAAAATACCAACCAAACATCTCAATTTAATTATAAAATTTCAAGTTCAAACATAAGTGGAAACAAACAAACTAAAGGAAAACAAAACGGAGATTGGCGAGACGAGTTAGTCATCTATGTCTCCATCTCCCAAGTCGCTATCACTGCCGTCATCCTCTTCAGCGTTTTCAGTTTCAGCTGTCGGGTCCTGTTCCGGCTCTTCTTCCTCCGGATCCTCCTCCGGGTCTTCCTCTGGATCCTCCTCTTCGTCCTCTACCGTCGCTGGAGGGGCCCGGTGCTGGTGCGGGTACTGGGATAGGTGGTGCTTGGTTCTGCTCCAGTTCTTGAATCCTCCAACTGGACTCAAGAACTCTGCCTTCGAGCCAGTCAGCCCTCAGCGGCTCAGCACGAAAGTCCTTAGCTAAAATGTATGGAACTCTCTTATTCTCATATTGCTCTTCCTCGAGCTCTCCAGTTTTACCAGTTAGCTGACGTATCAGCCATCCCTGTGCTTCGATAGTCTCTTGCATTCTCTCCAGCTGTTCCTGTTGTTTCCTTAACACATCCCTAAGTAGATCGTCCCCCACTCCTAAAAAGTTGACCGGTTTGACCGGTATAGCGGTGGTCGGACGGGAGGACGACTCCCCTCCTAGAGCGAGTCTTTTCCTAGAAGCTGAGCGTGTCTCCACGCCACAAGGTGGTGAGGGTTCGACCATGGGTGCCTTCCCCGGCGCCCTTGATTGTCGAGATCTGTCGGATGATGATGATGACATAGCCTGCTGGGTTGGTGTAGTTAGTTACGAGTTGCGTATATCACAATATACATATATATCTCACATAGAACAATTGTAGTATAACACATAACAAGATATCACAGTTCGGTGCCAACTAAGTCTAGTGTCGTGTAACAGCTATAGTTTAGGTCTACTTTTAATGCAAACCTGGTTCGCTATAGCTAGAGGCTCTGATACCAATCTGTCACACCCTCAATTTTCACTTGCGAAGTATTATCGCGAGGTGTGTGATCAAACCCGGATCTCAGACGCTAGCAATATCGAACGACTCTATATGATTTATTTAAACGTTTTCCAAAAACATTTGTTGTAAACATTCATAGTCATTTTCAAAATAACAAAGTTTCAAAGTTTAGCGGAAGCATTAAATTTAAGTAACGGGCGCCAACATAAACGCCAAAACCAAAATCCCAAACATTATTCGTAAATAAGACTCGATAAAAATGTCTTGATCAAATGCCAGTGAGTGCACCTAGCGCTCCTAGCGTCCTGAGAAACATGTAAAGAAACAAGTGTCAACATTAATGAAAAGTGAGTTCATAGGTTTTTATAAGTTCACAAGTTCGGTTTAAAAGATTGTTTTTCCCCCGTTATCCCTAACCCGGGATAACGACATAGTTCCATTATTCCTAACCCGGAATAATAATGTTGGTTCGTAAATAAGTTCAATGTTAACATGTAGGTAGCGAGCCTAAAGTTACGTCACATAAGAGTTCGCAATCGAAGCTGACTGTTGTTGCCTCAGTGTTGCCAGGTCTATCACTGACCATGGCGAAAGTGAGGCCAAATTAATCACCCGTTGACCATTCTCGGTCGGCTAGCGCGACTAGCTCGGGTGGGGCTTGTCGGGCCCAGTAGTACTACCATAATTTCCCCGCTATCTAACCCAATACTAACGATCCGAGAGTTGGTTGAGGACTTCCGTGATAAAGCTACTTAGTGACCATAACATACATTAACATTAACTTAGTTACCGAATAGTTAACAACGTTAATTTCGTATAACGTAAAAGATAGAGTTGTAGAGCGTATACATGTTTCTCCCCCTGTTGTTTAAAACCGGATAAAATAGGGGCCGTGAACTCACCTTAAATTGCTCGGTTAGAATAACGCAAAAAAAGCAAATGATGGAACCACTAATCGCGTCCTAACATGTCAACCGATTTAAAGTTAGTGTGCGAACACACTGACACAAAACCTTACGCATAACTAACACACAGTACGGCACACGTAATAACCAATTCAAAACCATAATCATGTATGAAAAGTATCATCATACAAAATAACGATCAAACCAACTAGTCATAAGCATAGGATAACTCATACAACACTTAGGTACACACAAACGCAAGTTATCATCTTTCAGCTTGTACGCTCATAACTGGGCTGTTTTCGAGAATTTTTATAAAATAGTTCCAACGTTCCAAAAATTCCAATTGTTTTACAGGAGATGTCAATTAGACTGTAGAATTTTGTATGAAATTTTCAAATCCTAAATCTTTACCAATTATATATAAACATTTATATACTAGGCTGCAGTCAGATTCGTCGCTTTCTGACTGCAGTCCACGAGAAAAATTATTTAAAAATCATCGTTCATCCAATTAACAAAATTCCCATGAGAGATTTTCGGAAATTCTCGTCCAGTTACTGTACAAATTTCGTGACCTAACCCCATACAGACTATGAGATCCGACTCGATAAACAACCTGCAAATTTTGCAGAATATACGCAGCTTCAGCTGCTGCACTAAATGACCACTTAAAAATAGCAAACAACCTCAGAAAAATATGAATCCAGCGCCATTTGAAGCGTTTTTCAAAAATACACGTTTCAAGCTTCAGAAAATCCACTTTTCGATAAATAATGATCAGGTAACAGCAACTGAAGTTGGCTGTAAATGCCTGTTTTCGACTTTATCGCATTAGAAACATGTTTAAACGATCATGACGCTTGGTTGTATTGATTAACAACAGGTTAACTTGACAATTATCATCATACATATCAATATTTATGCAAACCCTAAATATATATCATGATCTTTATCGCTAAAATGCAACCTACGATTTTAGTATTCAACATAACATCACAACCGCAAAAATTCGCACATTCATCCAAACTAATCATAAATCACAACACTTTTTCATACTAATAATCCTACAAACACAATATCATGATCAAGATTACACAAAACCTAGTGTGAATCGCAAAACAATTAAACCCTAACCTTGAAACGATGATGCTTATCGAACCGGGACAAACTTGGAATCAATCCGGGAATGGTGAGGTTTGCGCGACCGTGAGAGAGGGGGGCTGCCGTCGACCTCCTTCTAGGGATTAGGGTTTTGTGTTTTTTTTAAAACATTCCATGCGTACATACACATAAATATAACAAGGGGGAAGGGGGCGGTCGCGATAGGGGGGGTTTGGGTAAGTGCCTTGGGCCTCAAGTTTTGGTTATTTCCTTGACCGCAAGGAGGTGTGGGTGGCGGGTTGGGTTTACTTGGTCGCGAAGTCAAAACATTTCACAAGCTTGGTTCGGTTTATAAATAAAATATTATTTGCGACATGGAGTTTATAAAATATTAAATCACAAACGTCTAATAACACATAGCACGTAATTCAGATACAACCCGTCTAATAACACATAGCACGTAATTCACCCTATAGATTCACAAAGTTAGCGTAGTTATTGCGAGAGTGTAATTTAATTCTCCGAATTAAATCAGCGTAAGAGTGAATAACCATAAAGTAGCGCGTTTAAGATACCTGAAAAGCCGGGATGTCACAGTTCATCACACTTTGAACAAGATTTTTCATTCAGATGACTTGTTTACCTCATTTCCATTTGCCATGCATGCTTTAATGATGTCTTCTTTCAGCAATTCCTTTTTCTCATCCACTTTGATATCTTCAACCGATTTCTTTTTCTCTTTATCTGTTGAATGTTGGGTAGGTCCGAAATATCCTGCAAAAGTTTTTAAAACATTGTTAGGCAAAAGATGTTCGAATGGACCATTAAAAGCTCCTCTTCCTCTAATGAAGTATGATAGTAATAATCGTCATCCTCAGGTCCTTCATCAAAAGATGCCTATGATTCTTCTTCTGGTTCCTCAATAATCTCAGCCACCAATACTAAACTTTCTCCATTTGAAATAAACTTGTTCCAATTAAACCCTTCATCTTCTTGTGTAACAACCAAACTTGTTCGGCACGATTCTTGTTCTTGGTTGTGGTCGATGGTAGATCGCTCTTTTGTAATAGTCATCGGTGAAAGGATTATGATTCCCTTGAACCTCTTGGTTTGGATATTCTCTTTTAAAGTGACCTTTCTCCCAACACTTGAAACAAGTAACTTTGGATTTATCAAATCCAAGTTTCCCATCCAAACCTCCCAAATTTTCTTTACCAGTGATTTCCATAAATCTTTGTGCTCGTCGAACGATTGAAGCCATACACCATTTTATATCTATTAACTCCATTTCAACTGGATCAATTTGATCGTAGTCTTCACGTGTCATTTCAGAATTACCAATCTTTCCAGCAACAAGACTGTCATATGACTCAAGAACTGAAGCAAGTAGAGACATATGTTGTTTTGCTGTCTTTTCATCAAACTTTTGCGCATTCTGAAAGTCAACGGCAATATTGCATTGCAACACTCTTTGACTTGCATTGGATGATGGAGTGGTTTGATTGTTCTGAGATTGATTTGATCCAAAAGAAGATTGTTGACTTGAAGGTGTATTCTGATCAACTGTTGGGTATGATTGGAAACCACTTGACTGAGTTGGAGGTGTGCTTGGTGAACTATATGCACTGAAAGCAGTTTGAATCTTTGGCGCTTGGATTTGAGCAGCAGAACTGTTTTTGAAATAAAGATTAACATCTTGTTGGATTTGAACCGTCTTATTTTTAGCCATCTTTTGCATCTCTAATTCATGACCTTCCAATCTCTCGATAAAACGAGGCAACGAGAAATTGTTGTATTCAACTCCATTCTTCAAGATTGTTAAGTAAGTTGACCATTCACCTTGTGGCAGAGAATCAGCTAGCTTATCAACAAGCTCTTCATTTGTCTTCACAATTCCCATTCTCTTCATATGAACCACTAGATGACAGTATCGCTCAATCAGCTGCTTATTCGTTTCTCCTTTGATCAATGTGAATACGCCAAACTCTTTGCTTAATAATGCCCTTTTGCTTTTGTGGAATTGAGCACTGCCTTGAAATTTGAGTCGAAGAGCATTACACAAAGATTGCGCATCATCATCATGCTGCAGTAAAGCCAAGATGTCTTCTTTAATCGATTGCTGAAGAATGTTCATCATTTTCTTTTCGTTGATAAATCTTTCTCGTTCAACATCAGAGAATTGAGCAAGGGTCTTTTCAAGCCATTTTCGCCAACTGGTGCGATGTATTTTGCCTCGATTGCCAACCAGCAAGTAAAATGGTTAGCTTGAACCCAGTTCATAAACCTCTCGCTCCAACTATAAAAGTCTTCCAGATTCATAAGCTTTGGAGGTTTCGTCATTGTCCCATTTCATTCTCTAAATTGATGTTTTGAGTTGCTGCAGGGGTAACAGCCGATGTGGCGAACGCATTGTAAAATTCCTCAGACATTTTTCCTATAAAAAGTTAGAACACACTTCTCAAAAATAAATAGATAAGATTAGAAAACTTTTTGTGCGGACAAAATGTTTCCTACGAAACAACTATTTTGCACGAAACAAATTTTTGTACAATTCAAATTTTCTTCACAAAATTATGATTTCGTATGAATCAAGTCATTTTTACAAGAAACATGTGTTTTTTACTGAGTAAATTTTGTGCGGATGAAATTTGTGCGAAGCAAATCATTTTGTACGAAACAAGTTGAAATTCTGGAAAATTGTAAGATTTTATGAAATTTTAACTGATCCGTATGAAATTTTAAGTTGGTTCGTACCAAAATCAAAACAGCTTTATTTCGTGTGAAACTCGTACGAAAACTGATTCAAACTGATAAAATTTTATAGATTTCAACATGATTTAGTTAAATTTTATGTCCGAATTATGGTATGGATTTATTAGATTGAAGATTAACTTGAATTACTAAACTCCTAGTCCATTTTGTCCATGAATTCGTCCGAAATTTGTCCAAAATCCAGCAATGGTCAGAAAAATGATGAAGATGAAGATATGTCCAAGTCTGAACAGTAACTACTTGTTGTCTATCTGTATATCAGATCTCATGGCTCTAATACCACTTGTGAACCGGATCGAGCTCCCAAAATGAGCAATCGACCTGATCTCGCTCAACTAGCAGAGGCGGAATTCATTGCTAGAGAGGTAGGCATGACAAACAAGATAGTACTTACTATTTAACTGCTTCTGATGTATTAATGACGTTCAAGTTACAGACGCAAGTAAAACAGACTGACAGAGCTTCGCCGTATCTAATGACAAATCAATATATAGCTCTAACACAACACTTCCCTATTTATAGGTCGACATGACTCGTACCGAAGTGGGTGCAAAAACAAACATCTATGTTTTATACGAAATGGTATTTCGTACGAGTGACTCACTCGTACGAAACATGCTTCTGTTTCGTGTGAATCACAGTGAACAAACATATAATATTTTATATTTTCTAAATTAAACATTAACTTGTAAACTTTATAAACATTACAGATATATCCTAGACGTAGGCAATAGACATTATGCATCAACAAAGTATCACTAGCATCTCTCAACATTCCATGTTGCATTTTATCCGATATTCATACCATTTTACGCCCCACATACACCTACCGAATCATTCACTACCATACCACGATTTTCCCAATTCTTACCTTAACTTTTCATCCAACTTTATTTACAGCAAATCAGCCTAAAACGTTCAATCCATTTTTATAAACGTCCCCACCGGCTCAGTTTGGTTAAAATGTTCCTTTTCTTTTAAAACTATCTTTCACTCTTATCTATGCGCAAACTTCAACCAGTCGGTCTATTACCGCCAAAACCTTTTAGAAACCATAAATGTTTACCATCCTAGCTCTCTCCACTAAACATTTTGTTTCTACAACAAGTGATTTTACTAATATGCCTTAGAACTAACAAAACTTTGCTTAGAGCTTTCGGTGCGGACCACTCATTTTAATCAAAATACATCCTTAGTCATATTAAAACCTTCCTCTTAGGTCGCACTCTTTTAAATATTTCTTCCAATGTGTTGTCCAGACCCAGTCAAACTCACTTGCTTACACACAAATACACATTTTTACTTATCCTTATACACATTTACGATCGGTGTCTCAAAACACCTTAGTCAAACAAATTACTTTCACGGAACCTACCATTTTATCCTTCAATATTTTGATACATATTGACACACTTATACATGAACTCCGCAAAAACTTTAAACTTCAAAATCTTGGTTTTGGCTAAACATTTTCACCAAAATGACATCTTTTCCAAAGTCTTCCTCTAGAATAAATTTCGGGACGAAATTTCCAAAAGGGGGGAGACTGTAACGCCTCGCTTTTTCGTACTTCCCTTAATTAGAAAGTGTAATCGTATTTCTATATATGGAAACTTGTATTTGTATCGCATTCGTATTTCATTTCCCAATCTTATAATCCAAGACTTTGATCGTGATAAAATTCATACCTGATACATACTTGTCTTACATGCATTTAATTGCTAAATACGTGTTTACATACAAACCGATACTTGTTATACGTGCAAATACTCATACATTCATACTTGATACCTAAAATATACTTACATACACATTATACACTTGAAAACATGCGAAAATATCAAGTTTTACCATGAAATGTAAGATAAACTAAGTTCAAGCACTAAAAATAGCATAATCCGAAGAAAGTGGTTTCTGCCCATGGATTGGTCCATTTTGTGTTTGTTGGATTGTGTTTCTTGCATTTAGTACTCACCTAACTCAACCCCCAAACCTCAACTATAAATACCCACTTCCTCCCACTCTAATTTCACACCTCAAACACTTCTCTCTTCTCTCTTCTCTCTAAAGCTCTCTCTATCTAAAGGTTCAAGGCTTTCAAAAGATAACTTGGCGTTCCTCCAACCCTCCAAACCCTTCGCGAAGTAACAAGTGAAAGCTTGCAAAACCGTGAGTACACTTGACCCGTTTACCTTTTACACAATTTGGGTTGTAACATGTTAACATACAAAAACACACAAATACACACACTACATGCTTTATACACTCAATCATTCATACATGCTTATTGTTGTACCTTGGTATATGCTAAATTCATTCATGCTATTGTCATTAACTTAGCTAGCCCAACTTAACATATATAGCGCTATAAGAGTAGCACACCGCCCGTCCGGGTATTGTTAAGCTTAAAATGATTCTTATTCTTATTCATACTTTAGTCTCGTTATTTCGTGTGACGAGGGACGCATTCATTCTTGTGGACACTTGGGTTTAACAATTAGTATTGCATGCTAGCCTACCTTGTATACAATTGCCATGTGATTTGAGTAAACTCTTTTATACTTATGCTATGTACTTAAACTTGTGTACTTGCCAATACTTTTCTGTTGAACTATACTTTTAACATGTTACAGGTTGATGTTGATGCCATGACGAATCTAGTAGGGACGACATAGAAACGCACCTACCATGTTAGGCTTTTATGTTGTAATTTTGTTGAAAATGTGGTATTTCGATTTACGTTGTATTTGACAATTGATCTATGAAATGAAATGAATTTTGATTTAAATATTGTTGCGAATAGTGTTATGATGCCTTGAGCAATATATTTTCGTCTCACTCCAATGTTTCCACGATCGGTTGGGGTGTGACAATCCTCTTGATATTTACAAAGGTGTTGTTAAAAATGAGGAGGTTTGATCACTTGTTAAGCATATGGTAGGAGTAAGTTCCAAACCAGCATCGAGCGTTTCACTTATGCATTTATGGCCAAGTGTTGAATGATCACTTGTGAGGTGTGTGAATTTGTATATAGCTAAATAGATTTTTATAAAGGCATGTTATGCCCAAATATATTTATTTTTCTTAACAAAGTGTTCTAAATAGATCATGTCAAATAGGTTTGTAAATAATACAAAACAAGAATAAAAAGGACTTGGATTCCCTACGCTCAACAAACAAGACCCAAAAACTTCATCTCTATCAAATCTATGTCCTTACTAATAGCTCAATTCCGTTTCTTGTGTGAATGGTCGTATGGTTCTTACGAATCTAGAACTTGACAAGATGATATATTTTCGGTTCTTACCAACAAATCCAAGTAAGTATATGATTGAGGCATTAGGATATATAAACCCTCTTTTTCATATTCAACTTTATTTTCTTATTATCTCCCCACCATAACCAAAAACAAAGATATTCCCCTAGTTAAACCACGTAGAGCCTAAACCTTTCGTTTCAAAACCTGCAAAACACCATTGTGCACAAACAACCCATCACCCAAAACTAATCTTTATATTCACACCCCTTTATATTAGTAAAATGTGGTTCTTTTTAAAATAAAAAGAGGTGACTTAGCTTTATCAACAAAAAAAACCCCTCTAGTTACTCCAAAATAAATAATCAAAAATTTATTGCTTATATAGTTCATAACTAAGTCAAAAATAAATAAGTTTTCAAAAGAAACCGACATTTTACGTTTTTAGCCACTTTTCAATAAAACTCTCCCACCCTAGCCAAAACCTACCCATCTAAAAAGTCCTCTTGATATTTACAAAGATGTTGTTAAAAATGAGGAGGTTTCATCACTTGTTAAGCATATGGTAGGAGTAAGTTCCAAACCAGCATCGACCGTTTCACTTATGCATTTGCGGCAGAGTGTTGCATGATCACTTGTGAGGTGTGTGAATTTGTATATAGCTAAATAGAATTTTATAAAGGCATGTTATGTCCAAAAATATTTATTTTTCTTAACAAAGTGTTCTAAATAGATCATGTCAAATCGATTGTAAATAATATAAAACAAGAATAATAAGGACTTGGATTCCCTACGCTCAACAAACAAGACCCAAAAACATCTTCTCTATCAATTCCATTCAAAATCTATGTCCTTACTAATTGCTCAATTCCATTTCTTGTGTGAATGGCTGTATGGTTCCTACAAATCTAGAACTTGACAAGACCATATATTCTCGGTCCTTACCAACAAATCCAAGTAAGTATATGATAGAGGCGTTAGGATATATAAACCCTCTTTTTCATCTTCAACTTTATTTTCTTATTATCCCCCCACCATAACCAAAAACAAAAATATTCCCCAAGTTAAACCACGTAGAGCCTAAACCTTTCGTCTCAAAACCCGCAAAACACCATTTTGCACAAACAACCCAACACCCAAAACCAGTCTTTATTTTCACACCCCTTTATATTAGTAAAATGCGGTTCTTTTGAAAATAAAAAGAGGTGACTTAGATTTATCAACAAAAAAAACCCCTCTAGTTACTCCAAAATTAATAAGAACAAAATTTATATAGTTCATAACTAAGTCACAAATAAATAAATTTTCAAAAGAAACCGACATTTTACGTTTTTAGCCACTTTTTAATAAAACTATCCCACCCCTAGCCAAAACCTATCCTTCTAAAAAGTCCTCTTGATATTTACAAAGATGTTGTTAAAAATGAGGAGGTTTGATCACTTGTTAAGCATATGGTAGGAGTAAGTTCCAAACCAACATCGAGCATTTCACTTATGCATTTACGGCCGAGTGTTGCATGATCACTTGTGAGGTGTGTGAATTTGTATAGAGCTAAATAGAATTTTATAAAGGCATGTTATGCCCAAAAATATTTATTTTTCTTAACAAAGTGTTCTAAATAGATCATGTCAAATAGGATTGTAAATAAAATAAAACAAGAATAAAAAGGACTTTGATTCCCTACGCTCAACAAACAAGACCCAAAAACTTCTTCTCTATCAACTCCACTCAAATCTATGTCCTTACTAATTGCTCAATTCTGTTTCTTGTGTGAATGGCCGTATGGTTCTTACGAATCTAGAACTTGACAAGACGATATATTCTCGGTCCTTACCAACAAATCCAAGTAAGTATATGATAGAGGCATTAGGATATATAAACCCTCTTTTTCATCTTCAACTTTATTTTCTTATTATCTCCCCACCATAACCAAAAACAAAAATATTCCCCTAGTTAAACCACGTAGAGTCTAAACCTTTCATCTCAAAACCCGCAAAACACCGTTTTGCACAAACAACCCATCACCCAATACCAATCTTTATTTTCACACCCCTTTATATAAAATCAATCCATTTTAAGTACTAGTGTTGAAAAAAAGAGCTTAAATATACATAAGGAGCAAATTAATTACAAAATCCAGCAAAAGTATAAAAGGCAGGAAGACAACACACTTCCCCACTTTCACACCCCCATGTTATCCTTTCACATCAGAGCCGGGGCGTGAACTAAATGGCATCTTCATCGCACATCGGAAGCAGACGTGATGGCTAAGGTTTCTAGTAAATGAACGCCCGCTAACTACTCGAATCCCCATGGTTCTACTATTCCAACCGTGCCATACTTGTAACTGTAACCTGAGAAAGAACATGTGAAAAATCAACAAAAAGTTGGCGAGTTCATAGTTTGTTTGCTTTTGTTTCAAACGAGTCATAAAACATTTGAAAGTCTTACTTTCGAAAAACCGGTTTGTGGGATCATAGTATCCCAAAGCATTTGAAATGTTATGTCTGTATAACAGTATTGAAATGTTTTCCATGTTGTTTGCAAATCCATGCATATAACTGTTATATTCATAAACCGGTGATAAAATGTTTTCCATCGTATCTGTAAATAAACCGGTATTGAAATGTTTTCTGTTATCTTTGTAAACCGGTGTTGAAATCATAGTATGTAGTTTTCCTATGGAATCTAAGGATCAGTCAGTGTGTAGCTAATACACTAGCCTATGTGCCATAAGTAAGTAACCAAACCGAGACTTCTTTGACATCATTGGGATCACAAAAGCACTCCTAACCGGTTAACATACCAGGAGTGGAGCGGGTCTCAAACTCGATAGATCTATACCATTTGCACCTTGGTCACTACGTGATTAATGGTTACTATTGTTATCTTCCTACTTACGCATATTGATCTGTTATCATCTAATCCCATAGCTACATACCAATTGTTATAAATCAGTGCTCTTGGGCCTAGCCCATGTTTTCTTGTTATTGGGCCTAGCCCATGTTTTCTTGCTATTGGGCCTAGCCCATGTTATAAATAAAACTGGGGCCTCGCCCCCTAGTTGTGACTATGACAGTCCCGTCACTAGTCATAAAGCTCATGCATGTTTCGAAAAGCTTTATACAGCTGTGAAAACCGGTAAGTTTAGCATAAACCGTTTGTAAACCATTTGAGTTCATTGAAATCTATTTGTAACATGGTTTAGAATTATATGATTTTCGTTCATCGAAACATTTTATGCTTTCGCAAAACTTGCATGTCTTTCCACCCCAAAAACATTTATAAAAATGTAAAACGGTAAAAAGTGGGGGTTATGAACTCACCTGGATAATCCAGTGCAAAGCTAGCTTAATGTGATTTCCGTATTGTTGTCTCCACAACTTGACTTGCTAGCATGCAATCTAGTGTATTCCTAAAATGGAATAACTTGTAAGTTTCTAAGAATGACCTAGCTATACTACGTGAAACCGAGCTCTACCGAATCATTACTCACACGATTCTATGAAATTGTTATTGACTTAACTCGGTTAACCAACCTATGGTTTTCATAGAATTGTCTTAGTTTTCGAACGACCTGAAATATATGTTTACATCTAAACATAACTATATTTCATGAATTCATAACTACTTCGTAGTTTTCGCAAGACATGTTGTATATATACTTGTCTATATATCCGTATAAATAATACACTTCGTATTCGCGCAAGACGTTTGAATCGAATATAAACAATATACTATTGTTATTAATATCATTTGAAAGTATTCGTATGTGTTCGCGTCGTCATGGTTTGAAATAAATATAACTATATTTATTTTATGAAAGTATTAAAAATCTCAACGTTCCAATATATATATATATATATACGTATATTCGTGTTATACGATTGCAGAATTCGAGATGTCTTTGATATACGATTTCCGAATTTCGGCGTTTGGAATACTACGCATTTTGTATTCGTCTTGTAAAAGCGTCCGGAAATCTTGGCGTTACGAAATAATTATAAACAATATATTATTTTTATATGGTCGTTTGAATATATTATCGATGCTTGAAACTAATTCCTGAATCATTGACATTCGAAATAATATAAATAATAATATTCAATTTTAACGGATTGCCGAAACTTGTTGTCTCGTAGTCGCGCGCGTTGAACTCTTGTCGGATCGAAATTTGAAGGTTTTAATTAGCGTCGACAAAATAAATATATACTTATATCTATTTTATAATAATCTATGAATTTGGACGTTTTATCTTTGAATTGTGACGCGTTTCGTTTTACGGATTTTACGACAATCGGGCAGAGTTTCCTCTGTTTTTGGACGATCCCGACAATACTAGTTGTCGATATATTATCAAAACACAACCTGTAGTTTCGCAAACAAACAATATATATAAAATTTTTCGTCGGATTCAAATATTACGTTTTCGCCGATTAATATTTCCGATTTATATTATAATAGCGGCGTTGGTTTGATTTTTAATAATAATTTTTCGCGAATATTTTTGTCGGGTCGATTGTTATTTATTAAATGTTTTGGCGATATCGAATTGGTAACGGTCGGGTCGAGCTCGGTTTCGCGAAAATTAAATATTAATATTAATTATAAACTTATATAATTAAATTGCGCGTCGTAATTAATTTTTACCGAGTCGTGGTTTGATCCGTTGACCGGGTTTGACCAGGTTGACTTTTGTTGACTGGGTTTGACCAGTTGACTTTCGTTGACCGACCGATCTGAATCCGAGAACCAAGACTGAACCTGAAACAAATACGTATGAAAACCGAAATTAAACTCAAATCAAAACGAACTAAAATATCGAAATCTGTTTCAAACTTAAACCGAGTCAAACCCGAAACCTGAACCGGATTCTGAACTTAACCGAACGCGAGTGAACAGAACCCGAATCTGACTTAAACCGAATTAGTCAAACCTGAATCGCGTTAAACTGAGTCGGAATCTGAACAGAACCAAACTGAAACTCGAACCAAGAACTGAGCCAAGTTTAAACCGTGTTGAACCGAACAGAGACCTGAGTCACCCAAACCGTTCACCACCGCTGCCGCCGTCTTTGGCCACCACCACCTCTGAAAACACCACCACCGCTGCTGCTGCTAAACCACCACCATCGCCGTCGAATACCGCCGGTGAAACCCCCAACCCGAGGATCCACCCCTGCTGCCGTCGTTCGAGACCCGCCGGAGACACGCCGGCTGCCGCCGCGAATCCGCGCCGCAGCCGCCCACTCTTCTCTCGTCCGATCTCTCTCTCGCTCCGATCTATATCTCTCTGTCTCATCTTTCTGTCTGTATACATGCGGGTGTACATATGCGTGTGAGTGTGTGTTTGATAGAAGAGAAGGTGGGGTGTCGGTGGTATGTGGGGTGTGCGGTCGGAGAAGGTAACCGGTGCCGGCCGGTTGTAGCCGGATCTCGGCGACCGGTAAAGGGAAGAGAGAGAGCAGAGGGGTCTTTGGGGGCTAGGGTTTTGTTCAAATGAAAGTGAAGAGGGAATTAGGGTTCGCTTAGTTTAAATAGTTAGGTTTTTGAGTGGGCCGGGCCCAAAGCCCGTTAGCATGTTTCAGGCCCAATACGTCTTCTGTAGCCCGTTTTCAAAACCCGAACATCGTGTTTTGTCGCAATGCGTTCAAAATACGTAAATGTTGTTTTTAATCGACCGGTTGACGCGATTGTTTGCCGGTTGCGTTAAAAGTTGCGTAAAATCTCTACGATCGCCATCTATAGTCCGTTTTTCGATCCGAGTGTCGCTATTTATCAAAATTTATTTGTTTAGACTCAAAAACGTATTAAATTATATCGGGGGTCGGGTTTTGACGCGTAATCCGTTTGTTTGCGTTAAAGTTGCGTATTTTGTCCTGTTTGTCTATTCTGATCCGTTTTTCGTTCTGGTTTCTTCCGTGAGCGTTAAAATTTGAGAACGAAGCCTAGTATATCTAAATATATTAATATTTAAACGTTTTCTAGTCCGTGGCTTCCGTTTCGTTGTCGGTGCGTCTGGTTTTCTACGTAACTTCAGCGTTGTGGTTTGCGACGTTCAACGATCCAATTTTAACGCATAATCATAACTGTATGATAAATACAAGTATAAAATTCGTATTTTTAGGCGTTGTCAGTATTTGTTCAACATCAGTTCGCTTATCGTTCGATTTCATGTTAGAATCCTCGATTGTGGCCCAAACACGTAACGTGAATCAAGTAGACGTTCCTAGGCTTTCCAAAGGCCTGATCGAGTTAATTTACGTCTAATTACGTTAATTATAATGGTATTATTGTTCATTAGGGGCTTAATTATGACCGGAAAGTGCCGGTTGTCACACCAACCCTCTTAGCTTCACCCCAATAACAAAAACAACAAATCAGAAGTTTGGCACTGGGGTGTGCCTTGTCGGCAAGGGGTCGTGCCCTTCAAGATTCCAGATTAGAAGAAGGCAAGCAGTAGCAGGCAAAAGACACAGGGCCGTGTTTGTGTCCTCTTGGACACGGGCCATGGTCAACTTCCAAATTCATATATCTTAGATAGTATAGAAAGTACAATGGCCACGGGGCCGTGCCGTTGATGCACGGGGTAGTGTAGCAGGCTGATCTAACACCTGAATTAAATGAAGACAGAGAATAAGGAAGACACTTTGAAAAATGGCAAATAACCGGTAATTTCATACAATTAATTACTAATTTTATTTTATAAATCTCATGCATATTATCGTAGTTTTATTTCGTAACTGAGTCGTATGTCATATACCAAGAATTAGGGCAAGTAAATCTGATCATAACATATACTGGTTTCCATCACGACGCGGAACAAACCAAAACAATGCCCTAAAAGTGTTGGGCGCACTAATTGCGGTGGCACTAACTGTGTCGGTAAATTCGCTAAAACGAATCAGAACAAGGAATAACGGCATGTTAGTGTCACACCTGAGTCCATATAAATGAAAACACATATTTGAGATCAACCATTACAATAATACATAACTTTCCGGTACAACGCCTAAATTGCAAAATTGTTCGTTTCGACCAAAAAGGCAACAAATGTCAGTTGCCCGCGAGACTAATTCGGTGAATTCCGGATGTAAGAAGAATAATATAACAATAATCATCCTAAAACAATGTGAGAATAGCAAGAATTCACAAAAGACATATTTTCAGGTCATTCGGCAAACAGTGCATAATGCGACCAGAAGGCGACCGTTTGTCGAAACGACGAACATTTAGGTGGCCGATAGCCTCATTCAGGCATCTAGCGAACTAGTTAAGCCTCATTTGGAACTCAGAATCCATTCAACTAACATGAGGTCACCGAAACACAACTTTTGCAAAAGTTCGACGGCGGAATATAAAAGTTTCGATATCAAGCGAACGATCGAACGAAAGGCATTTCGGCCATCCTAACTCATCGTATATTCGTCTAGCGAACTAGTTATGCATATTTTTAGGTCGGAAATGCACTAAGTAGACACCATGACAATTGTGGTGGATGAAAACAAAAGCTTCCGGTACTAAATAAATAAGTTCGTTTATTAGCGATCTAACGACATTTCCGTCATCCGAAACTTATATCGGAAGATCAAGTGGATTAATTACCATGCAATAGCACCCTAAACCCTAGTTATATACTAAGAGTGCAAGAACAAACCCCTAATCACCAATACTTAAGCTAATGCCATATTATTTAACATGTGTAAAAAATATTACACTTTAGCCCCCTTCTCTTTGACGGTTTCAAGTGGGTCCCACACCCACTTGATTTTGTTGAAAATGGTGGAGTAGAAGTATGGTGCTTGATGTGAGAAAGATTTGAAGGAATGGCATGATATACTTCCTAATTCACAACATCTCTTCACCATTTTCATTAAAAACAATTTGCAACTTTCTCTCCCTCTCTCTCACTAAAATTCATGGCTACCACCACAACCTTAATACCACCATTTAGCCACCATAAGCCACCACTTTACACCCACTTTAAAACACTATCAAGGTCATTCAAGAAGCTAGAAAGGGTGGAGGACCATTGGAGACATTTTGGAGCTTCATTTACTGTGAACGGGGATCGTGGTCCCGAAATGAGCAACCGACCTGATCTCGCTCAACTAGCAGAGGCGGAATTCATTGCTAAAGGGGTAGACAAAATGAAAAAGATAGTTCTTACTGTTTAACTGCTTCTGTTGTATTAAAAGACGTTCAAATACAGACGCAAGTAAACAAACTGTCAGAGCTTCGCCGTACCAACTGACCAATCACCACTCAGCTCTAACACAACAGTCCTTTATATATAGGTCGACATGACTCGTACTGGAGTGCGTGTTAAGACAGTGACTATGCTTCATACGAGTGAGACACTCGTACGAACCACCTAGTTTTGCTCGTACGAACCAAACTAACGAAACATATAAAATTTACATTTTATCATATAATCATTGACATGAAGGCCCTATATACATTACAGACATATCCTAGACGTAGGCAATTGACATTATGCACCAACAATTACCTTCTAAATCATCATCTAACTTGTGCACCCATTGTAAGGCAAATTCTTTCATAATCTAGCTTATTTTTTATGTCTAGATTAATGATGTACAAGTTGATCATCTTGAAAATGAAGAAGATATAACCTAAAAACCCTAACTCAGACCATAATAAACACACTACATATGATTTGTTTTGTGTTATTCATATGTTTATATGATTATTAGTTAGCATGATAGTGTTCTTTATGTTTAAGTAATGTATAAAAGTTGGATGATCTTGTATGAACAAGGGTAAAAATGAGGATGTAAACATGATAATGTTTAAATCTGAACTAGGTCATCAACTACATCATCCATGAAGATTTCTACAACTTAAAGATAATTTTGCTACACATGAATGATTTTTATAAGAAGTAAACATTATTATTTAAGATGTAACCATCTTAAAAAGTATAAAATCAACAGGTTTAAAGAGATGGACTTGATCAAAGGATATGACAAAAGTGGTGATTAAAAGTGTTAATAAATGTTGGAAATTTTTATCATGATTTAATAAGATTTTGCCACTAAAAAGTCATGGATGATGATACATGAGATGTCATAAATATATAGTAGGAAGGTTTGTGATGGATTGTTGATCTTGATTATGAGCTTAAACAAGTTTTAAAGACGTTTTAAAACGTGGAAAACGCCATAGTTTAGGGGAAACTATGGCAAAATTTTCTAAAAATCTAATCGTAGTTAAGACTTGATTAATGGGGTAACTAGCGGGACTAAACGCGATTAGTAACTTAAATTGTCATAAAGTAAGTGCTAATGACAAGGGTTAAACCCTAAATACCCAGTATTCAACAAGTTTATATGTATATTTTACAAGTAAATATAAGTAACTCTTATAAATATATATACTTACTTGGGAAAATAAAAATATGAATACAGATTTTGTCACCAAGAATCTTGTATAAATACATATGTGTATTACGTATTTAGAAGCTTAGGGTATCCACAATAAAAGTACCTAATCAAATGCAAAAATACAAACACTTGAAAATAATACCAAGTGTTGGTGACAAAAACAAATATATGAGTTAAATGCTTGGTTGGTCCCTACGGTTTGCAAAAATTGCAGACTTGGTCCTAGTGGTTCACTAATTACACACTTGGTCCCGGTGGTTGTAATTTTTGCACTCGGGTAGTCCTTATCACTAACATCTGTTAAGTTTTCCAGTTCAGTCCATGTTAAATGACCAAAATACCCTTGCTTATTACCAAGTTATATATATCTTCACAGGTCTCTTCTCAAACAAGCAGCACAACCACCACCATATCACCTCCGCCGCCATCTCACCTCCACTCCCGAACACCCACCGCCACCGTCTCACCTCCACCCCTTCTCACCTCCACCCCGGAATACCAAAACACCCACCAACACTGAAACCCACCACCACCAACGAACACCTCCACCACTGGGCAGGCTATTACCACCGTCGATAACCACCAAACCAACTCGTTGCCCCTGCTGCTTCACACCGCCACAACCACTTCTTCCCAAATCACCGCCACACACATATGCATCAATTACACATAACACACGTCAATTTTTAAATAGCACAAACAATCAGGAACAAAAATACACAAAAACAAATCATCAGAAACTAAACGCGATGCAGTGAAGTCGAAGGGGCGATGGAGGAGCCGGCGATGTTGGATCCGATGATGCACATATCGGTGGTGTAAGATGAGTTGCAGGTTCATTTTTCCGGTAGTAGGTTCCGGCAGTTCGATGTGCATCATCAGCTGGGAGGTAGAGAGAGAGGTTGAAGGGTGTACGGTGGAGGTTGAAGGAGGTGGCGATGGCGATGGCAGGTAGTTTTTGTGGTGATGGGTGGTGGTTTACGATGACGGCAGCAGTAGCGGCGGCTGGTGTGGTGTTCCGACAACCCACGTCATTTTTCCAGCGGGTTGGGTAGTTGAGGGCAGTGAGGGTGGTGGTCGTTGGTTGTTATTGGGTGGTAGATTTTTTTAAGAGATAAGATGATGATGAAGAGGCCCCCTGTTTTAAGTTTAGGAAACTAGGGAGATTAATTACCTGAAACAGTGAATGGGAGGAGAAGGTAGGAGACGGCGGTGGAGGCGGTGGTGGAGGTGGGGGACGGTGGTCTTGTCGTTTTAGAGAGAGAAAGGAAAGTGAGAGAGAGAGAGATCAGGGTGAAGAAGAAGAAGGTGTTTATTTATTTTTGTTTTTTTAATAGTAAGGGTAGTGTGGTAATTTTACATAGACTTAACTGAGAAAGTTAACATGGGTTAGTCATAAGGACCACCCGAGTGCAAAAATTGCAACCACTGGGACCAAGTGTGTAATTAATGAACCATTGGGACCAAATCTGCAATTTTCGCAAACCACAGGGACCAACCAAGCATTTAACTTCAAATATATTCTTACAAAGCGTGGAAACAATAATCGGACAAACGAAGCAATACGGACGATGGGCGAACGTTCACGAATACATCGCCGCGTCGACGATCAATTATAAAGGCATGGGCAAGGGCCAATCCCATAATACTTATGGACAAGGCCCAAAATGAATAATATATATGGACAGAGCCCAAAAAGATATAAATTACATGGGCTAGGCCCAAGGATATAAAAACATGGGCTAGGCGCAAAGACATAAATTATATGGGCTAGGCCTAATGACATAAAAACATGGGCTAGGGCAAAGACATAGATAACATGGGCTAGGCCCAATGGCACGCATGCAAGACACGAGGACATGTGAAGGGCAAGGCCCAATTCACACACGATCAAAGAATGATAGCAATATATATATATATATATATAACAATATTAATCGAACAAGCAAACTACCAACACTACAATAACACTAAAAGTTGTTCTATTATAACAAGGAAATACATAACAAGAATTCAAGATGAACAACGACTGCAAGGTCCATTGAGGCCTAGGTGTCTAATAAACTTAATACACATGTAGGTTACACACGTGTACGGACACCAACCATGACTAGTACGACTTACGGAAAGCAAAACTGTGAGTTCATGTCCCTCCTTTCAAATTATTTCAAAGTTTTGTTTTAAACTATCGAGGGGAAATACATGTCATAAAAACAGTATGTTAGCTATGGTGTTAGTTGATAACCCGATCATTCGTGCGTAAGTAGGAGATAACAAGAGTAACCATTAATCACATAGTGACCAAGGTGCAAAAGAAGTAGATCTATTGAGTTTGAGAGCCGCTCCACTCCTGGTTGGTATACCCTTCGGAGTGCTTTTGTGATCCTAATGATGTCAAAGTTGTCTCGGTTTGGTTCCTTACTTATGACACATATATGTCAGGGTGCTCGCGACACACTGATAGATCCCTAAATTAACTCGTTTATGCTAATAACATACTTGGATTTGAAAACTGGATTTCAAGAACGACATTTTTGTATGAACACATTAACTATATGAACTCACCAACTTTATGTTGACTTTTAAAATTACATGTATTTCAGGACGCGAGGCATGAGCTGGTGATATGATTCGGGTTATGGGAAAATATCAAGACAACAATGTACCATCTTTTGGAGGGTTTGTCTTTTATATCCCAACTTCGTTTGGGTATATAGGGGTAAAAACCTCATTATGCCATTATAATGAAAATAATATCTTATTTTGAAGCAATGTATTTTGAATCACGTATATGATGACAAGTTGAAACAAATAACAACATGAAATCACTTTTGGATGGTTGTATTTATGGAATGGAATTATTAGTATGGCGTCGTTGTTTAATTATAATTGTTTACTAGATTGGATGCAATGATTACCTAATAGTCACACACTTGCGCTTCCGCTATGACCAGGGTGTGACAGGTTGGTATTAGAGCTCCGATTGTAGTGAACCGGGGAAAAGTTTTTTATTTAAGTTTGGTCTACAATCACCGAGGGCTCACACATGAAAACAAGGTTTATAACATAACAGAAAGGTTTTCGGAATTATGAAAAAATAACAAAAGGTTTCATTGTGTCACGACAACATGAGGATCTATCACCCGAGCTCAACGATAAGTAACTAGCAAGGAATGAATACATGATTAGTCAATAATGGATAGACATGAAACATTAAGATTACACGAGAAAACAAAAGAAAATAAGTCTTGCATGAGAAGTGGTGATTAATATAAAATATATCATAAGTAATATTAAATTACTAACATGTATATATATATGCATTGTACAGATTATTTGCCAGGACTATGTCTTCTTCGTCCAGCTACGAGATAGATCCCATGGAGTATGTATCCGACAATGGATACGACCCCGATGCTGAGGCCCTACCCCTTCGGGATGGAGCCGACCATGGAGATGTTGTTGACATCCATCCGCTTGCTCTTATTGATCCTATGGAGGACGATGCACCACCGGCAGACAACGTTCTAGCCGTTCCTCAGCCCCCGCACGATGTTATTGTTTATTGCCATCCAGAGGGCGAGCATGTGATTGTACACTTCTCTTGCCATGGTTCCTCCAGTTATTGAGCTAGATGATGATAGTCTTAAAAAATAATCTTCAATAGATTTCACTCTAGCGTCCAAAAAATCTCTTCGATGGCTTGCGACGCTCCTCAAAACCAATTGGTGTTTAATCTGTAAGAGGAGGTCGGTTCATTGTATTGCCAAACTGAAATCTTCTAAGCGATACTATTCTAGCACGCTCCGCTATCCGAGCTTCATTCTTTTCTTTCTTCATTGTCTCTTTCTCTTCAAGCTTTCTCGAAGGAGTATTCCACGTCGATCCTGAATGTATGTCGTTTGCAAAGCAGACATTGACTAACTTCTAGAATTGAAGAGCTTGCTCCTTGTCTTTTTCCTCAAAACTTATCTTACTACAAAATAGACATTCAATATCCTTCTTTGAACAATTTACTAGCCACATTTGGTATAGTACTTGAATGCCATGCCATAGACCGTATAAACGTTTATATGCTATGATGGCTTCGGATAATTCCTCAGTAATTTTCCAAGAATCATCATCTGGTTTAACACATATAACAGCTTCTCCTGTACTCGAATCAGAGTGCCACCATTTGAAGTTCTTGTAAAAATCTTGTTCCATCTTTATGAGAGGCATGTTCTTCATCACACGTGGCTTCTTTACTATTAATGTAACATCCTTCTCATTGGTCACTCGATCAACTTTAAGAATACGACAAGGAAAGTGAGGTTTCAAATGAGTAAAACCATGCATTGCTTCTAGCTTAATCAATTTCCAAAGCCACTGGTCATGAAATTTCATCTTTAGATTTATCGTCTTTGTTTGAACTAGCTCCTTAATATCAAGTAAGGCAAGGTTTTGATATCGCGTAGATTGGTAATATTGAATACCAAACTCCCTCTTTATCACGCAGACATTTAACTCTTCGATCCATCCCCAGCTTAAAATATCCCCTAACGATATATCAGTATCTTGAGTAAATAATCCTACGGGTCTTTTAAATTTACGCTCAGCTGGAACATTAGGAAACCATTTCTTCCTCTACTCTGCTATTTCAACGCTCGACATTAGTTGAGGAATAATTCCATCTTTAACAGCTTCAGAAACTTTTTTCTTCAACATTTTGGAACTTTCAGCTGCGAATAAATCTGCAAAAGTTGGGGAATCATCTGCACTCTGATTAGCTTGATTAGCATCGTCATTAAAATCATCTTCCACGACAACTCTGTCATACACTTTTGCATCCTTAATTTCTTCAATTACATACGAGTTCGGTTCAAACACATATCTCGTTCAATTCGTCTTCAAAATCAAACTCAAAATTTTCTTCATTTATTCCCAACATCTCTGCAATCTCCTCCTTCGTATAATTATGCACAAATTCTCCCTCCTCTACATCATGTTCAAGATATAGTACTTTAGGCTTTGGCACGACAGGAACAGATAATAATCCGTTTCTGGGAATATTCCTGCCTGCTAAGCATCAACAAACTCGTCACTTCGATCATTCCTTCCCTCTTCAATAGTCTGATTAGTAGAGTCATCAAGATACATAGAAACATCCACATCTTCATTCATATTTGACTCTGTTACACGAATTCCAGTACCACCTACATTATCATCGTTATCATCGTCGCTATCAGAACTACTAGGATCAATAACATCTATATCAGCATCATCTAACTCTACATCCTTTTCAACATTTTCAGCAGCATCATCAACCTCTGTCTCGATCTTTTTCTTCAACAACCAATCGCGATGTCTCTGAGAAATATCAAGCGAATCAATATCAACATTCGTTGGTCGTCCAATAAGAACAAACTTTCTCGGCTCCACATATACAACTATATCTAAACAAGTTACTGGTATGGATTCAACTTCTAGCTCAGTATGAACAGTGATAGGATCTTCCACGACATTAGCCTTTCCCATTCCTTGAGCATTAGATTGTTGCTTTGCAAGTCTTTCTCTTTCTGCAATACGCTTTCGGGCTTCAGATCGCTCAATCTCATCAATCTCTGCGGCAATATTCACGCCCAGCTTCTTTACTAAAATATTTTCAAACAAATTCATTCGCCTATCACTTTGCAATCTTTCCTCTTCATATTCTGTCATTCGCAGTTTCAACCTCTAGTTTTCCGAAACAATGCTAGCTAACATAGCTTCCATCTATTGTTTTTCTTCAATTAATCCTTCAATTTGTTCAACTATTTCTTGTTTCTCAGCTGTCAACACATTGATTTGTTCCTGAAGTTTGACAATCTTCACTGTGTTAACCAAAACATGCTTCTACAGATCATCCACCCGCGGTTCATTAAATGTAAAATCATCACCCCCTTGAAGGTCACCAAAATAAAATTAAAATCAAACTGGAACGGTGATGTTTGTGAAGTATGTGGTGGTTGTTGCGGAGTCTGCTTTTGTGGTTGAGGTGTTCGTTGTTGAGGAACTTGTTGTTGTGGTGGTGTTAGTTGATGTTGTGGTTGCGGTGGAGATTATGGAGCTTATCGTGGTGGTATTGGTTGTTGTTGTGGTTGCGGTGGAGATTGTGGAGCTTGTCGTGGTGGTGTTGATGGTATTTGTTGTGAAGGTTCGACCACGACTTCTTCAACGGTAGGTTCAGAAGTCATATTCAGATGGTATATATGTTGTATCATCCTCTCCTGTAGCTTTACGTTTTCGCTCTTCAGCCTTACGCTTAAGTTCATCCTGACGCTTTTTCTCTATCTTTTGCGCCCTGTTTCTCTCTCCTTCTCTACGTTCGTCAGGATTAGTACTCGTCGAAGAAACATCCTCAACTACTTTCTCAGTACCAAAAGCTTGACGCTCAATATCCACAGCCATATCTTCAATGTTCTCCTCAGTGTCTGTTTCATCACGAAGACCAAAACTTTCAGCAGCTACTGTAGTTTTCTTTTTCTGAACTTTTGGTGCAAATGTAGATGTTGAAGCAGCTTTACGCTTGGTACCTCTTTCACCATCCTTCACAAACCATGGACTTCTTTTCGCGACAAACATAGATAAAGCTTCAAGTTCTTCATCTTCATCACCATTTTCATCCTTCCTCCATCGACCTGGTGCTGGCGAAATATAATCCTTATCCACAATTGCACCAAACATAGGCTTAACGTTAGGAGCAGTCTTAAGATGCAAATTCATCTTTCTCAAAGTAGAAACATCCATGTGCTCAAGCTTCAAAATATATCATCTGTGCTTTTCTTCAAATCAGGATGTAAATAATCAAGCATCATCTGTACAAACCTCGGGTATTGCAAAAATTTCTCTCTTTGAATGTTCAGCACCAATGCAGTGATCATGCACATTTGGTAATCCACAAGATCAACATATCCTCCTTTACGATGACTAAGACCGTGAGCAATAACGTTAGTAAGATATCTGAAAGGTGCGCTCAGATTGGCTTTCTTGAAAGGTGCAGCATTCACAAACCCGGCAAATCCCATGCGATAAAAACAGCCTTTCACCATGTACTCTGAAAACCCTATCGGATCATTCTCATTATCTTTGAACTCTAACACCGTATGTATCAGTTCTTCGTTTATCTTGACAGTTATATCTTCATCATTAATCTTCACAGCAGAAACAATAGCATTATCTTCTATACTAAACTCTGCAGTGTTCCAGAAGTATTCAACATGTGACTGATAAACTGTGTGTCTGTCTGTAAGCGCTTTAGTCACGCGGATACGTGTTAAGAAATCTAGAATTTCTCTGTAAGCAGCGATTTCTATAATCCATCCATTAGTTAAACAATAGATATTGTGAAATGGTGAGAACGAAGATTTCTTGGCCTGTTCACAAAAAAATAACAAACAACTGTTAGAAAAAATATTAAACTTTTCAAATAAACATTTTCATTCGTATGAAACATAATCTTGTACGCAGCAAACACTTAATCAAAATTTTAAAATTCAACATTTTAAGTTTATTTCGTACAAAACAGTTTCTTCGTACAAGCCAAAACATCTAAACAATTAAAATTTGCTCCGTACGAGCCAATTCTTCGTACGAGGCAATTCTTCGTTCCAAAATAACCAAGTTTAATCAGAACTTAAAACTTGTAGATTTTAACAAATATATAGTCAATTTTCGGGTTATCAGTGCTAATATTAACGTTTTTGAAGTCAATTTTAAGTTTTATCGGTTCAATCTCCCAAGATCTATGTTTTATGTCCGATTTGTTCAGATTTGACATTATAACAACTTCGTTTCTGCGAAATTACGTTTCCCATTGCAAGAGGTGTGCAAATCAACCTCCCAATGTGATTAGAATCGAAAATAATCCAAGAAATGAAGTTTTAGCAAATGTTTCGTACAAAAATCCTCTAACTCGCACAACAGTTCAGAGAAGAATAAACTTATTTCGTACCAAGTTATGAACTTTATATACTAGTCTGTTTGCTTCATACGAACTTGTTGGTTTGTATGAAATAAACACACTGGTTTCATACGAAGTAATGAACTTCGTACGAAGCATTGCTGAAAACTTGAACTTTTTGGTTTTATTTTTGAGATTTTCATTTTTTAACCATTTTTATCTGTTTAAAAACCCACTCGGTTAACCAAGTCCAAGTTAATGACCCTGGTTGCCCAATTTTGTCTACCAAGTCCAAGTTAATGACCTTGGATGACCTTTTTTCACCAAAACATATTTATTTGAACATGTAAAGTCTCAAATTAATGAACTTTATTGACGTTAAATAATTTTCCGATAAAGATTAGCTCCCAATGGTTTCAGTTCTCACTCAGCAGGATGTTGTATGAATTCAACCATCAATGTCTTCAACATCGGTAGACTAAAATAAATCTATCAAGCTAAGGAAACTGAAAATCTTTTTGGGTTTTTAAGAAATTTATAGAAAATAACATACATATTTTTGTGACTTCTGTGTTTTTAGAGAATCATATCAAGTATATAACAAATCTCCAGTACCGTTGATCTTGGTATACTCATTAAGTTTTTAATCAAATTTACTTAGATTGCCAATATACTTGTCCTTTTAAACTTCTTCTTGTTTCTTAATTGTTTCAAGATATGTTAGGTAAATTTAAGAACATGAAATAACTGTGTTTCCCATCTCTTAATATACTCCCATATCGAGATTCCCATAATAACATTTTACAGGTGAATATATCTAATTGATATCTGTAAATGGGCGAGTGCGAGACCTTGAGAGCTCAGGTTAGTATTTCCATACAGACAAAAGAGATGAAGGCTCGTCTTTCGGTGGTGTTCCATACACTGAATCTTTTATACTACAGTTGTCACAAAGTTTATGACATAATCATTTTTATGTAGCTTGGGTGAATAATGTGTAAAGTATTATACACGTTCTAGGCAATTGCTTCCGCAAAATCAGAAGAACTCGGATAATACCCCAGATATCGATAAAATATAAAGACCTAGTATCGCAGAATCTGACATTCTCTCAAACGAAATTTTGGAGTACTAAGTCCATATATCCGAGAGATGTTAACCCACAAGTTATGCAGTTTGACTTTCTATGTTTATATCCCGAAAACAATTTACTGAACGAGTAAAGCCTACTGACACATCCTTAGTAAGACCTGTTTAATCAACTTGTTTAACATTCCAATTCTTTAGCATACTGTGACTGTCTTTTTGATATAATATGATATCTCCTTTTCACAAAATACTCTTTCTGAATTTTATAATATTTTTGTATTTTCCCAAAACATTCTCCCCTAAAATCAAAAACATATTTTTTTATCTTATAAAATTTTAAGAAAAAATATACAGAAAAGCGTCTAACCGATGAAAAATTCACATTAGGTCGTCATCATCCTCAAACTCAACCTCATGTATATCCCCTGATATCAGTTTTTTTAAACCATTTAACTTTAAAAGATTTTTGAATCTTGTTTTATCAAAAGCTTTGGTATAAAAATCTGCCTTTTGGTCATCAGTGTGGATTTTCTCAAATCTAACCAAGTTTTTCTGGTAGCAATCACGGATAAAGTGGTGTCGAATCTCGATATGTTTAGTGCGTGAGTGTTGGCAAGAGTTTTTGGTGATATCAATCGCGGCCTGATTATCTACATATATTGGCGTATCAATTATTTGCAGTCCGAAGTTTTGTCACACCCCGACCCGCAACGGAATAAAAGTCGGTGCATAATTGGGTTATCACCAAAGCTCATGATATTTACTAATATGTTTCATATTTATTAAAGTCAAAATTACATTCCAAATAATCCAAACATGTCCATACAATACAAAGAAAATAACCAAACAAAATAATTCCAAGCTCTAAATCATTTTATTCTTCTAGTCCAATCCTATGTGTTTCTGGCTGCAGCGGGTTCACCTGTATCATGTGTAAAAATGGGGGTTTTTGGGTCAACATAAGTTGGCGAGTGAACCTTGTTCGATAAACATTTATTATTGATTTACTTGTTAGTTTATCAAGGAAAAATTGTGCATAATCATAAATGAGCAAATGTAAATAATCAAGCAGTAGCAATAGCAATCACAACTATAACATACAATAACATATGATAGCATACATTAACATACCAACATCATATGATAAATAACATGAATGAAACTGTGCGATCAAGGCTCAATCAAACGGAGCCGATCGTATTGCATGTACTGAAAATGATAAATGTCTGTGCGATCAAGGCTCAATCAAACGGAGCCGATCGTATGTTAGCACGCCAGGTTCACGCTCATAATGTAATGGGGAACTTGCTCAACGCTCATAATGTAATGGGGAGCGGCGGCCTATGAAATTGCATGTACTGAAAGTAATAAATTTAATCTAACAATAACCACACAAACAGTTGAAACAACCTGAATATACATGTTCATGATATGATGTATGCACAATGATTTAAATATAATATATAGCAAGACACATGATACACCCAAAACGTGATTAAAACGGGGAATTTGTAAAGATTCACTCACATTGGGTGCGTTTGATTGGAGATGGTGAGATGCGCACGAGTTGTAAGAGCGGAACAACGAGAATTAACTAACCTAAATAATAACGGAAAATATAGTAAATGAATGTATTTTATTAAGGATTTTAATAGAATTTTTATATATATTTTTACGAGTTTAAGGCTATTTTCTATCTTTAAAACATTATTTTTAAGTATTTTTAATTGATTTTTAAATTAAATTAAATAAATAAAAATATAAAAATATGTTGACTTTTTGGGTTAACCGTTGACTTTTTGACTTTGACTTGTTTAACCGTTGACTCCCGTACGCGTGCACGCAGCTCTACCAACTGAGCTACTGTCTAACCCGAAATAATTCTGTTTTTAATTATACTTATATATTAATTCAATTTATCCAAAATTCTTTTATTTTCAAAACATTTTAATTCATCGAACCGGTGCCACTAACAGGTCTCGAACCCGGGACCTGTGCTTTAACGTTACACACGGTTCACCGCTGGACTGTGTGTCTAACTTGGTTAATATACAAATTTTATTATACTTAACAACTAACGGAGTTAACCCGGTTCAGTTTTAAACAAAAAGGCATTTTATTACTGCGAAGGTGCGTGTGTCAAGAATCGAACTCGGGACGTATGCGTGTTTTTGTTCGCACACAGTCCACCGCTGGATTTTACAGTTTTAATTATTCTTATAATGTTATCGCAGTTCATCTTCTTCGTTAGATTTTACAGGCAGAAGATTACACCGTTATATCTTGTTTAGTTCGATAGATAAACATTGTACAAACTAATATGAAATGGCAGAAACGATAATTAGAAGTAAACATACCGATGAACGGTTTATTTCAGAATTCCTGCAAGGTGTCGGTCTCTGTTTTTGTGCACTTCAACTGAACAAGACAATTAACTGTTTTGATTAGCTAATCGTGGAATTGAAGTGATAAACAAACGTAACAGAGTGTTTGAATGTCCTTACCGATTCACAGATGAAAATAAGGATTTCCACAACTTTTCCGGCAAACTGGTATTATCCGATAGTAGCGTCTGAATTCGATTTCAAGTGAAAGGTTTGAGTTAGAAATAGCTTAACAATTGTTAGACTACGAAGGTATTGAATGGCTTACCGTTTTGAAGAAGAATACGGTTTTCCGGCGAACTTGCAAAATTTTCCGGCGAGTAAAATAAACTTCTCCGGTGGACTGTAAAGTGTGCGGAAATGTAATTGGAGGTTTTGTGGAATGTTTCTGAGTCTCGAGAAGGATGTTTGATTGCAGTAATTCGGATTATTGGATAACTTCGGTTATAAAACCCATCTCATCATTCAGTCAATTCAAGTCAGAATTGATTAGAATTGTCGGTGCATCGGTTATAAATCTGAATTCGCGATTATTCAAACGTTTTAGACGGTTGAATAGCCGATTTCGGTTTTCAGTTGGCGCAACCGGTTCATCTAGGTTTGTATATAAGACTTATTTGTTTCCTAGAGTTGACAGAAAACAAACAAGTGGCGGAGTGGTTATGCGTGTGAGTGTTAAATCTTTGATGTTACAACCCGGCTGACCCGGGTTCGAGTCCCGGCAGCCCCAATTCATTTTTAATCACTTTATTTATACTTTTTATCAATTATCACTTTTATGGTTTAGTTTGTTTATTAATTATGTATCATTAAAAATTAAAATAAGCATAAATAGGCAACGAACATTTATAACTGAATATTCGATTACAAACGGAGCGGGTTTGGTAAAACCCGTTTTCGACAAATGTTTACAGTATCCCCTACTTTTAGGAATTTCGTCCCGAAATTTAAGTAGTAGAAGTAGTAGGAAAAAGATGCGGGTATTTTTCACGCATTGAGTCTTCACGTTCCCAAGTAAACTCAGGTCCCCGTTTCGACTCCCAGCGTACCCTAACAATTGGAATGCGACTTCGTCGTAGACGTTTTTTCTCCGAAGTCCATGACCTCTACTGGCCTTTCAATAAAATGCATAGATTCATCAATCTGAATATCTTCCAGAGGAATGTGGAGGTTTTCATCAGCGAGGCACTTCTTCAAGTTTGATACGTGGAATGTGGGATGAATCCTGTTGAGTTCTTCTCATAGATCAAACTTGTATGCTAAAGGTCCTACTCTTTCGAGTATCTTGAAAGGTCCTACGTAGCGTGGTGCTAGCTTGCCTTTTTGACCAAAACGAACTACTCCCTTCCACGGTGATACTTTTAGAAGTACATGATCACCAATGTTAAACTCTAAAGGCTTCCGTCGTTTATCTGCATAACTCTTTTGACGACTCTGAGCCGCAAGAAGATTGTTTCGAATTTGATGGATCTTGTCTGTGGTTTCTTGAATCAATTCCGGACCAGTGATTTGAGCTTCCCCAATTTCGTGCCAACATACTTGAGATCGGCACTTACGACCATATAAGGCTTCAAAGGTGCCATGCCGATGCTTGAATGATAGCTGTTGTTGTACGAAAATTCGACTAATGGTAGATGAGCGTCCCAATTTCCCTTGAAGTCTATGACACATGCTCGAAGCATATCTTCAAGAGTTTGAATGGTGCGTTCAGATTGACCATCAGTTTGAGGATGATAGGCGGTACTGAGATCTAATTGCGTACCCAAAGCGGCTTGTACTGCTTGCCATGTTCGTGAAGTGAAACGACCATCACGATCAGAATAATGTTTAACGTTACACCATGTCGGCTTACGATTTCGCTGATATAAATACGAGCTAGCTTTTCGTTCTTGAAATCTTCGCGGATAGGAATAAAGTGAGCTGATTTTGTAGGTCGGTCAATTATTACCCATATAGTGTCATACTCACCAGAAGTGCGAGGTAACCCGGTAATGAAGTCCATGGTTATATTTTCCCACTTCCATACGGGTATTTCAGGTTGGACCAGAAGTCCTGAGGGTCTTTGGTGTTCAGCTTTTATTTTGGAACATGAAAGGCACTTGGAAACAAATTCAGCAATATCCTTTTTCATTCCAGGCCACCAGTAGGTGTATCAAAGGTCTTGATACATCTTGTCGGCTCCTGGGTGTATAGAATATCGTGTTTTGTGCGCCTCATTCATAAGAAAAAAAATCAGGAAGGTTATTGTGGTCAGGAATCCATATGTGATCTAGACAGTATAGAATACCGTTGGATTTAGTTTCAATTTTTTTAAGTTTAGCTCCACAAGACGGCTCCTTGCGTACGTCTCCTTTCTGTTGCTGAAACATGCTGGGCTTCTCGGATTTTGATCTTTGATGTCGCTTACGATTTTAGGTACAATAGTTTTGAAGGAACTGATACATTTGTAATGATAAGGTATGTATCATAAAACAAAAACTTCAACCATGACGATATTTAAACCTACACGGAACTTTTCATAACCTCCTGGTAATGCTTTTGATCCTTTGCCAAGAATACTTATATATAGGAAGTACCAGCGGCGTATCCACCATATTCTTGTCAAATTTTCGTTGGCTTTATCAGTAAATCATGATCAGTTCTATGTGACTCTATAACATAAACAACACAACGAACAAAACTTGAGTCTCAATTCTGAAATGATACATGACTAAATGATGACAGTACCTCTCTCGTTGGTTATGATGAAGGGGTCAGTCTATGTAAAAGTGTGACACAACCCAACTTCTTTAAATGATGAGATTGAGATACGTCAAGATGTATGATGATATGAATGTTAATCAATGAGTATAGAACAAAACTGTAATATCAAATCGCATTAAAATTCTTGGATACATAATTTCCAAATTTTACAACTGGGATACGGAAAAGATTGAGATAACATAAAGAAAACATTAAAACTAGATGATTGGAGTTGAGTCTTGATTCTTGGCGAGGAAAAATTAGTTGGGTGATTTGTTTGGGCCGTTATTATTTTCAACAGTATTGGCATTGATGTTATAAGCTCTTCCTCTTGCAGGTGGTGGAGCTTGGTTAGCTTGATTCACCAGATTTGTTTGAGCTTGGGCATGAATGATGTTCACCAAACGTGGACAAGTGTTTCTAAAATGGCTTGGGTCTCCACAATTGTAGCAAGCCCACATAGGTTGTACCATGGGATAGTTGGGTTGGTAGTATGTTTGGGCTAAATGTTGGGTAGGTGGTAGTAGTAGGGGTTGTTGGGCTTGACCCATTATTTGTTAGGGGGTTTGGGTTGAAGGCTGGTGGCGGTTCGTTCGCTGAGGTATGCGACAGGTTTGAACAGTATGACCTGCGCGACCACAGCCGGTGCAATGTTGGCAGGGATGGTCAGGAAAATGGTGATATTGGCAACGGTTGCATTTTGGTAATGGGCCGGAGTATGGCTTTTTATATGGTGCAGGTCAAGGGGCAACTTGGGTAATGGGTGCAGCAGGAATAGGGAAATTTACTTGTGTGACTGCAAAGTTTCTTGTGCTTCGATTCCTTTTACCAGTAAACTTCGAGGAGGAACCAGAATGGTTTGAAGTTTGAGCCTCAACGGGGGCTTTCTTTTTCTCCACTTTGAATTTACCGTTTCGAATGCGATTTTCGATCAGTTCAGTGGCTAGTTCCATAGCAGCTTCAAGTGTTGCTGGTGAAGTGCTGAGAACTGAATCTTGAATTTTCGAGGGAAGACCTCGAATATAATGCTCGATCAAGCGATAAGTTGGGGTGAACAAGTTAGGGACCATTTGGTTCAACTCTAAGAACCTCTTGTTGTAGGTGGTATGATCTCCCTCCTTTTGCTTTAAAGAATGAAATTCGTCCTCCAACTTTTAATTTCACTCCTAGGACAGAAACGCCTAGTCATGATTTCCCTTAACTCCTCCCAAGTTAAGGCCATTACATCATCAATTCCCTTCTTCCCCTTTTCAGTATTCCACCAGGTGAGAGCTACCCCAAATAGTCTCCCGGTGGCGTATCGAACCTTGCGATCCTCAGGACAATCGCAGTTGAGGAAGGTGTTTTCCATTTCCTCAAACCAATGGAGGAGAGCAGTGACACCTTCGGTCCCTTCAAATTTAGGAGGATCACAAGACTTGAAATGTTTGTATGAGCACTTGCTGGTAGGAGGGTTGCCGATGTTCTGGTCGTCTTGCTGGGGAGGGTTAGTAGGATTTGTAGCGAGGGCTTGTTGTACTTGAACCACAATGTCAGGAAGCACCGTGGCCATTTGTTTCGCGATTTGTGCGGCCAAACGTTCGTGAGACCTTCCCGATCTTTTACCCCCTCGTTGTTGTCTAGCCGACATCTACAGGAACATAAATAAGAAGATTGTGAGTTTATGGAGTCTTTTTACGTGTCATGTGTCTTTAAGAAAATGAAAATAACATAAATATCAATAATGCAACTACATCCATAGGATGTCTTGGGTTTGCTTATGTTGGGCCTCAAATGTCCCCATACCTTCACTTGTATAGTCATGTGGGCCCCCATGGCTATTGGCTTGGTAGGATTCACATTAGTATTGGCGATTTAACACTTGCATCACCCGAATGCAAACCACAAAATATGTTTACGAGATGTATGGTCGGAATGTGTCCAGGTGTAGACACAATGACAACTCAAAGTGGGGTTATCTCACACAACGTTTGGTATAGCATGCTTTGGCCTAATAGGTACTTCGTACTCTCATCGTTAGTCCCCAGGTAGGCAAACTGGTCCTTTATTTTGGATTTATACGAATGCCAGCCTAGACAGGACGTTCTGACCACCGGTACTGGTACCCTTCCAGTTACTACATGCCCGTCATGCGAACTCACTATGATGAGATTTGAAAACACAAAAATCGTTGTAAAAGCAATCATGAAAATGATGTGGTGTGTGCTTTCATGGATATGATGTGTTATGAGAATATGATTCATGATAGGCATTATATGGTAATATATACTTATGAACATACTTGCATAACATTGAATGTAACATTTAACATAAAACATATAAACATCATAAAATTTGGCATGTAACACACAAAAATCCTTAAAAATTTCTAATCAACTATAGTATAGGCTCTAAGGGTCTAATAACCTATCCTATATCCCAATAGTCATGGCTCTGATACCAATCTGTCACACCCCGACCCGCAGCGGAATAAAAGTCGGGGCATAATTGGGTTATCACCAAAGCTCATGATATTTACTAATATGTTTCATATTTATTAAAGTCAAAATTACATTCCAAATAATCCAAACATGTCCATACAATACAAAGAAAATAACCAAACAAAATAATTCCAAGCTCTAAATCATTTTATTCTTCTAGTCCAATCCTATGTGTTTCTGGCTGCAGCGGGTTCACCTGTATCATGTGTAAAAATGGGGGTTTTGGGGTCAACATAAGTTGGCGAGTGAACCTTGTTAGATAAACATTTATTATTAATTTACTTGTTAGTTAATCAATGAAAAATTATGCATAATCATAAATGAGCAAATGTAAATAATCAAGCAGTAGCAATAGCAATCACAACTATAACATACAATAACATATGATAGCATACATTAACATACCAACATCATACGATAAATAACATGAATGAAACTGTGCGATCAAGGCTCAATCAAACGGAGCCGATCGTATTGCATGTACTGAAAAAGATAAATGTCTGTGCGATCAAGGCTCAATCAAACGGAGCCGATCGTATGTTGGCACGCCAGGTTCACGCTCATAATGTAATGGGGAACTTGCTCAACGCTCATAATGTAATGGGGAGCGGCGGCCTATGAAATTGCATGTACTGAAAGTAATAAATTTGAATCTAACAATAACCACACAAACAGTTGAAACAAACTGAATACACATGTTAATGATATGATGTATGCACAATGATTTAATATAATATATAGCAAGACACATGATACACCCCAAAACGTGATTAAAACGGGGAATTTGTAAAGATTCACTCACATTGGGTGCGTTTGATTGGAGATGGTGAGATGCGCACGAGTTGTAAGAGCGGAACAACGAGAATTAACTAACCTAAATAATAACGGAAAATATAGTAAATGAATGGATTTTATTAAGGATTTTAATAGAATTTTTAGATATATTTTTACGAGTTTAAGGCTATTTTCTATCTTTAAAACATTATTTTTAAGTATTTTTAATTGATTTTTAAATTAAATTAAATAAATAAAAAATATAAAAATATGTTGACTTTTTGGGTTGACCGTTGACTTTTTGACTTTGACTTGTTTGACCGGTTTATTGTGTGACTGAAATGCCCTGGGTGAGGCTCGAACCCGAGACCTCCCGTACGCGTGCACGCAGCTCTACCAACTGAGCTACGTGTCTAACCCGAAATAATTCTGTTTTTAATTATACTTATATATTAATTCAATTTATCCAAAATTCTTTTATTTTCAAAAACATTTTAATTCATCGAACCGGTGCCACTAACAGGTCTCGAACCCGGGACCTGTGCTTTAACGTTACACACAGTCCACCGCTGGACTGTGTGTCTAACTTGGTTAATATACAAATTTTATTATACTTAACAACTAACGGAGTAAACCCGGTTCAGTTTTAAACAAAAAGGCATTTTATTACTGCGAAGGTGCGTGTGTCAAGAATCGAACTCGGGACGTATGCGCGTTTTTGTTCGCACACAGTCCACTGCTGGACTGTGTGTCTAACCCGTTCAAAATAACAGTTTTAATTATTCTTATAATGTTATCGCAGTTCATCTTCTTCGTTAGATTTTACAGGCAGAAGATTACACGTTATATCTTGTTTAGTTCGATAGATAAACATTGTACAAACTAATATGAAATGGCAGAAACGATAATTAGAAGTTAACATACCGATGAACGGTTTATTTCAGAATTCCGGCAAGGTGTCGGTCTCTGTTTTTGTGCACTTCAACTGAACAAGACAATTAACCGTTTTGATTAGCTAATCGTGGAATTGAAGTGTTAAACAAACTTTAATAGAGTGTTTGAATGTCCTTACTGATTCACAGATGAAAATAAAGATTTCCAGAACTTTTCCGGCGAACTGGTATTATCCGATAGTAGCATCTGAATTCGATTTCAAGTGAAAGGTTTGAGTTAGAAATAGCTTAACAATTGTTAGACTACGACGGTATTGAAGGACTTACCGTTTTGAGGAAGAATACGGTTTTCCGGCGAACTGGCAAAATTTTCCGGCGAGTAAAATAAACTTCTCCGGTGGACTGTAAAGTGTGCGGAAATGTAATTGGAGGTTTGTGGAATGTTTCTGAGTCGCGAGAAGGATGTTTGATTGCAGTAAGTCGGATTATTGGATAACTTCGGTTATAAAACCCATCATCATCAGAATTCAAGTCAATTCAAGTCTGAATTGATTAGAATTGTCGGTGCATCGGTTATAAATCTGAATTCGCGATTATTCAAACGTTTTAGACGGTTGAATAGCCGATTTCGGTTTTCAGTTGGCGCAACCGGTTCATCTAGGTTTGTATATAATACTTGCTTGTTTCCTAGAGTTGACAGAAAACAAACAAGTGGCGGAGTGGTTATGCGTGTGAGTGTTAAATCTTTGATGTTACAACCAGGCTGACCCGGGTTCGAGTCCCGGCAGCCCCAATTTATTTTTAATCACTTTATTTATACTTTTTATCAATTATCACTTTTATGGTTTAGTTTGTTTATTAATTTTGTATCATTAAAAATTAAAATAAGCATAAATAGGCGACGAACATTTAAAACTGAATATTCGATTAACAACGGAGCGTGTTTGGTAAAACCCGTTTTCGACAAATGTTACAAGTTTCTCAGCTGTTGTTGAATCAGAGTATCTGGGCACAACAACTGGATGCTGAAACGTATTCAGCTTCACAAGTAGAGAGAGCGACCGCGGTCTGTTTCTTGCACTGCCACGTTACCAAACGGGTTCAGAAGAACTGGAAGCCGGCCGTTGTAGATTTAGTAATCAGTTTGGGCATCCGAAATCAGAATCCGAGTATCCTGCAAGATTAAAATCGTCATGTCTAGGGTACCCCAAGCTGGTGCTTAGAAAACCCTTCAGATATCTCATTATGCGTTTGATGGCAAGCAGGTGTGACTCTCTTGGATTAGACTGATAACGGGCACACATGCACGTTGGATACATGATATCAGGTCGAGAAGCCGTAAGATACATCAAGGATCCGATCATGGAGCGATATAAAAGTTTCGTCAACTCTTTCTCCAATAAGATCTGCTTGCCGTGATTTGGAGCTAACGGGGTAGATGCTTGTTTAGTTCCTGTCATATTGAATTTCTCCAATATGTCATGAACATACTTCGTCTGATGAATAAACATACCATCAGGCAACTGATCGGCCTGAAGTCCGAGAAAGAACTTCATCTCCCCCATTGCGCTCATTTCAAATTTGCGCTTCATGACTTCTTCGAAGTCTTTACACAGCTTATCATTTGTCGATCCAAAGATAATATCATCCACATATATCCGTACGATGATTAAATGCCCATCTACTTCTTTTGTGAAGAGGGTAGAATCTACTGTTCCTCTGATAAAGTCGTTGTCTAGAATATGACTTGACAAAGTTTCATACCAAGCTCTCGTGGCTTGATGAAGACCGTATAAGGCTTTGTTTAGAAGGTAGACCTTGTCTTTGTGCACTGGATCAACGAACCCTGGTGGTTGGCCGACTTACACCTCCTCTTTTACTTTTCCGTATAAGAAAGCAGATTGAACATCTAATTGGCACACCTTGAACCCTTTCCATGAGGCAAAGGCCAAGAATATGCGAATCGCTTCAAGACGAGCAACTGGGGCGTAGACTTCAGTATAGTCTATCCCTTCCTGCTGGTGAAAACCTTGGACCACAAGTCGAGCTTTGTTGCGTACCACAACTCCTCAATCATCTCTTTTGCACTTGAAGACCCATCTTGTGTTAATCTTTTTGTGATGATCTGGCAGGTCAACAAGCTTCCAGACTCCTAATTTCTGGAATTGAAGCAACTCCTCCTGCATTGCATCCATCCAACTTTCTTCCTTAAACGCGTCTTTCCAGCTTCTCGACTCAACCTGAGAAACAAAACAACTATTAGAAAGTCGAGTTTGAAGTGGAGCAATACTAGTATAGAAACAGCTAGATCTTTATTGATCTGCTTGCGAGTTTGCACTTCAGTTTGTAAGCTGCCTATAATGTTCTCTGGCAGATGATATGAAAGTGTTCTTAGCATCACTTCGGTTGGAACATCTACCTATGGTTGCAAATTCGTTAGAAATTCATCAACGACCGGTATAGATGAAAAGGCATCATTCCTAGCATTAGACTGATCAGCCTGTTGTTTCAAAAAGCTTTCAATCTGTTCAGATCCTTCATCAGAACTGGATCCTCCATCGTTGAAAGTTAGTTCCCGATCAGAGTCAGCATCAGCATTCGGTTAGGCATAGGATTCGGCAGTTTTGACATTTGGTGCAAGAACAGGAACTTGATCAGAAGAGCTTTGACCGATATCAGACGTGTTGACTGGTAATGATGTAGAAATCACCAATGGTCTAGCAACTTGTTCTTGATTAGATAAATGATGTTGTTGAAAGAGCATAACAAGTTCTTCTTCTGTTGGCACATCTGGTTCATCAAACGAATCCCACAATCCATCGTAGTTAAACAGCCACGGATCCCCAGGTTTCTGCGTAGGCGTTGTATATCTTTGACAATCTACACGTTGCACCAGAACGACCTGGTTTAGACTCGGCAAGAAAACACGTTTCTGAGGAGTAGCGTAACCAACGAAAAATCCTTCCAAGGATTTGGCTCCAAATTTACCAGCCGGGTCCAGAACGGTACACGGTGATCCAAAAGGCTCCAAAAATACTAAGTTGGGCTTTCGTTGATTCAGTAACTCGAAACATGTCTTTTTGTAAGGCTTAACTGTTAACACAGGATTAAGTGTATAACACGCTGACGCTTCTGCTTCACTCCAAAAATTGATCGGTAATTTCGAATCAGCTAACATTGTTCTGGCAGTCTCTATCAGTGTGCGATTCTTTCGTTCATCTACTCCATTTTGTTGCGAAATATAGGGGGCGCTGAATTCATGAATAATCCCCTTTTCATTGCAGAACTCTTGCATCTTCTTGTTCTTGAATTCCGTTCCATTGTCACTGTGAATCCTTTTGATGGGCAAGTGATATAGATTTTCAAGTTTTCTGAAGAGAATCATAAGAGTTTCAAATGTTTCATCCTTACTCTCCATAAAGAAACCCATGAGAATCTAGAATAATCAATTGTAACGACAAGGCAGTATAGATCTCTAGAAATACTTTTAACATTGACTGGTCCAAAGAGATCCATGTGTAGCCTTTCTAGTGGTAGCTTCATCGAATTCAACAGTTTTCCCATGTGTGATTTCTTATGCTGCTTCCTCTTTTTGCAGCTCAGACAATCATCAGATAAATGAAAACTTTTCAGATTAACACCCTCCACTAGGTCGTCATGCACAAGAAAATTCATCTTGTGAAGATGAATGTGCCCCATCTTTCGATGCCATAATATCGACTCTTTCTTGGTAGCTTTTGAGTCAAAGCATTGAACTTTCTTTGACGTGGTAGAAGCGATGTTCATATCAAGAACATATAAATCATTTTCTCTCGGAGCTCGCATCAAAATCCATTCCTCCGTAATTTTGAAACCGGGTTTTAAGATCAAACATTCTTTATCATTGAAATGCGTCGTGAACTTCTTGTAACAAATTTGCGAGATGCTAAGTAGATTATTCTCAAGCATAGCAATATTGTTCACTTTATCAAATGATACAACTCCGTTCATGAGAACCCCTTCTCCAACAATCCTGCCTCCTTGCGTTCCAGCAAAACCTACATACCCTCCACGGATAGCTTTGACGTCGTTGAGCAACGCAAGCATCCTTGTCATGTGGAAAGATGCTCCACTATCCATTATCCATTTTGACAATATCGAACGCTGGAGCCCCTACACACATGATTAACAAGACTATTTAAACAAAGAAACCCAGGCCTGTTTGGTCTTGGGTGGGTTTGGAATGTCAAATTTTGGGCCCACTTTGTTTTTATCAATCTTTTTAAGCTCAGTTTTGTTTGGAACAGAAGGTTTTTGTTCAACCTTGGATGATTTGACTTTGGTGATTTTAGCAACCCATTTCTGCGTTTGAGGTTTAGCCTTTTTAACATAAAATTTTGAATCCTCTTGACCATTTTTGTTTGATGTTTCACCAATTTTAAATTTAGATTGACATTAGATAATTAGTTTATCATTTTGGTGAGATTCGTTATTCCTTTTAAGAATTTGTTTCCGCACAAACATGGGTGCTTTTTGCTTTTCATCCTTAGTGAACTTTTTCGGAAAAGAAACAGGTTTTGGACTTTCTTGTGAGCAATATCGTGCGATATGCCCAACTGTCTTACATTTAAAGCATGTCCTGCTGTCCTTCTGAACAAAGGTATCCAAAACTTGCTTATGTTTCTATTTCTCTGTGTCTTTAAGAAAATCATCGTTTGATTGTGTTCCGATGGTTTCCTTTTCGTTTTCAGTTGTAGTCCCAAAAACAAAGTTGATTTTCTTTATAAAGTTCAATTTTTGGGACCTGTTGTTCCTTTGTTGCTTCTGGAAGCCCAACCTTGCCTGTTTGTTTTCCGGATAATCTCTATTCTTATGATAGTAGGGTCGATTGTCAGTTTTTGATTTAGAATAGAAAGATGCATCATGTTTATCTAGATCAGCATGACTTACCTCCATTAGCTTGAACATTTTATCCACACAATCCATTTTCACATTTTGTATCAGAAAGCCCTCATCCGAAAATAGTTTATCAAATCCTTTCATTTAGTAAACTATGACATTGGGATAAACATTAGTAGTCAATAAGTAATGAGAAGAGTCAATACATGAGTAGTCAATAATGGATAGACACAAAACAGTAAGATTCCATGGAATACAAAAGGGAACAAGCTTTGCATGAGAAATGGTGATTTATTTAAAAATATATCATAAATTACTAACATGTATATATATATATATATATATATATATATATATGTGTGTGTGTGTATGTATTCTACGGATTATTTGCCAGGACTATGGCTTCAGCATCGAGTTATGAGGAAGACCTAGAGGAGTATATATCCGATGATGGATATGATCCTGCTGGCGAGGCCCAACCTTTAGGGGATGGAGCCGAAGATGGAGACGATGGAGATTTCCAACCACTGGCACTGATCGATCCTATGTAGGTAGATGCACCTCAAGCAGACGATGTATTGGCCGTCCCTCAACCACCGCATGACATCATAGTGTATGGTCACCTGGAAGGTGAACACGCTATTGTACATCTGGCTGTGCGCCTTGCGGTCGTCCCTCCCGTGATTGATTGGGATGATGACGACGACGAGATACCAGTGTTCCACGTGGAGCACATGGAGGACGACCTGGGAGATGGCGAGGTCTTCGACGATATCGCTATACTCGAGATTCCGCCCTAGATATTCCAGTCGTGGACATCTCGTCATCTACTGATGCTGCTCCAAGTGAGCATGAGGCGGACTATGCTTCATCCACCGTCCCAGGCACCCCTGCATCCATGTATTCACCCCCTATGGCCTCACCGGCCCGCGTCAGTCTGTTCCCTCTCAGAGTCCCGACCCCTGGACCCATTCATTATACAGGACCTGCCCATTTCTACTCTCTGAGTGGCACTCCATGTGCCCCGAGCAGCCACCACCCTACTTTTCTGAGAGGTCCACGTACCTCTTGTTTTCAACCCAGCTGCAGTCGGACCTTCTCATATGCCAGGACCTTCAATCTCTGATAGAGTACCACCCGTGTATAACCCATGACCCACACCACCTCCAGCAGGTATGTTTACTCCGACAGCTCCGCCGGGCATGAGCCCTTCAGACCCTTATCATCCCTACACTTTCCTCTGATCCCTGTGGAGGAAAGGGTGACTTCACATGACTTACAACTCTCTCTGATCTTTTGTAGGATTTGGGAGATAGAGTCGCAGCATACTGCTCACGCCACTACCAGAAGCACACAAGTCCAAGTATTCGATACACCCAGGATCGGACAAAATGTACCAGGATCTGAGAGAATATTATGGGTGGCCTAATCCCAAAGGAGATATTGCGACCTATGTTGGGAGATGCCTAACTTGTGCAAAGGTCAAGGCTAAATACCAAAATCCATCCGGGTTATTCAACAACCGGAGATCCCGGTCTGGAAGTGGGAACATATATCAATTGATTTCATTACAAAGTTACCACGGACCTCTCGAGGTCATGACATGATCTGGGTTATCATCGACCGGCTAACAAATCATCTCACTTCCTACCCATCCGCGAGAAAGATAGTAAAGAGAAACTAGCAGAACTGTACCTGAAGGAGATTGTGGCACGTCATGGTGTGCCCATCTCGACAATCTATGATAGAGATGGTCGCTTTGTGTCACATATCTGGCAATAATTTCAAAATTCATTTGGTTCTCGCTTGGATTTAAGCACAGCCTTTCACCCGCAGACCGATGGTCAGAGCGAGCGAACCATTCAAACATTAGAAGATATGCTTCGGGCCTGTGTAATGGATTTAGGCAGAAACTGGGATACTCATTTACTGTTGGTAGAGTTTCCTACAATAACAGTTATCACACCAGTATCAAGGTCGCGCATTCGAAGCATTATATGGATGAAAGTGCCGATCACCGCTATGTTGGGCGGAAGTCGGTGACAGACAACTCATTGGTCCCGAACTAGTGCAAGAGACCACAGCCAAGATATTTAAGATACGTGAGCTATTAAAGCAGCCCAAGATAGACAAAAGAGCTACGCGGATCGAAGACGCAAACCCCTATCCTTCGAGGTGGGAGACAAAGTATTGTTAAAGGTCTCACCTTGGAAAGGTGTAGCTAGGTTCGGGAAGCGCATGAAGCTCAACCCGAGATATATTGGACCTTTCGAAATTCTGGCAAAGATTGGTACAGTAGCTTACAAGCTAGAACTGCCAGAGGAACTCAATAATGTACATGACACCTTTCATGTGTCTAATTGAAGAAAAGTCCAACAAATGACACCGTTATCATTCCAGCAGATGAAATTCATGTTGATGACAAATTACAATTCACCGAAGAACCAGTTGAAGTCATGGACTGGAAGGTCCAAAAGACAAGAAGAAGCCAAATAAACTAGTGAAGGTTAGCTGGAATTCGCGTAACGGTCCCGAGTATACGTGGGAGCGTGAAGATCAAATCATGTCAAAATACCCCCACCAGTTCGAGAAGACTCCTTCAGTTTATGCCTCAAGCTGAATTTCGGGACGAAATTCTTTTTAACAGGGGGAGTATGTGACAACTGGCAAATAACTGGTAGTTCCGTACATTGTCATCACTAATTTCATATTATAATCTCATACATGATTATCGTAATTTAAATTCAAAACTGAGTCGTACGTTATTAGGACAAGTAAATCTGATCATAACATATACTGGTTCCGTTACGATGAGAAACAGACCAAAACAATGCCCTAAGAGTGTTGGTAGAAAGTACTGAATCACTAAATGTGGTGACACTAACCGTGTTGGAAAACCCGCTGAAACGAATCCGAACAAGAAATGACGGCATGTTAATGCCATACATGAGTCCATATGCAAACGAAAACACAAATTTGAGAACAACTATTACAATAATACATAACTTTCCGGTATAACGGCTAAATTGAAAAATTGTCCGTTTCGACCGAAAAGGCGACAAATGGCGATTTGTCCGCAAGACTAATTCGGAAGATTCTGGATGTCAAGATAAGGAAACACCAATGCTAAACATCCTAAAATAATTTGAGAATAGCAAAAATGCACATAACACGTCGTTTCCGGTCATTCGGCAAAGAGTACACAATTCAACCGGAAAGCGGCCGATCGTCGAAACGACGAATATTTTAGTGGCATCCGAGCATCTAGTGAACTAGGTAAGCATTATTTGGAACTCGGAATCCATTCAACTATCATGAGGTCACGGAAACACAATTTTCGAAAAAGTTCGACGACGGATCATAAAAGTGTCGCTATCGATCGAACGGTCGAACGGAAGACATATCGGCAACCCTAATTCATCATGTATTCGTCTAGCGAACTAGTCTTGAATATTTTTGGATCGGAAATGCCTAATTTGACACCATATTAATTGTTGTAATCGATATCAAACGCTTCCGGTAATAAATATATAGTTCCGTTTATTAGCGAATACTTCGACGATGAACGACCTAGCGACATACCCGTCATCCGAAACTTATTTTGAAGGATCATATGGATTAAATGCCATACAATTACACCCTAAACACAAGTCTTATGCTTAAGATGCTAGAAGATTAACCCTAATTACCATACTTACCCTAATTACCAAAATATCTCCTAATTTCAACATGTGGTAGAAATAATTTACACTTACCCCCCTCATTTACACGGCTACAAGTGGGCCCCCACACCACTTGATTTTGTTGAAAATTTTGATTAGAAGTATGGTGTGTTAAGATTATGGTGGAACATGTAAGATATGAGTAATTAAATATGAAACCTTCATCATCCATATCCTCACTTTTCCTTCAAAAAAATTGCAACGTATCCTCCCATCTTACCCCCTATACCCACGGCTCCAACACCCCCAACACACACCACCATTGTGCCACCTTCGAACACCACATTCTACACCATTTGAAGCTTAATCAAGACCCTCAAGGAAGCTGGCATGGATGGAGCTCATTAGGGCCTTCTAAGGAGCTTAATTTTCTTCTATAATCTTCAAGAAATTTATGCACCCATTGTGAGCTAATCTCCTCCATAATCTAACTTATTTTATGCTTAGATTACTAGTGTACAAGTTGACCATCTTGAAAATCAAGAAAAGATACATCGAAAACCCTAAAATACAACATAATAATAACAGCAAATATTGTTTATTTTGTGTTGGTTACATGCTTATATGATTTAGATTGTATATTGAAGTGGTTTATGTTGATATTATGATATAAAAGTAAGATGATCTTGTGTGATTTAGAATAAAATAAGGATTTAAACATGACAAGGTTTAAATCTAAACAAGATCATCACTTACATCATCCATGTAAAATACTACAACTTAAAAATAACCTTTATACATAGAAATGATTTTTATAAGAAGTAAACATATATATTTAAGTTGTAGTCACATTAAAAGTGTGTAGTAATCAAAGGGATTACTTACATGAACTTGTTAAACAACCTACTGAAGTATTGTTTTGAAAAGAATAATGAACATTAAAAACCCCCCTTGATTTACTAGTATTTTTAACAACAAAAGTCATGGATGATGATATGTAGATTATGTTAAATAAATATTAGATGAGTTGTTGATGATGATTATGAGTTTAAAACTTGTTTTAAATACGTTTTTTAAACGTGGAAAACGCCATAGTTTAGGGGAAACTATGGCGAAATTTTCTAAAAATCTAATCACGATTAAAGCATGATTAGTGGGGTGATTAGTGGGACTAAACACGATTAGTAACTTAAAACGTCATTAAGTGGACTCTAATGACGAAGGTTATTCCTAAAAAACCAAGTGTTTAAAATAAAGTCACAAATATATATTTATAAGAATAATAAATACTTTTACAAAAATATATATTCCTGTAAGGAAAATAATACAAGTGTTGTATGCATATTTGTTGCTAATAAATAATATGTATACATGTGTGTATTGTATATGTATGTATTAGAAACTTAGGGTATTCACAATAAAATACCCCAGTCTAATACAAAATACAAACACTCAAACAATATACCAAGTATTGGTGACATAATAAATATATTCTCACAATGCGTTGAAACAACAAATCGGACAATTAAAGCAATCCAGAAAGTTAAGTGTATTAAAGAGTTAGAAAATTATAAGTAAACACTTACAATAAAAATGGGATTATATTGGGCTAGTCCCAAATTGAGAAAATCATATATTAGGCCCAAAAACATATAAAAATACATGGGCTAGGCCCAAAGACATAAAAACATGGGCTAGGCCCAAAGACATAAAATACATGGGCTAGGCCCAAAGACAGACATAAAAACATGGCTAGGCCCAAAGACATAAAATACATGGCCTAGGCCCAATGACAAGAAAACATGGGCTAGGCCCAATGACAAGAAAGCATGGGCTAGGCCCAATGACATGTGAAGGGCAAGGCCCAGTTCACACACTGTTTGAAACCAATAATATATATGTATATATTTTAAGAAATATATATAACAATATTCATCGAACAAACGAACTACCAACACTAAGATCACATTATAAGTTGTTCAATCATACCAAGTAAATAAATAACAGGAATTCAAGATGAACAACGTGTACAAAGTCCATTAAGACCTAGGTGTCTAATGAAACCAATACGCATGTAGGATACAATAAGTTGAGGACACCAAAAGTTAAACAGTACGACTTAAAGAAACGCAAAAACTCTGAGTTTCATGTCCCTCCTTTCACTTATTTCAAGTTTTGTTTTAAACTATCGAGGGGAAATACATGTCATATCAAAACAATATGTTAGCTATGGGTTAGCAGATAACAGATCACTGTGCGTAAGTATGATGATAACAATAGTAACCATTAATCACTTAGTGACCAAGGTGCAAAAGAAGTAGATCTATTGAGTTTGAGACCCGCTCCACTCCTTGTTGGTATACCCTTCGGCGTGCTTTTGTGATCCCAATGATGTCAAAGTAGTCTCGGTTTGGTTACTTACTTATGGCACTAGTATGTCAGGGTGCTCGCGACACACTGATAGATCCCTAAATTAACTCGTTTATGCTAATAACATACTTGGATTTCAATACAGGTTTTCAAGGATGACATTTTGATACGAAAACATTAAACTACATGAACTCGCCAACTTTATGTGGACTTTTTAAAATTACATGTGTTCCAGGACGCCGGGCTTGAGCTGGTGATGGGATCCGGGTGTGGGATTTTCAAGACAAGGATGTATTACTTTTGGAGGGTTTGCTCTTTATATCCCAACCTCGTTTGGGTATATAGGGGTCAAAGCCTCAACCTGAATCTGTGATGAAAACACTACCTTATTTTGGAACACTGACTCTTAAAACTATGTTTGTACTGGAAATCTGAAACTGTTAACAATGTAATTCCACCTTTTGATAATTGTAATATCGAAACGAAACGTATGAATGGCATGCATCATTGTTTACTTATAATGTTTACTATTTTGGATGAAATGATTACCTAATAGTCACACACTTGCGCTTCCGCTACGACCAGGGTGTGATAGGTTGGTATCAGAGCTCCGATTGTAGTGAAACGGGGAAAAACTTTTTACTAAAAGTTGGTCTTCAATCACCGGGGGCTCACACATGAAAACAAAGTTTTAAAACATGATAGAAATGTTTTGGAATTAAAACAAAATAACAAAAAGGTTTTCATTATGTCACTATAACACAAGGATATATCACACGAGCTCAACTATAAGTAATGAGAAGAGTCAATACATGAGTAGTCAATAATGGATAGACACAAAATAGTAAGATTCCATGGAATACAAAAGAGAACAAGCTTTGCATGAGAAATGGTGATTTATTTAAAAATATATCATAAATTACTAACATGTATATATATATGTATTGTACGGATTATTTGCCAGGACTATGGCTTCAGCATGGAGTTATGAGGAAGACCAAGAGGAGTATATATCCGATGATGGTTATGGTCCTGCTGGCGAGGCCCAACCTTTAGGGGATGGAGCCAAAGATGGAGACGATGGGGATTTCCAACCACTGGCACTGATCGATCCTATGGAGGTAGATACACCTCCAGCAGACGATGTATTGGCCGTCCCTCAGCCACCGCATGACCATAGTGTATGGTCACTCGGAGGGTGAACACACTATTGTACATCTGGACATGCCCCTTGCTGTGGTCCCTCCCGTGATTGATTTGGATGATGACGACGACGAGATACCAGTGTTCCACGTGGAGCACATGGAGGACGACCTGGAAGATGGCGAGGTATTCGACGATATCGCTATACTTGAGATTCCGCCCCAGAGATTCCAGTCGTGGACATCTCGTCATCTACTAATGCTGCTCCAAGTGAGCATGAGGCGGACGATGCTTCATCCGCCGTCCCAGGCACCCCTGCATCCATGTATTCACCCCCTGTGGACTCACCAGCCCACGTCAGTCTGTTCCCTGTCAAAGTCCCGACCCCTGGACCCATTCATTATACAGGACCTGCCCGTTTCTACTCTCTGAGCGGCACTCCACGTGCCCCCGAGTAGCCACCACCCTACTTTTCTGAGAGGTCCACGTACCATCCTGTTTTCAACCCAGCTGCAGTCGGACCTTCTAATATGCCAGGGCCTTCATTCTCTGATAGAGTACCACCCATGTATGACCCACGATCCACACCACCTCCAGCAGGTATGTTTACTCCGACAGCTCCGCCGGGCATGAGCCCTTCAGACCCTTATCATGCCTACACTTTCCTCTGATCCCTGTGGAGGAAAGGGTGACTTCACATGACCTACAACTCTCTCTGATCTTTTGTAGGATTTGGGAGATAGAGTCGCAGCGTACTGCACACGCCACTACCAGAGTGACACCTCCACCACTGTCATCACCGATACCACCCCCACCATCATACCCACCTCCATCGCCACCACCATTACCTCTATCACCACCATCGACTCCACCTTTCTACTACCCATTCCATCACTCGTCATGCCCGTCTGAGGCACGAGTGTAGGAGCTAGAGCACTTTCAGACGAATGCTACTAGGCGTATTTCTAGCCTCGAGAAGGAGATGGCATACTATCACAGCATGTTCCCACGATCGCCCTTTCCACCACCCCCTCCACCCCAGGAGCATGTTTGTAGATATCTTTTGGGGATCAGTTGTACTTCTGTTATTTCGGCTCATGAGGATCCAACCTTGAAGATCCCAGCTTTTGGAAGACAAGTATTTGACATAAAGAAGCAATGTAGTAGAAAATGGTACTTTTATAATGTAAAAACTTGTATTTACTAGGGTTGTGTACCCCTAAGTCCTTTTTGGCTCTTCGCGAACAAATTGTAACAAGTTGTCATTGTATAAAAGTGTATTTTCTTTATGTTACATTGTATTTCTTTTATGTTATGGTTGATTATGTCATGACGTGGTGATTTTATGATTGATGCATTGCACCGTGGTGATATTATGATTTATACTTTATGATGTGGTGTGCCATGTGTATGATGACGACGGGTGTGCATATGGCGTTTGCATATATTCATTTATTTACTTATCATGTACCGATGTGCGGTTGCATATATAAAAAAATAATAAATAAATAAATAGTAATAATAACATGAAAGTATTATTCGACTAATTGAGCGACATATTGTGTTAGAAGACAATGCCGCCCCGCAGAAGAAGCTCAAACAACTACACCCTACCCACCACAAAAGAGGAGCTGAGCGAATGTATCTCCCAAGTCATTGCACAGTACGAGGCAAACCGCTCTGAGCATAGCAGAGGTACAGGAGGTTCAACAGGAGTAAATCCTCCCACTGGTACGATTTCTCATAAAACCTCGATACACTCTCATCCATCTTATTCGTGCTACTTACTCATGCTTAAATGGCATATCCAAGGATTTCAGGTTGCACGTATAAGCAGTTTCTTGACTGTAAACCTCTGAACTTTGATGGTACCGGAGGCGCTGTAGCCTTTGTACCCTGGACTGAGAAGAAAGACTCAGTCATCCGAATGAGTAAGTGCCCGGCTAAATTAAGAGTCACCTATGTTACCAAACTCTTTGTGGATGGAGCTTTATCATGGTGGAACCTTGAGGTCCAAACCAAGGGCGATGATGCTGCATATGCCCTGACCTGGGATGAACTAAAGGAGATGATGAAGAAGAAGTATTGTTCGAGATCAGAAATTCAAAAGTTGGAGACGGAATTTTGGAATCTAAAAATGGTGGTTCAGAAATATCTGGGTATACACAGCGATTCCATGATTTATCCCAAGTAGTGCCATATCTAGTGGAACCAGAACTTAAGCGTATTGAGAGGTGCATTTAGGGACTTGCCCCCGAGATCCTGAGTCTAGTGACCTCTTCGAAACCGACAGAGATTGGTGAAGCTATTGAGCTAGCTGTCAGCCTGACCGAAGAGGCTGTACGTCAGGGGAAGGTACCTAAGCATGGTGGAAACAAGAAAGAATCTACTAAAGAGACCACTTTTTCCAACAAACGGAAATTTTCTCACTTCAAGAAAGGTTCTCGTGGTAACCACAACAATAACAAAAGGCATGCCGCGAGGGAAGTTAAGGAAACTAAAGCATATGTTACCATAACCACGAACACTGCGGTTAAGAAAGATTATACTAAGGACGCACCGAAATGTCCCAAGTGTCCTTTCCACCATCACGGGGAATGTTGTGGCCCCAAGTGTGGAAAATGTGGTAAGTTTGGACACCGCTCCGATGTGTACTGAACCAATAATAGAGAGCAAGGTTGCTTTAGATGCGAAGATAAAGGACATTTCAAGAAAGATTGCCCTAAAGCGAACCAAGCGCGTGGGAGAGAGTTTGTAATTGGAGCTAAGGATGCTCGTGAGGATCCAAACGTGGTCACCGGTACGATCCCTATCAATGATCACTTTGCGTCTATTCTTTTTGATACCGGGGTAGATTTCAGTTTTGTTTCTAAAGAGTTTAGGGATATACTTGGGTAAAGTCGAGTAAACTAGATGTTCCCTACTCGATTGAGTTAGCTAACGGAATATTGGTAAAGTCGAAAGAAATAATAAAGAAATGTACGTTAGAGTTGGGTGAACGAAAGTTTGATATAGATCTATTACCAGTTCAACTGGGTAGTTTTGATGTTGTCATTGGAATGGATTGGCTATCCAATAATCGAGCCGAGGTTATATGTCATGAGAAGATCATTCACATTCCCTTGTCCGACGGAGAACATTTGGTGATTCACGGGGAGAAGCTGACACACCTCTTCGAATCATAAATTGCATGAAGGCGCAAAAATGCTTGAGGAAAGGATGCATCGCTTTCCTTGCCCACGTGGTGGATAAGAAGGCAGAGGAACGCAAGATTGAGGACATACCAGTAGTGAGGGAATACCCCGAGGTCTTTCCGGAAGACTTGCCGGGACTACCCCCACCGCGACAAGTCGAATTCCGTATCGAATTAGTGCAAGGAGCTGCACCTGTGGCAAAAAAGCTCCATACCGTCTAGCGCCCTCAGAGATGCAAGAATTATCGACGTAGTTGCAAGAGCTGCTCGAAAAAGGTTTCATAAGGCCGAGTTTTTTGCCTTGGGGAGCTCCGTTGTTATTCGTGAAGAAAAAGGATGGAACATTTCGCATGTGCATCGACTACCGGGAGTTAAACAAGTTAACTGTCAAGAACCGGTACCCATTACCACGGATCGATGATCTGTTCGATCAGTTACAGGGATCGAGTTTTTACTCGAAGATTGATTTAAGATCCGGATATCATCAGTTGAGAATCCAGGAGGAAAGTATTCCTAAGATGGCGTTTAGGACTCGTTACGGTCATTATGAGTTCCTTGTTATGCCTTTTGGCCTAACGAACGCCCCTGTAGTATTCATGGATTTGATGAACCGAGTGTGTAAGCCATATCTCGACAAATTCGTGATCGTATTCATAGATGACATACTGATATACTCATGCAGCGAGAAAGAGAATGAACAACACCTGAGAGCCATTTTGGAATTGTTGAAGAAAGAGCAACTATATGCCAAGTTCTCAAAATGAGAATTTTGGATTCGCAAGGTACAATTTCTTGGCCATGTGGTAAACGAGAACGGAATCCATGTCAACCCTTCGAAGATCGAGGAAATAAAGAACTGGACCACACCAAGAACCCCCATGGAAATACGATAATTCCTAGGATAGCGGGATATTACAGGAGATTTATTGAAAACTTCTCCAAGGTTGCACAACCGCTAACCTCGCTAACCTAGAAGGATAGAAAGTTTGATTGGGGAGAGAAGCAAGAATCAACATTCCAAGTATTGAAATGGAAGCTATGCAAAGCACCAATCCTATCCCTCTTGCACGATGTCGATGACTTTGTGGTGTACTGTGATGCATCACATCAAGGTTTGGGTTGCGTGTTAATGCAACGAGAAAAAGTCATCACGTACGCGCTCGATAGTTGAAAGTTCATGAAAGGAATTATACCACGCATGACTTGGAGCTAGGTGCCGTGGTATTTGCCTTGAAGATCTGGCATCATTATCTATATGGTACTAAGTGCACCATATTCACAGATCATAAAAGTCTTCAACATATATTCAACCAAAAGGAACTGAATATGCGCCAACGACGTTGGGTGGAATTGTTGAATGATTATGACTGTGAGATCAAGTATCACCCGGGCAAAGCAAATGTTGTAGCAGATGCTTTGAGTAGGAAAGAACGAGTCAAAACATTACGGATGCGAGATGTGGAGATGACAATCCAGACGAACTTCATTTCTAGAGTGCGGGAAGCACAACAAGAAGCATTGAAACTAGAAAACATTCCAGCTGAATCATGAAAGGGAATGGAAAAGCAATTGGAACCGATCAAGGATGGAACTCTGTATTTAATGGGAAGGATCTGGATTCCCTATTATGGTGAGTTGCGAGACTTGGTGATGGATGAAGCACACAAGTCCAAGTATTTGATACACCCAGGATCGGACAAAATGTACCAGGATCTGAGAGAATATTATTGGTGGCCTAATCCCAAAGGAGATATTGCGACCTATGTTGGGAGATGCCTAACTTGTGCAAAGGTCAAGGCCAAATACCAAAAGTCATCCAGGTTATTGCAACAAACCGGAGATCCCAGTCTGGAAGTGGGAGCATATATCAATGGATTTCATTACAAAGTTACCACGGACCTCTCGAGGTCATGACATGATTTGGGTTATCATCGACCGGCTAACCTAATCAGCTCACTTCCTACCCATCCGTGAGAAAGACAGTACAGAGAAACTAGCGGAACTGTACCTGAAGGAGATTGCGGCACGTCATGTGTGCCAATCTCGACAATCTCCGATAGAGATGGTCACTTTGTGTCACGGATCTGGCAATCATTTCAAAATTCATTTGGTTCTCGCTTAGATTTAAGCACAACCTTTCATCCGCAGACCGATGGTCAAAGCGAGCGAACCATCCAGACATTAGAAGACATGCTTCGGGCCAGTCTGATGGATTTAGGCGAAAACTGGGATACTCATTTACCGTTGGTAGAGTTTTCCTGCAATAACAGTTATCACACGAGTATCAAGGCCGTGCCATTCGAAGCACTATATGGACGAAAGTGCTGATCGCCATTATGTTGGGCAGAAGTCGGTGACAAACAACTCATTGGCCCCAAATTAGTAAAAGAGACCACAGACAAGATATTCAAGATCCGTGAGCGTACCAAAACAGCCTGAGATAGACAAATGAGCTATGCGGATCGAAGACGCAAACCATTATCCTTCGAGGTTGGAGGCAAAGTATTATTAAAGGCCTCACCTTGAAAATGCGTAGCTAGATTCGGGAAACGCGGAAAGCTCAACCCGAGATATATCGGACCTTTCGAAATTCTGGCAAAGATTGGTACAGTAGCTTACAAGCTAGATCTGCTAGAGGAACTCAATAATGTACATGATACCTTTCATGTGTCTAGTATGAAGAAAAGTCCAACAATTGACACCGTTATCATTCCAGCAGATGAAATTCATGTTGATGACAAATTATAATTCACCGAAGAACCAGTTGAAGTCATGGACTGGAAGGTCCAAAAGACAAAAGAAACCAAATCAAACTGGTGAAGGTTCGTTGGAATTCGCGTCACGGTCCCGAATATACGTGGGAGCGTGAAGATCAAATCAAGTCAAAATACCCCCACTTGTTCGAGAAGATTCCTTCAGTGGATGCCTCAAGCTGAATTTTGGGACGAAATTCTTTTTAACAGGGGGAGTATGTGACAACTGGCAAATAACTGGTAGTTTCGTACAATGTAATCACTAATTTCATATTATAATCTCATGCATGATTATGGTAATTTAAACTCAAAACTGAGTCGTACGTTATTAGGACAAGTAAATCTGATCATAACATATACAAGTTTCCGTTATGATGAGAAACAGACCAAAATAATGCCCTAAGAGTGTTGGTAGAAAGTACTGAATGCACCAAATGCAGTGACACTAACCGTGTTGGAAAACCCGCTGAAACGAATCCGAACAAGAAATGACGGCATGTTAATGCCATACCTGAGTCCATATGCAAACGAAAACACATATTTGAGAACAACTATTACAATAATACATAACTTTCCGGTATAACGCCTAAGTTGCAAAATTTTCCGTTTCGACCGAAAAGGCGACAAATGGCGATTTGTCCGCAAGCCTAATTCCGAGGATTCTGGATGTCAATATAAGAATAAAACAATGCTAAACATCCTAAAATAATATGAGAATAGCAAAAATTCACATAACACGTCGTTTCCGGTCATTCGGCAAACAGTGCACAATTCGACCGGAAAGCGGCCGATCGTCGAAACGACGAATATTTTAGTGGCCGATAGCCTCATCCGAGCGTCTAGTGAACTAGTTAAGCATTATTTGAAACTCGAAATCCATTCAACTAACATGAGGTCACGTAAACACAACTTTCGGAAAAGTTCGACGGCGGATCATAAAAGTGCCAATATCGATCGAACGGTCGAACGGAAGACATATCGGCAACCCTAATTCATCATGTATTCGTCTAGCGAACTAGTCTTGAATATTTTTGGATTGGAAATGCCTAATTTGACACCATATTAGTTGTGGTAATCGATATCAAACGCTTCCGGTAATAAATATATTTTTCCGGTTATTAGCGAATACTTCGACGATGAACGATCTAGCGACATACCCATCATCCGAAACTTATTTTGGAGGATCATATGGATTAAATGCCATATAATTACACCCTAAACACAAGTCTTATGCTTAAGATGCTAGAAGATTAACCCTAATTACCATACTTACCCTAATTACCAAAATATCTCCTAATTTCAAAATGTGGTAAAAATAATTTACACTTACCCCCCCCTCATTTACACGGCTACAAGTGGGCCCCCACACCACTTGATTTTGTTGAAAATTTTCATTAGAATTATGGTGTGTTAAGATTATGATGGAACATGTAAGATATGAGTAATTATATATGAAACCTTCGTCATTCATATCCTCACTTTTCCTTCAAAAAAAATTGCAACGTATCCTCCCATCTTTCCCCCTATACCCACGGCTCCAACACCCCCGCCACACACCACCATTGTGCCACCTTAGAACACCACATTCTACACCATTTGAAGCTTAATCAAGACCCTCAAGGAAGCTTGCATGGATGGAGCTCATTAGGACCTTCTAAGGAGCTTACTTTTCTTCTATAATCTTCAACATATTTGGGCACCCATTGCGAGCTAATCTCCTCTATAATCTAACTTATTTTATGCTTAGATTATTAGTGTACAAGTTGATCATCTTGAAAATCAAGAAAAGATATATCAAAAATCCTAAAATACAACATAATAATAACAACAAATATTGTTTATTTTGTGTTGATTACATGCTTATATGATTGTTAGATTGTATATTGAAGTGGTTTATGTTTATATTATCATATAAAAGTAAGATGATCTTGTGTGATTCAGAATAAAAATAAGGATTTAAACATCACAAGGTTTAAATCTAAACAAGATCATCACTTACATCATCCATGTAAAATACTACAACTTAAAAATAACCTTTATACATAGAAATGATTTTTATAAGAAGTAAACATATATATTTAAGTTGTAGTCACATTAAAAGTGTGTAGTAATCAAAGGGATTACATACATGAACTTGTTAAACAACCTACTAAAGTATTATTTCGAAAAGAATAATGAACAATAAAAACCCCCCTTGATTTACTAGTATTTTTAACAACAAAAGTCATGGATGATGATATGTAGATTATGTTAAATAAATATTAGATGGGTTGTTGATGATGATTATGAGTTTAAACATGTTTTAAATACGTTTTTTAAACGTGGAAAACGCCATAGTTTAGGGGAAACTATGGCGAAATTTTCTAAAAATCTAATCGCGATTAAAGCATGATTAGTGGGGTGATTAGTGGGACTAAACACGATTAGTAACTTAAAACGTCATTGATGTAACATTCGTCGTAAAACGGGTTTCGAAACCCGCTTCGTTTTATAATCAAATATTCAGTTATAGGTTCGTTACGTATTTATTGTGCCGGTTATTTTAAATAATACATAATTAATAAATATTTTAGAGTTTAAAAACCATAATTAATAAATAATAATATTAAAATTAAATAAAAGAACAGAACATGTGACATCCCGGCTTTTCAGGTATCTTAAACGCGCTACTTCACGGTTATTCATTCCTGTGCTAATTTGATTCGGAGAATTTAAATTACACGCTCGCAATAACTACGCTAACTTTGTGAACTCATCGAGTGAATTACGTGCTATGTGTTATTCGACGTTTATAAGTTTTGTGAATTATTATATCATGTTTTGATTTCGCGATTATTAGTTTATAAAAAAAATATATATATTAAATAAATAGCCGAACCGAACCGAGCCGCGAAACGTGTCGACCTCACTTCCTTGCGGCCCAAGGAACTAACTTAAACTTGAGGCCCAAGTTAATGACCCAAACCACCCCCCTTTGCGGCCGCAAGCCCACCCCCACCCCTTTCTTTTTCTTTCCTTTGTTTTATATAAATGAGGCATGCATGGGTTATGTTTCAAACAAAAAACAACAAACACAAACCCTAGCTCAAGGAAACCGACGGCAGCCCCCCCTCTCTCTCGTTCGCACAAGCCTTCAACCCGGATTGATTCCAATCTCGTTCCGGTTCGCTAATCTTCATCGTATCAAGGTTAGGATTTTAATTGTTTTGCAAAGCACATTAGGGTTTATGAAATATTGATCATGATTGTGTGTATTGTTTGAATCATTGTTATGAAAAGTGTTATGATTTATGTTTAGTTCGGTTAATTGTGCGAGTTTTTGCGATTGTGATGTTTGGATGAATACAAGAATCATAGGCTGCGTTTTGTGATAAAAATCATATTATATGATTAGGGTTTGCATGAGTATTGATGTACATGATGATATGTGACTAATAAACCTGTTCTTGATCATTATTACTTAGCGTCTCGATTGTTTTAGCGTGTTCAATTGCGATGAAAGTCGAAAACAGGTTGCTGAATGGTATTTACAGCCAACTTCAATTGGCTGTAACCTGGTCATTATTTATCGAAAAGTGGATTTCTGAAGCCTAAAACGTGTATTTTTGAAAAACGCTTCTAATGGCGCTGGATTCATATTTTTCTGAGGTAGTTTGATATTTTTAAGTGGTCATTTAAGTGCAGTAACTGAAGCTGTGTAAATTCTGAAAAATTTGTTAGTTGTTTATCGAGTCGGATCTCATAATCTGTAGAGGGTTGGGTCACGAAATTTGTACAGCAACTGGAGACGGGAATTTCCGGGAAACTCCTACTGAATTTTGTTAATTGGATGAACGATGATTTTTAAATAATTTCTCCTGTGGACTGCAGTCAGAAAGCGACGAATCTGACTGCAGCCTAGTATATAAATGTTTATGAATAATTGGTAAAGTGTTAGGACTTGAAAATTTACATAAAATTCTACAGTTTAGTTGACACCTCCTATAAAAAAATTGGATTTTTTGGAACGTTGGAACCATTTTATAAAAATCCTCGAAAACAGCCCAGTTATGAGCGTACAAGCTGAAACATGATAATTTGCGTTTGTGTGTACCAAAGTGTTGTATGAATTGATATGTGTCTATGACAAGTTGGTTTGATCACTATTTTGGTATGATGATACTTTACATGCATGATTGTGTTTTCGAATTGTTATTATGCGTGCCGCACTGTGTGTAAATTATGCGTAGGGTTTTGTATCCGTGTGTTCACACACTAACTTTAAATCGGTTGACATGTTTGGACGCAATTAGCGGTCCCATCAATTGCTACTTTTGTGTTACACTAACCGAGCAATTAAAGGTGAGTTCACGGCCCCTATTTATCCGGTTTTAAACAACAGGGGGAGAAAAATGTATACACTCTATAACTCTATCTTTTTACGTTATGTGAAATTAACGTCGTTAAACTACTCGGTAACTAAGTTAATGTTAATGTACGTTATGGTCACTAAGCAGCTATATCACGGAAGTCCTCGACAAACTCTCGGATCGTTAGTATTGGGTTAGATAGCGGGGAAATTATAAGTAGTACTACTGGGCCCGACAAGCCCCACCCGAGCTAGTCGCGCTAGCCGACCGGTATGGTCAACGGGTGAATAATTTAGCCTAACTTTCGCCATGGTCAGTGATAGGCCTGGCAACACGGAGGCACAACAGTCAGCTTCGATCGCGAACACTTATGTGACATAACTTTAGGCTCGCTACCTACATGTTAACATTAAACTTAATTACGAACCGACATCATTATTATTCCGGGTTAGGAATAATGGAACCATCATTATTATTCCGGGTTGATATGGAACTAAATTCGGTAAACTAAATCGTTATCCCGGGTTAGGGATAACGGGGGAAACAAACTTTTAACCGAACTAATGAACTTATAAAAACCTGTGAACTCACTCTTCTTTAATGTTGACACTTGTTTCTTTACATGTTTCTCTGGACGCTAGGAGCTCTAGGTGCACTCACTTGCATTGGTCAAGACATCTTTTTATCGAGTCTCTTTACGAATATTGTTTGGGTTTTTCTTTAGTTTTGGCGTTTATGTTGGCGCCCGTTACTTTACTTTACTTTAATGCTTCCGCTCAACTTTGAAACTAATGCTTCCGCTAAACTTTGAACCAAACTAAGACAATTTGAAAATAACTATGAATGGTTAAACAAATGTTTTTGGAAAACGTATAAACGAATCATATAGAGTCGTTCGAAGTTACTAGTGTCTCAGATTCTGATTTGTTCACACGCCTCGCGGTAAAACTCCGCAAGTGGAAATTGAGGGTGTGACAGATTGGTATCAGAGCCTCTAGCTATAGAGAACCAGGTTTGCATTAAAAGTAGACCTAAACTATAGCTGATTACACGACACTAGACTTAGTTGGCACCGAACTGTGATATCTTGTTATGTGTTGTACTACAACTGTGTTATGTAAGATATAAATGTATATTGTGATGAACGCAACTCGTAACTAACTACACAATCCAACAGGCAATGTCATCATCATCATCCGACAAACCTCTACAACCAAGGGCACCGGGGAAGGCACCTATGGTCGAACCCTCACCACCTCATGGCGTGGAGACACGCTCAGCTGCTAGGAAAAGACTCGCTCTAGGAGAGGAGTCGTCCTCCCGTCCGACCACCGCTATGCCGGTCGAACCGGTCAATTCGTTAGAGGTAGGGGACGACCTACTTAGGGATATGATAAGAAAACAACAGGAACAACTAGAGAGAATGCAGGAAACTATCAAAGCACAGGGATGGATGATACGTCAATTAACGGGTAAGACTGGAGAGCTCGAGGAAGAGCAATATGAGAATAAGATAGCTCGTAACACTTTAGCTAAAGATCATCGTGCTGAGCAGCTGAGGGCTGACTGGCTCGAAGACAGAGTTCTTGAGTCCAGTTGGAGGATTCAAGAACTAGAGCAGAATCAGGCACCTGTACCAGTACCCGCACCAGCACCGGCCCCTCCAGCGCCGGTAGAGGAAGAAAAGGAGGATCCAGAGGAGGACCCAGAGGAGGATCCAGAGGAAGACCCGGAGGAGGATCCGGAGGAAGACCCGGCTGTAGAAGCTGGAAACGCCGCGGAGGATGACGGCAACGATAGCGACTTGGGAGATGGAGACGTAGAAGACTGACTCGTCTCGTCAATCCCCCCCCTCCTTTGTTTCATTTAGTCTATTTATTTTCTACTTATGTTTGAACTTGAAATTTTATAATTAAACTGATATGTTTGGTTGGCATTTTTTTGAGACGTTGCAATTTATTTAATCGAATGTTCCTTTTGATTGTTTAATTTATTTGGTTGACCTAACTTGAGGGATGATTTAAGTGTGGACTATGATAACTATATTGGATATAGATACTTATCGGTGTGTGTTTATGTTGTCTTGTGAAGATCTAAAATGGCAACTAGACGTCGCGGAAACCTCAACATGACACCAGAAGAATTGGCCGCAATGATCCAAGAACACGTGAATGCTGCTCTGGCAGGTGTTCAAAACCCACCAGCAGGTAACCATTATTAAATTTTCATGGGAAAATCTAATAGTTGGGCTAGTAGACTTTCTCGCTGACTACCTATCCTCTGTCAGCAGGAGGGGGTCTTAACCCCTACAAGATGTTCCTCGATGCGAAACCGAGCAAATTCACGGGTGCAGAAGACCCATAGGACTGGTCTGTTGGATTGAAAAGTCCGAATCGGTGTTCGAGATGTGCAATTGCCTTGAGGCCAATAAGGTCAAGTATGTTGCCTCAACGCTGGAAGATGGGGCATTAACCTGGTGGAACGCGCAAGTCCAAACGCGTGGACTTATTGCAGCAAACGCAATGGCCTGGGCCGAGTTTAAGGCCCTAATCAAAGAGGAGTACTGTCCGCGGGACAGAGTTCAGCAGTTGGAGCAAGCGTTATGGAACCACAAGATGGTGGGATCCGAAATTGAAGCATACACAGCGAAACATCATGATCTGGTGTTCCTATGTCCCGATCTTGCTAACACCGTTGAAAAACGACTTGAGTTTTATCTTGGGGGTCTGGTCCCTGAGATCCAGGGCATGGTGATGTCTAGTAACCCTGCGACGGAACATCAAGCGATCGGGTTGGCGCACAAACTCACCGATAAGGCGGTGGAACGAAGGAAGTTGCCATATCGGGGTGCAACTGAAGTTGTCCCTCATAATAAAAGAAAATTTGAAGACTCGCCTGCTCGACAGTCTTCGTCAGCCCAGCCACAACAAGGAAACCAAAAACGGTTCAACAATTTCAACAACAATCGGGGTCACAATAATCAGTCCGCCAACAACACCTAGAACACCAGCGGCTATGTGGGTCGAAAGCCGCAATGTAATCGTTGTAACCTCCATCATCACGGCCCTTGTGCCGGAAATCGCTGCCAACGATGTGGCAAAACGGGACATGCGGCAAGGGATTGGTCGCGGGGAAATCATGTCTTGACAAAATCAAAATCAGCACCAGATTCAACAGCAAGGTATTAACCGGGGGTGCTATCAGTGCGGCAGCACTACCCATTTCAAGCGAGACTGCCCGCAACTTCGCAACAACAACAACAATGGTGGGAACAACAACAACAACAACAACCACAACCACAACACAACAACAACAACAACAACAATGGAAATGGTGGCACAGGAGGTGCCAAAGGTCGTGCATTCACGCTAGGCCGCGGAGAGGCCAGAAACGACTCGAAGGTGGTCACCGGTAAGTTTCCCCTTAACGAACATTTTGCTACTGTACTTTTTGATACGGGTGCGGATAGGAGTTTTATATCTGAGTCTTTTAGGAAGAACCTAAATCTCACGCTAAACCCCTAGAGACCCCTGACGTCATAGAACTAGCCGATGGTAAATCTATAGATGTGACCCATTTAGTAACCGGCTGTCAACTTAAACTCGCGGGTCACACCTTTACCATTGATCTGATGACAACTACCCTGGTAGTTTTGACGTGGTAGCCGGAATGGACTGGCTATCCGACGTCCGAGCTGAAGTTCTCTGCTTCGAGAAATCTATCCGTATTCCGCTCTCTAACGATGAAGTCTTTATGGTGCAAGGCGAGAAGGCAGGCACCGTCACAAACATCATCTCTTACATGCAAGCTCAGAAGTATCTTCGAAGGAAGAACTCCTTTGCTTTGCTCGCACTGGTCACCGAGCAGCCTAAGGACGAGAAGCGTATAGAAGATATCCCCATCGTCCGTGATTATTCTGGTGTATTTCCAGAGGAGTTACCTGGTCTTCCACCACATCAACAAGTGGAGTTTGAAATCGAATTGGCAAACCATGCAACTCCTATCGCCAAGGCCCCGTACCGCCTGGCTCCAGCAAAGCTGCAAGAGCTGTCTACCCAACTTCAAGAATTGTTAGAAAAAGGATTTATCCGACCCAGTACTTCGCCATGGGGAGCTCCGGTCCTTTTTGTCAAGAAGAAGGACGGGACCTTCCGCATGTGCATCGACTACAGGGAACTCAATAAGGTTACTGTCAAGAACCGATACCCATTACCTCGCATCGACGATCTCTTCGACCAACTTCAAGGGTTAAGCTACTACTCCAAGATTGATCTACGGTCCGATTATCACCAGTTACGCGTCAGGGAGGAGGATATCTCTAAGACGGCATTTCGTACTCGGTATGGCCATTATGAGTTCTTGGTCATGCCCTTCGGTCTCACCAACGCACCCGCGGTGTTCATGGACCTCATGAACCGCGTGTGTAAGCCGTATCTCGACAAGTTTGTCATTGTGTTCATCGATGACATAATCATCTACTCTAAAGGTGAAGAAGAACATGCTGAACATCTACGATTATTGCTGGAATTACTTCAACAGGAGAAACTATATGCCAAGCTTTCAAAGTGTGATTTCTGGATTTGGGAAGTTCAGTTCCTCGGGCATATCGTGAATGAAAAGGGTATCCACGTTGATCCCGCCAAGATCGATGCTATCAAGAACTGGGAAGCACCCCGGACACCGACAGAGATCAGCCAATTTTTGGGTTTGGCTGGTTACTACAGACGTTTCATCGAGGGATTTTCAAAGATCGCGCAACCGCTTACCACTCTCACCCAGAAAGGCACTAAGTATGCTTGGGGTGACAAGCAGGAAGCGGCATTTATATTGCTGAAGCAGAAACTTTGCAATGCACCCATTCTGTCCTTGCCGGAAGGGACTGATGATTTTGTGGTATATTGTAACGCTTCCATTCAGGGATTGGAATGCGTACTCATGCAACGTGAAAAAGTCATCGCGTATGCGTCCTGACAATTGAAGGTTCACGAGAAAAACTACACAACACATGACCTGGAATTGGGAGTAGTGGTGTTTGCGCTTAAGATATGGAGACACTACCTATATGAACAAAGTGCACAATCTATACAGATCATAAGAGCCTCCAGCATATCTTTGACCAGAAGGAGTTGAACATGCGACAGCGTCGCTGGGTCGAACTCCTGAACGATTATGAATGTGCCATTCGGTATCACCCGGGTAAAGCTAACGTGGTAGCTGATGCCCTCAGTAGGAAGGAGCACATGAAACCTCGTCGGGTACGAGCATTACAATTCACCATTCAATCGGGGTTACCCGAACAGATACGCGATGCGCAGCTAGAAGCAGTTAGGGAAGAAAACATTAAGGCCGAATCTGTGGGAAATATGGAACGCGATTGGGAAGTAAAACCCAGTGGTGCCCGGTATTTCATGAATCGTATATGGGTACCTCTCTACGGAGACTTCAGAAAGCTAGTTATGGATGAAGCTCACAAATCCTGATACTCTATCCATCCCGGTTCGGACAAGATGTATCAAGACCTTAAAGCCGCGTACTGGTGGCCCAACATGAAAGCGGATATAGCCACCTACGTTAGCAAGTGTTTGACTTGTGCGAAAGTTAAGGTGGAATACAGAAGCCATCAGGGCTACTTCAACAACCTGAGATCCCAGTGTGGAAATGGGATCAGATCTCGATGGACTTTATCACCAAACTCCCAGCGAACTCCGGGTGGTTGCGATGCCATCCGGGTAATCGTGGATCGTTTAACTAAGTCCGCACACTTCCTAGCGATCAAAGAAACAGATAAGATGGATAAGTTGACTCGCATCTACATTAAGGAAGTAGTTTCTCTCGGCACGGAGTGCCAACGTCCATCATCTCAGACAGAGATGCTCGTTTCACGTCCAACTTTTGGCAGTCACTTCAGAAAGCGTTGGGCACACGCTTAGATATGAGCACAGCTTATCACCCTCAAACAGATGGTCAAAGTGAAAGGACCATTCAGACCTTGGAAGACATGCTTAGGGCATGTGTGGTAGACTTCGGGAACAGTTGGGAAATCCTCTGCCTTTAGTAGAATTCTCGTATAACAACAGTTACCATACGAGTATTCAAGCGGCACCGTTTGAAGCATTATACGGTTGCAAATGTAGATCACCGGTCTATTGGGAAGAAGTCGGTGATAGTCAACTCACAGGTCCTGAGTTGATACTTGAGGCTACTAAAAAGATTGTGCATATCAGAAACTACATGGCAGCGGCACGAGATCGACCGAAAAGCTACGCTGATCAACGACGCAAACCTACTGAAGGTGTCACCCAGGAAGGGTGTAATCCGTTTTGGGAAACAAGGCAAACTAAACCCACGATACATAGGCCCATTTGTGATCTTGAAGCGTATCGGACCCGAAGCTTATCAATTAGACCTTCCTGCCGAACTCAGTGGAGTTCACAACGTTTTTCACGTGTCAAATCTGAAGAAGTGTCTATCAGATGAGACCCTAGTCATTCCATTGGATGAACAACTGCACTTTGTGGAACAACCTATCGAGATCATGGATCGTGAGATCAAGACTCGAAGGCACCGCAAGATACCGATCGTCAAGGTTCGTTGGGATTCTAAGCGTGGACCGGAGTTCACGTGGGAAAGAAAGGACCAAATGAAAAGCAAATACCCACACCTTTTTGCAGCTGAGCAGCAAGCTAACGTTACCACCAACTAAATTTTCGGGACGAAAATTCTTTCAACATGGGGATGATGTGACAGCCTGGGAATTTCTTGTACCATTGCTACCAAACTGAATCTTTGTGCGTTACATTTCTTGTACCATTGCTACCAAACTGAATCTTTGTGCGTTGCATTCTAAACCGCGTTTACTCAATTTTTGGGACGAAAATTCATGGGGATTATGTGACATCCCGGCTTTTCAGGTATCTTAAACGCGTTACTTCACGGTTATTCATTCCTGCGCTAATTTGATTCGGAGAATTTAAATTACACGCTCGCAATAACTACGCTAACTTTGTGAACTCATCGAGTGAATTACGTGCTATGTGTTATTAGACGTTTATAAGTTTTGTGAATTATTATATCATGTTTTGATTTCGCGATTATTAGTTTATAAAAAAAACATATTAAATAAATAGCCGAACCGAACCGAGCCGCGAAACGTGTGGACCTCACTTCCTTGCGGCCCAAGGAACTAACTTAAACTTGAGGCCCAAGTTAATGACGCAAACCACCCCCCCTTTGCGGCCGCAAGCCCACCCCCACCCCCTTTCTTTTTCTTTCCTTTGTTTTATATAAATGAGGCATGCATAGGTTATGTTTCAAAAAACAAAAACAACAAACACAAACCCTAGCTCAAGGAAACCGACGGCAGCCTTCCCCCCCCCCCCCCTCTCTCTCGATCGCACAAGCCTTCAACCCGGATTGATTCCAATCTCGTTCTCCGGTTCGCTAATCTTCATCGTATCAAGGTTAGGATTTTAATTGTTTTGCAAAGCACATTAGGGTTTATGAAATCTTGATCATGATTGTGTGTATTGTTTGAATCATTGTTATGAAAAGTGTTATGATTTATGTTTAGTTCGGTTAATTATGCGAGTTTTTGCGATTGTGATGTTTGGAAGAATACAAGAATCATAGGCTGCGTTTTTTGATAAAAATCATATTATATGATTAGGGTTTGCATGAGTATTGATGTACATGATGATATGTGACTAATAAACCTGTTCTTGATCATTGTTACATAGCGTCTCGATTGTTTAAGCGTGTTCTATTGCGATGAAAGTCGAAAACAGGTTGCTGAATGGTATTTACAGCCAACTTAATTGGATGTAACCTGGTCATTATTTATCAAAAAGTGGATTTTCTGAAGCCTAAAACGTGTATTTTTGAAAAACGCTTCTAATGGCGCTGGATTCATATTTTTCTGAGGTCGTTTGATATTTTTAAGTGGTCATTTAAGTGCAGTAACTGAAGCTGTGTAAATTCTGAAAAATTTGTTAGTTGTTTATCGAGTAGGATCTCATAATCTGTAGAGGGTTGGGTCACGAAATTTGTACAGCAACTGGAGATGGCAATTTACGGGAAACTCCCACTGGAATTTTGTTAATTGGATGAACGATGATTTTTAAATAATTTCTCCCGTGGACTGCAGTCAGAAAGCGACGAATCTGACTGCAGCCTAGTATATAAATGTTTATGAATAATTGGTAAAGTGTTAGGACTTGAAAATTTTACATAAAATTATACAGTTTATTTGACACCTCTTGTAAAAAAATTGGAATTTTTGGAACGTTGGAACTATTTTATAAAAATCATCGAAAACAGCCCAGCTATGAGCGTACAAGCTGAAACATGATAATTTGCGTTTGTGTGTACCAAAGTGTTGTATGAATTGATATGTGTCTATGACAAGTTGGTTTGATCACTATTTTGGTATGATGATACTTTTCATGCATGACTGTGTTTTTGAATTGTTATTATGCGTGCCGCACTGTGTGTAAATTATGCGTAGGGTTTTGTATCCGTGTGTTCACACACTAACTTTAAATCGGTTGACATGTTAGGACGCAATTAGCGGTCCCATCAATTGCTACTTTTGTGTTACACTAACCAAGCAATTAACGGTGAGTTCACGGCCCCTATTTTATCCGGTTTTAAACAACAGGGGGAGAAACATGTATACACTCTATAACTCTATCTTTTTACGTTATGCGAAATTAACGTCGTTAAACTACTTGGTAACTAAGTTAATGTTAATGTACGTTATGGTCACTAAGCAGCTATATCACGGAAGTCCTCGACAAACTCTCGGATCGTTAGTATTGGGTTAGATAGCGGGGAAATTATAAGTAGTACTACTGGGCCCGACAAGCCCCACCCGAGCTAGTCGTGCTAGCCGACCGGGTATGGTCAACGGGTGAATAATTTAGCCTAACTTTCGCCATTGTCAGTGATAGGCCTGGCAACACGGAGGCACAACAGTCAACTTCGATCGCGAACACTTATGTGACGTAACTTTAGGCTCGCTACCTAGATGTTAACATTAAACTTAATTACGAACCGACATCATTATTATTCCGGGTTAGAAATAATGGAACCATCATTATTATTACGGGTTAGGAATAATGGAACCATCATTATTATTCCGAGTTAGGAATAATGGAAATAAATCGTTATCACGGGTTAGGGATAACGGGGGAATCAAACTTTTAACCGAACTAATGAACTTATAAAAACCTGTGAACTCACTCTTCTTTAATGTTGACACTTGTTTCTTTACATGTTTCTCAGGACGCTAGGAGCTCTAGGTGCACTCACTTGCATTGGTCAAGACATCTTTTTATCGAGTCTCATTTACGAATATTGTTTGGGTTTTTCTTTACTTTTGGCGTTTATGTTGGCGCCCGTTACTTTACTTTACTTTAATGCTTCCGCTCAACTCTAAAACAAATGCTTCCGCTAAACTTTGAAACCAAACTAAGACAATTTGAAAATAACTATGAATGGATAAACAAATGTTTTTGGAAAACGTATAAACGAATCATAGAGTCGTTCGAAGTTACTAGTGTCTCAGATTCTGGTTTGTTCACACGCCTCGTGGTAAAACTCCGCAAATGGAAATTGAGGGTGTGACAGAACAGGGTAGCCGGGTCTCGAACCCGGGTCTACCGCGTAGACACACACACATCACACCACTCCGCCACACACATTTTTGTGTTTAATACTTAATCAAATAACACTTATGGTAAAACCAAAAATCAAAACCTGTAAATCAGAAAACTCAGAACCCGAAATCGCCGGCAAAAACGAAGACTCCGCAAATGTTGCTACTTTCCCTTGACTGAAACGCGTAAACTGATTTCGACATCAGTTATAACCGTTGCTTAACACTCAATTTAGTCAAAACCGTTTCCTTTGAGAATTGAAATCATTGACCGCGAATTTTGGCCTCTAATTCGAAACCAATCGGCCTGTCCCCCTTATAAATACCCACTCAAACTCCTTGTATACATTTCGTTCAGAACCGCACTCTCTTCCTGAAGCTTTATTCCTTTCAAAGCACGTCGCCGGAGATTTTCGCACTCGCCGGAATATCGCCGGAATTTCAAAACCAGAAAACTGTAGTTCTCCAAACCGGTATAATCATCTAAACCTCCTTGCTATCTCTTGTTTAGTAAATTAATAGCTCAAAACAGTAATCAAAACTGTTTAATCAGTTTATTCAGTCGGTATCATGGTCGGAATTGTTGAATGGTGAAGAAGACAAAGTTAAGTTAATGTTTTAATATAAATAAAAACGGGTATTTAACCGGGTTAGACACACAGTCCAGCGGTGGACTGTGTGCAATTACGAAGCACACGTCCCGAGTTCGAGTCGCACATGTTTCCGATTTTCTGAAATAAAGCCAACACTTTTTAAACTTATTCAGATCAAATCACAGTATATATATAAAATTAATTTAATCCAGTGTTTACGCAGATTAGACACACAGCCCAACTGGTTGGGCTGTGTGCACTCGAACCAAAGGTCCCGAGTTCGAGTCCGGGTTCTGTAACCAGTTTCGGCCATATAAAATCCTTTTTAATAAAAACCAAATAAGGTTAAAGTTAGTTAGTATATATATATAAGTAAAATAGAGAATATTTCGGGTTAGACATGTAGCTCAGTTGGTAGAGCTTCGTGCACGTATACGAGAGGTCACGGGTTCGAACCTCACTCGTCGCCTGAATTTCATGCTATCCGATCGGTCAGACCTGACAAGGTCAACATATTTTTTTAAAAATTTTCTTTTTTTCTTTTTACTTATTAAATTGAAAAATTATTTAAAAATACCTAAAAATAAGATTTCTAAGGTTAAAATATTTTTTTTTGCAATAAACTCATAAAAATAAATCTAAAAATCTCATTAAGAGCACTAATTAAAAATATTAATCCCAAATAAATTTATTTATTTATCGAATTATTTCGTTATTATTTAGGTTAGTTTTCCCTCGTCGGTTGAATCATAAATTCGTGCGCATTCATCATTATAAAGGAACGCACCCACTGTGAGTGAACCTCTACCAATTCCCCATTTTAATCATGTTTTGGGGTGTATCATGTGTCGTACTATTCTTTTATTTTATTTAAACACTTGTGCATACATCATATCCGTGATAGAATGTGTATTGATTGTTGTGTGAATTATATGTAGATTGAATTTATCATTTCAGTGCACGCATTTCATTAGGCCCATCAGTTCCCCGTGGGATACGGGTTGAGTATCATGAGCCTCATTAGATCGGCTCCGTTTGATTGAGCCTTGATCTCAAATACATCATTATTCATGTCATATACTCATCCAAAGTGGTTTGTGATTGTTTACATATATATGTTTGCTCACATGTGATTAATGCATGAATTTTCTTTAATAAATAAAACAAGAAATTAGTTAAAATGTTTTATCAAGGTTCACTCGCCAACTTTTGTTGACCCAAAATCTCCCCTGTTTTACACATGATACAGGTGATCCAGCTGAGACAGGAAACACTTAGGATGGCCTAGAAGAATAAACAAGTTAATGCTTTGGAATAAATATATAGTTTCATTTTCCTTTGTAATCGTATGGATTTTGTTTTTGGATATTTAAGTTTGTAATTTGAATTTAATAAATATGAAACATCTTAGTAAATATCATGAGCTTTGGTGATAACCCAATTTGCCCCGACTTTTATTCCGCTGCGGGTCGGGGTGTGACAGATTGGTATCAGAGCTTGTGACTATAGGGATATAGGATAGGTTATTAGACCCTTAGAGCCTATACTATAGTTGATTAAATTTTAATTGATTTATGCGTTACATACAAAATTCATGATGTTTATATGTTTCATGTTTATTTTCACACCCAATATTATGCAAGCACGCTCACAAGTACATGTTAATATGCAATACTCATCATAATTCATATCCTCATGACATATCATATATATGAGAGCACACACCTCACGATTTCCATGATTTTTGCAATGATTTTGTATTTTTCAAATCACATCAAAGTGAGTTCTCACGACGGGCATGTAGTAACTGGAAGGGTACGAGTACCGATAGTCGGAACGTCCTATCTAGGCTTGGCATTCGTATAAATCCAAAATAAAGGACCAGTTTGCCTACCTGGGGACTAACGATGAGAGTACGAAGGACCTATTAGGCCAAAGCATGCTATACCAAACGTCGTGTGAGCTAACCCCACTTTGAGTTGTCATTGTGTCTACACCTGGACACCCTCCTGCCATACATCTCGCAATCATGTTTTACGATTTTCATTCGGGTGGTGCGAGTGTTAACCCGCCGACACCAATGTGAATCCTACCAAGCCCAATAGTCATGGGGGCCCACATGACTACACATGCAATGGTATGGGGGACATTTGGAGGCCCAAACATGAGCAAACCCAAGACATCCTATGGATGTAGTTAAATTATTGTCAGTTATGTTGTTTTTCATTCTTTTTTTACGACACATGACACCTAGAAAATTCTTAAACTCACAATCTTCCTATATGTGTTCCTGTAGATGTCGGCTAGGCAATTACGTGGAGGTAGAAAGTCAGGAAAGTCAAACGAACGCTTGGCCACACAAATCGCTAAACAAATGGCCGCTGTACTTCCTGACATCGTGCTTCAAGTTCAACAAGCTCTCACCGCTAATCCCATCAACTCTCCCAACCAAGAAGACCAGAGCGTCGCCAACCCTCCTTCCAAAAACCCCAAGTGCACCTAAAACACTTCAAATCCTGCGATCCCCCAAAATATGAAGGGACCGAAGGTGTTACCGCCCTTCTTCACTGGTTTGAAGAAATGGAAAACACTTTCCTCAATTGCGATGGTCCCGAGGACCGTAAGGTACGTTACGCGACTGGAAGACTGTTTGGGGTAGCCCTTACCTGGTGGAACACGGAAAAGGGTAAGCGAGGAGTTGAAGATGCCATGGCCTTAACATGGGAAGAGTTAAGGGAACTTATGACAAGGCGTTTCTGTCCAAGAAGTGAAATCAAAAAGCTGGAAGACGAATTCCACGCACTGAAACAAAAGGAAGGAGACCACACTTCATATAATAAGAGATTTCTAGAGTTGAACCAAATGATCCCCAATTTGTTCACCCCCTTGTACCGCTTAGTCGAACACTACATTTGAGGCCTCCCCTCGAAAATTCAAGATTTGGTTTTAAGCACTTCGCCTGCAACACTTGAAGCCGCAATGGAGTTAGCCACAGAACTCACTGAAAATCGCATTCGAAACGGTAAGTTCAAAGATGTGAAGAAGAAAGCACCCATTGAGACCCCAACTCTAAACCACCTTGTCTCATCCTCGAAGTTTGCTGGTAAGAGGAAGCGAAATAGCAAAAATTTTGCGGTCACTCAAACCAACCCTCCCATCACCGCTGCACCAATCACCCAAATTGCTCCTCCAGCTGCACCATACAAAAAGCCATACACTGGCCCACACCCAAAGTGAAACCGCTGTCAATACCATCACCCTCCCGAAAACCCCTTCCAACATTGCACAAGTTGTGTCCGTGCAGGTCACACCATCCAAACCTGTCGTACCCTTCAACGAATGAATCGCAATCAACCTCCAACCCAAACCCAAAATCAGATAGTGGGCCAAGCTCAACCACCCTTACTTCTACCACCTGCACAACACGCAGCCCAACCTTACTACCAACCCAACTACCCCATGATGCAACCCATGCGAGCTTGTTTCAACTGTGGGGACCCAAACCACTTCTGGAACACTTGTCCACGCCTAGTGAACATCATCCATGCCCAAGCTCAAGCGAACCCGGTAAACCAAGCTAACCAAGCTCCTCCACCTGCCAGAGAAGAGCTTTCAATATCAATGCCAACCAAGCCAGGGCTAACAACAACCTGGTCAATGGTACGTTTCTCATCAATGGTAGTTATGCATCCATATTATTCGATACTGGTGCGGATAAGAGCTTTGTGTCCTTAGAATTCGAACCTATCCTCGACCAACCTCGTGTTAATCTCATGGAATCTCTAACGGTGGAAGTTGCTGACGAAAAACCCACTTCATTAAACTCTATTACACGCAATTGTACTCTCACTCTAAACGATCATGATTTTCCAATTGACCTCATTCCTATGAAGTTGGGAAGTTTCGATGTTATAATCGGTATGGACTGGCTCAGCCAGCATCACGCTGAAGTGGTGTGCCACGAAAAATTCATTCGCATTCCTCTTGCAGACGGTCAGACCCTACGTATTTTTGGGGAAACCCCTTCAAAAGGACTCAAATTAATGTCCTTCCTTCAAGCCCGAAGATATCTCCGCAAGAACTATGTCGCATTCCTAACTCACGTCGTCAAGAAGGGAAACAAGGAGAGGAAACTCGAAGATATCCCAATTGTGAAGGAATTCCCACAAGTCTTTCCCGACGACATTTCAGGATCCTGTGAGAGAAGTCGAATTTTGCATCGATCTTGTACCTGGCGCTACACCAGTCACAAAATATCCTTATAGGTTAGCCCCATCCGAAATGCAAGAGTTGGCCAGTCAACTGCAAGAGCTGACTGACAAAGGATTCATACGTCTTAGCTCATCGCCTTGGGGTGCACCTGTTCTTTTTGTGAAGAAGAAAGATGGAACATTTCGCATGTGCATTGATTATAGAGAACTCAACAAGTTAACGGTTAAAAATCGCTATCCACTGCCTCGCATTGATGACCTCCTAGACCAACTTCAAGGCGCCACCTGCTTTTCAAAAATCAACCTTCGTTCTGGTTATCATCAGCTTAGAGTGCACAAAGAAGATATCCAAAAAACCGCCTTCCGGACTCGTTATGGTCATTACGAGTTCATGGTCATGCCCTTCGGTTTAACCAACGCCCCCGCTGTCTTCATTGATTTAATGAATAGGGTATGCAAACCCTACCTCGACCGTTTCGTCATAGTCTTTATCGACGACATCCTTATCTACTCCAAGTCTAAATCCGATCATGAGCGACACCTTCGACTCATCCTAACACTCTTAAGGACTTAAAAGCTTTACGCTAAGTTCTCAAAATGCGAATTCTGGTTAGGAGAAGTACAATTCCTTGGTCATGTCGTCAATGACAGGGGAATTCATGTCGATCCTTCAAAAATCAAGGCAGTACAGGAATGGCAAGCGCCACGTACCCCTACCGAAGTTAGGTCATTTCTTGGCTTGGCTGGTTACTATCGACACTTCATTGCCAACTTTTCCCGTATCACTGTACCACTCACGGCCTTGACTCATAAAGGAAAACCCTTCATATGGGGACCTAAGCAAGAGGAGGCCTTCCAAACTCTAAAGCAAAAACTTTGTGACGCACCTATCCTCACACTCCCTGAGGGTTGCGATGACTTTGTGGTATATTGCGACGCATCAGGGCAAGGGCTAGGCTGTGTATTGATGCAAAGAGGAAAAGTGATAGCCTATGCCTCTAGGCAACTCAAGGTTCACGAGAATAATTACACCACCCATGACCTGGAACTTGGAGCCATTGTGTTCACTCTCAAGATATGGAGACATTACCTCTACGGTACCAAGTGTGAAATATACACTGACCACAAGAGTCTCCAACATATCTTCAACCAGAAGGAGTTGAATATGAGGCAACGAAGATGGGTCGAACTTCTCAACGACTACGACTGTGAAATTCGGTATCATCCTGGCAAGGCAAACGTGGTGGCCGATGTGCTCAGTCGAAAAGGTTATGCGAACTCCATTCGTCTTCTATGTTCGCAAATCATAACCGACATCAAAGATTGAATCCGGGCAGCTCAACATGTTTCTGTAACAGAAAATGACGTACGCGATGAGCTGTCATGTGGAGCTGAACTCAAAATCGAAACCAAATCCGACGGTATTCTATACTATTTAAACCGCATATGGATTCCTGATCGCGATAACCTTCGTGATTTCCTCATGAATGAGGCGCACAAAACACGATACTCTATACACCCAGGAGCCGACAAGATGTATTAAGACCTACGATACACCTACTGGTGGCCTGGCATGAAAAAGGATATTGCTGTTTTTGTTTCCAAGTGCCTTACCTGTTCCAAAGTAAAAGCTGAACATCAAAGACCTTCAGGACTTCTAGTCCAACCCTAAATACCTGTATGGAAGTGGGAAAACATAACCATGGATTTCATTACTGTGTTACCTCGCACCTCCAGTGGGTATGACACCATATGGGTAATAATCGATCGTCTTACAAAGTCATCTCACTTCATTCCGATTCGCGAGGACTTCAAGAACGAGAAGTTAGCTCGTATCTACATCAGCGAGATCGTAAGCCGTCATGGTGTACCATTAAGCATCATTTCAGACCGTGATGGTCGTTTCACTTCACGAACATGGCGAGCCGTACAAACCGCTTTGGGTACACGATTAGAACTTAGCACCGCCTTTCACCCTCAAACTGACGGTCAATCTGAACGCACCATCCAAACCCTGGAAGACATGCTTCGAGCATGTGTCATAGACTTCAAAGGGAACTGGGACGCTCACCTACCGTTAGTCGAGTTTTCGTACAACAATAGCTATCATTCAAGTATCGGCATGGCTCCTTTCGAAGCTTTATATGGTCGTAAGTGCCGATCACCAGTATGTTGGCACGAAATTGGGGAAGCGCAAATCACCGGTCCAAAATTAATTCAAGAAACAACCGACAAGATCCTTCAAATTCGAAACAATCTTCTAGCGGCTCAAAGTCGTCAAAAGAGTTATGCTGACAAACGACGAAAACCCTTGGAGTTTGACATTGGTGGTCAAGTACTTTTAAAAGTATCATCGTGGAAGGGAGTGGTTCGTTTTGGCCAGAAGGGCAAGCTAGCACCACGCTACGTAGGACCTTTCAAGATACTCGAGAGAGTAGGTCCTGTAGCATACAAGCTTGACCTACCAGAAGAGCTCAACAGAATTCATCCCACATTTCACGTATCAAACTTGAAAAAGTGCCTCGCCGATGAAAACCTCCATATTCCTCCAGAAGACATTCAAGTCGATGAATCGATGCACTTCGTTGAAAGACAAGTAGAAATCATGGATATCGGAGAGAAGCGTTTAAGGCGAAGTCGTATTCCAATTGTCAGGGTACGTTGGGAGTCAAAGCGAGGACCCGAGTTTACTTGGGAACGTGAAGACTCAATGCGCGAAAAATACACGCATCTTTTTCCGGTCACCACTACTGCTTAAATTTTGGGACGAAATTTCTAAAAGTAGGGGATACTGTAACATTCGTCGTAAAACGGGTTTCGAAACCCGCTTCGTTTTATAATCAAATATTCAGTTATAAGTTCGTTGTGTATTTATTGTGCCGGTTATTTAAGATAATACATAATTAATAAATATTTTAGAGTTTAAAAACCATAATTAATAAATAATAATTTTAAAATTAAATAAAAGAACAGAACAGGGTAGCTGGGTCTCGAACCCGGGTCTACCGCGTAGACACACACACATCACACCACTCCGCCACACACATTTTTGTGTTTAATACTTAATCAAATAACACTTACGGTAAAACCAAAAATCAAAACCTGTAAATCAGAAAACTCAGAACCCAAAATCTCCGGCAAAAACGAAGACTCCGCAAATGTTGCTACTTTCCCTTTACTGAAACACGTAAACTGATTTCGACATCAGTTATAACCGTTGCTTAACACTCAATTTAGTCAAAACCGTTTCCTTTGAGAATTGAAATCATTGACCGCGAATTTTGGCCTCTAATTCGAAACCAATCGGCCTGTCCCCCTTATAAATACCCACTCAAACTCCTTGTAAACATTTCGCTCAGAACCGCACTCTCTTCCTGAAGCTTTATTCCTTTCAAAGCACGTCGCCGGAGATTTTCGCACTCGCCGGGATATCGCCGGAATTTCAAAACCAGAAAACCGTAGTTCTCCAAACCGGTATAATCATCTAAACCTACTTGCTATCTCTTGTTTAGTAAATTAATAGCTCAAAACAGTAATCAAAACTGTTTAATCAGTTTATTCAGTCGGAATCATGGTCGGAATTGTTGAATGGTGAAGAAGACAAAGTTAAGTTAATGTTTTAATATAAATAAAAACGGGTATTTAACCGGGTTAGACACACAGTCCAGCGGTGGACTGTGTGCAATTACGAAGCACACGTCCCGAGTTCGAGTCGCACATGTTTCCGATTTTCTGAAATAAAGCCAACACTTTTTAAACTTATTTAGATTAAATCACAGTATATATATAAAATTAATTTAATCCAGTGTTTATGCAGATTAGACACACAGCCCAACTAGTTGGGGTGTGTGCACTCGAACCAAAGGTGTCACACCCCGACCCGCAGCGGAATAAGAGTCGGGGCATAATTGGGTTATCACCAAAGCTCATGATATTTACTAATATGTTTCATATTTATTAAAGTCAAAGTTACATTTCCGAATATCCAAACATGTCCATACAATACAAAGAAAATAAACCAAACATAACAATCCCAAACTCTAAATCATTTTATTCTTCTAGTCCAATCCTATGTGTTTCTGACTGCAGCGGGGTTTTTGGGTCAACATAAGTTGGCGAGTGAACCTTGTTAGATAAACATTTATTATTGATTTACTTGTTAGTTTATCAATGAAAAATTGTGCATAATCATAAATGAGCAAATGTAAATAATCAAGCAGTGGCAAATAGCAATCACAACTATAACATACAATAACATATGATAGCATACGTTAACATACCAACAACATACGATAAATAACATAAATGAAACTGTGCGATCAAGGCTCAATCAAACGGAGCCGATCGTATTGCATGTACTGAAAATGAAAATGTCTGTGCGATCAAGGCTCAATCAAACAGAGCCGATCGTATGTGGGCACGCCAGGTTCACGCTCATAATGTAATGGGGAACATGCTCAACGCTCATAATGTAATGGGGAGCGGCAGCCTATGAAATTGCATGTACTGAAAATAATAAATTGCATCTAACGATAACCACACAACAATTGAAACAAACTGAATACACATGTTCATGATATGATGTATGCACAATGATTTAAATATAATATTTAGCAAGACACATGATACACCCCAAAACGTGATTGAAACGGGGAATTTGTAAGATTCACTCACATTGGGTGCGTTGGATTGGAGATGGTGAGATGCGCACGAATTGGATGAGCGGAACAACGAGAAATAACTAACCTAAATAATAACGGAAAAATATAGTAAATGAGTGGATTTTATAAAGGATTTTAATGAAATTTTTAGATATATTTTTGTGAGTTTAAGGCTATTTTCTATCTTTAAAAATGTTATTTTTAAGTATTTTTAATTGATTTTTAAATTAAATTAAATAAATAAAAATATAAAAAAATTGTTTATTTTGCGTTGACCGTTGACCGTTGACTTGTTGACTTGTTAACCGGTTCGGTCAGTGAAATTGTTTGCGCCAGGTGAGGCTCGAACCCGAGACCTCCCGTACGCGTGCACGCAGCTCTACCAACTGAGCTACGTGTCTAACCCGAGATAATCTTGTTTTTAATTATATTTATATACTAATTCGATTTAACCAAAATTCTTTTAATTTCAAAAACATTTTAATTCGTTCAACCGGTGCCAGTAACAGGTTTCGAACGCGTGACTGTGACTTAGTGTTGCACACAGTCCACCGCTGGACTGTGTGTCTAACCTGGTTAATATCTCGGTTTTTATTATACTTAACAACTAACGGAGTTAACCCGGTTTAGTTTTAAACAAAAAGGCATTTTATTACATAAGAAGTGCGTGTATCAGGGATCGAACTCGTGACATGCGACTATGTTTTGCACACAGTCCACCGCTGGACTGTGTGTCTAACCCGTTCATATTACTGATTTTAAATAAACTTATAACTTAACTAACTTCGTCTTCTTCATTCAAATTACAGTCGACTGAATCACTAATCTGTTTCTTGTTTTTACAATTAACAAACATTCTTAAGGCTAAAACGAAATAGCAGAGACGGTGTTGGAAGTTAAACATACCGTAGGAATGATTTATCACAGAGTCTACGGCAATGCGTCGGCTCTGTTTTTGTGCACCTCAACTGAACCAAACAATTAACCATTTTGATTAGCCATTCGTGGAATTGAAGTGATAAACAAACGTTAACAGTGTGATTGAAGGTCCTTACCGTTTCACAGACGGAAATAAAGATTTCCAGGAAATTTCCGGCGAACTGGAATTATCTGATAACGGTGCCTGAATTCGATCTCAAGTGATGGTTTGAGTTAGAAACAGCTTAACAACTGTTAGACTACGATGGTATTGAAGAACTTACCGATTTGAGGACAAATAGGGTTTTCCGGCGAACCTTACAGAAATTTCCAGCGAGTTGATTTAAGCGTTCTGATGGTCTGAAAGTGTGACGAAAGTGAAATGGAATGCTTGCCTGATGTCTCTGAGTCGCGAGAAGGGTTTTGATTGAAGTAATCTGAGCTTTGATTATTTTCGGTTATAAAAACCGATAATGATGAAAATTGATGTTCAAACAATTCCGAATTGATTAAAATCGTCGGTGCATCGGTTATAAACCTGAATGTGCGATTAATCAAACGACTAGTCGATTGATTTGCCGATTTCAGTTACTCAGTTGGCGCAACCGGATTAACTATATTTGCGCATAAAAGTTATTTGTTTCCTAGAAATGACAGATAATAACAAGTGGCGGAGTGGTGATGTGGGTGTGTGCTAAGTCTTTGGATTTATAAACCGGCTGACCCGGGTTCGAGTCCCGGCAGCAACATTTCTTTTTTTATTTATTTTGTTTTCACATTTTATCAAATATAATTTTTATAGTTTAGTTTGTTTATTAATTATGTATCATTAAAAACCAAAATAACCATAAATACACAACGTGACATTTATATCTTGATATTCGATTACAAAACGGAGCGGGTTTGGAAACCCGTTTTTGACAAATGTTACAGTATCCCCTACTTTTAGGAATTTCGTCCCGAAATTTAAGTAGTAGAAGTAGTAGGAAAAAGATGCGGGTATTTTCACGCATTGAGTCTTCACGTTCCCAAGTAAACTCAGGTCTCCGTTTTGACTCCCAGCGTACCCTAACAATTGGAATGCGACTTCGTCGTAGACGTTTCTCTCCGAAGTCCATGACCTCTACTGGTCTTTCAATAAAATGCATAGATTCATCAATCTGAATATCTTCCAGAGGAATGTGGAGGTTTTCAACAGCGAGGCACTTCTTCAAGTTTGATACGTGGAATGTGGGATGAATCCTGTTGAGTTCTTCTGGTAGATCAAGCTTGTATGCTACAGGTCCTACTCTTTCGAGTATCTTGAAAGGTCCTACGTAGCGTGGTGCTAGCTTGCGTTTTTGACCAAAACGAACTACTCCCTTCCACGGTGATACTTTTAGAAGTACATGATCACCAATCTGCATAACTCTTTTGACGACTCTGAGCCGCTAGAAGATTGTTTCGGATTTGATGGATCTTGTCTATGGTTTCTTGGATCAAAGGTCTGGACCAGTGATTTGAGCTTCCCCAATTTCGTGCCAACATACAGGAGATCGGCACTTACGACCATATAAGGCTTCAAAAGGTGCCATGCCGATGCTTGAATGATAGCTGTTGTTGTACGAAAATTCAACTAATGGCAGGTGGGCGTCCCAATTTCCTTGAAGTCTATGACACATGCTCGAAGCATATCTTCAAGAGTTTTAATGGTGCGCTCAGATTGCCCATCAGTTTGAGGATGATAGGCGGTACTGAGATCTAGTCGCGTACCCATAGCGGATTGTACTGCTTGCCATGTTTGTGAAGTGAAACGACCATCACGATCAGAAATAATGCTTAACGGTACCCCATGTCGGCTTAGGATTTCGCTATATAAATACGAGCAAGCTTTTCGTTCTTGAAATCTTCGCGGATAGGAATAAAGTGAGCTGATTTTGTAAGTCGGTCAATTATTACCCATATAGTGTCATACCCACCAGAAGTGCGAGGTAACCCGGTAATGAAGTCCATGGTTATATTTTCCCACTTCCATACAGGTATTTCCGGTTGGACCAGAAGTCCTGAGGGTCTTTGGTGTTCAGCTTTCACCTTGGAACATGTAAGGCACTTAGAAACAAAAACAGCAATATCCTTCTTCATTCCAGGCCACCAATAGGTATATCGTAGGTCTTGATACATCTTATCGGCTCCTGGGTGTTTAGAATATCGCGTTTTGTGAGCTTCATTCATAAGAATTTCACGAAGATTGTTGTGGTTAGGAATCCAGATACGATCTAGGTAGTACAGAATACCGTCAGATTTAGTTTCAATTTTTAGCTCAGCTCCACAGGACATCTCCTTTCGTACATCATCTTCCGTTATTGAAACGTGTTGGGCTTCTCGAATTTGATCTTTAATGTCAGTTATAATTTGCGAACATAGAAGACGAATGGAGTTTGCATAACCCTTTCGACTAAGTGCATCAGCCACCACATTTGCTTTGCCAGGGTGGTATCGAATTTCACAGTCGTAATCATTTAGAAGTTCGACCCATCTTCGTTGCCTCATGTTTAACTCCTTTTAATTGAAGATATGTTGAAGACTCTTGTGGTCAGTGTATATTTCACACTTAGTACCATAGAGATAATGCCACCATATCTTAAGAGCGAACACAACGGCTCCAAGTTCTAGGTCATGAGTGGTGTAGTTCTTCTCATGCGTCTTGAGTTGTCTCGAAGCATAAGCTATAACTTTTCCTCGTTGCATTAGAACGCAGCCTAATCCTTGCCCTGACGCGTCGCAATAGACCACGAAATCATCACAACCTTCAGGAAGAGTAAGGATTGGTGCATCGCAAAGTTTTTGTTTAAGAGTTTGGAAGGCTTCTTCCTGCTTGGGTCCCCATATGAAAGGTTTTCCCTTGTGAGTTAAAGCCGTGAGTGGTACAGCAATGCATGAGAAGTTTGAGATGAATCGACGATAATAACCAGCCAAACCAAGAAAAGATCTTACTTCAGTTGGTGTACGTGGAGCTTGCCATTCTTGTACCGCTTTGATCTTTGAGGGGTAGACATGTATTCCCTTGTCATTGACTACATGTCCGAGGAATTGCACCTCTTTTAACCAGAATTCGCATTTGGAGAATTTGGCGTAAAGCTTTTCATTCTCTAGTAGTGTAAGGATGAGTCGAAGATGACGCTCATGATCAGATTTAGACTTTGAATAAATAAGAATGTCGTCGATGAAGACTATAACAAATCGATCAAGATAAGGTTTGCAGACTCTGTTCATTAGGTCCATGAAGACAGCTGGTGCGTTGGTTAAACCAAATGGCATGACCATGAATTCATAATGTCCATAACGAGTTCAGAAAGCAGTCTTTGGGACGTCTCTTCATGTACTCTAAGTTGATGATAGCCCGATCGAAGGTCGATTTTTGAAAAGCAATTGGCACCTTGAAGTTGGTCAAGAAGATCATCAATGCGTGGTAAAGGATAGCGATTCTTGATTGTTAATTTGTTGAGCTCTTTTGTAGTCGATGCACATACGAAACGATCCATCTTTCTTCTTTACAAAAAGGACAGGTGCACCCCAAGGCGATGAGCTAGGACGTATGAATCCCTTGTCAGTCAACTCTTGTAATTGACTGGCTAGCTCTTGCATTTCCGAGGGGCTAACCTATAAGGAGACTTTGCAACTGGTGTAGCACCAGGTATAAGATCAATACGGAATTCGACTTCTCTAACTGGAGGAAGTCCTGAAATGTCGCCAGGAAAAACTAGCGGGAAATCTTTTACTACTGGAATGTCTTCAAGTTTCTTCTCCATGGTTCCCTTTTTGATGATATGAGCTAATAAACACGACATAATTTTTGCGAAGATATTTTTGGGCTTGAAGACAAGACATTAAGTTGAGCCCCTTTGACGAGGTTTCACCAAAGATTCGAAGAGTCTGACCGTTTGAAAGAGGAATACGAATAAATTTTTCGCGACATACAACTTCTGCCTGATGTTGACTGAGCCAGTCCATACCAATTATGATATCAAAACTTCCCAGCTTCATAGGAATAAGGTCGACTGAGAAATCGTGGTCATTTAAGGTGAGTGTACAGTTGCGTATAATAGAACTTAATGAAACTGGTTTCTCGTCAGCAACTTCTACCGTTATGGATTCCGTGAGCTTATCCCGATTTTGGTTTAAGATAGGTTCAAATTCTAAAGACACAAAACTTCTATCCGCACCAGTATCAAATAACATAGATGCATATCTACCATTTATAAGGAACGTACCGTTAACCACATTGCCGTCGGCCCTAGCCTGATTAGCGTTGATATTGAAAGCTCTTCCTCTTGCAGGTGGAGGAGCTTGGTTCGCTTGATTCACTGGGTTGGCTTGAGCCTGAGCATGAATAATGTTTACCAACCTTGGACAAGTGTTTCTGAAATGGCTTGGGTCTTCGCAAAAGCAAGCCCGTATAGGTTGGCCCATAGGATAATTGGGTTGGTAATATGTTTGGGCTAGGTGTTGGGTGGGTGGTAATAGTAGGGGTTGTTGGGCTTGACCCATTAATTGTTGGTGGGTTTGGGTTAAAGGTTGGTGGCGGTTCGTTCGCTGGCGCATGCGGCAGGTTTGAACCGTATGACCCGCGCGACCACAGCCGGTGCAATGCTGGCAAGGATATCAGGAGAATGGTGATATTTGGCAACGGTTACATTTTGGTAACGGGCCAGAGTAGGGTCTTTTGTATGGTGCAGGTGAAGGAGCGACTTGGGTAATGGGTGCAGCAGGAATAGGGGAGTTGGTTTGTGTAACTGCGAAATTTCTGGTGTTGCGCTTCCTCTTGTTAGCAAACTTAGAGGAAGAGATGGGATGGTTTGAAGTTTGACCTCAACACGGGCTTTCTTTTTCTCTTCTTTAAACTTCCCGTTGCGAATTCGGTTCTCGGTCAGTTCAGTTGCTAACTCCATAGCAGCTTCAAGTGTTACCGGTGAAATGCTGAGAACTGAATCTTGGATTTTTGATGGAAGTCCTCGAATATAATGCTCGATCAAACGATAAGTTGGGGTAACAAATTTGGAACCATTTGGTTCAACTCCAAGAACCTCTTGTTATAGGTGGTGTGATCCCCCTCCTTCTGTTTTAAAGAATGGAATTCGTCCTCCAACTTTTTAATTTCACTCCTAGGACAGAAACGCCTAGTCATGATTTCCCTTAACTCCTCCCAAGTTAAGGCCATTGCATCTTTAGTTCCCCTCTTCCCTTTTTCAGTGTTCCACCAAGTGAGAGCTACCCCAAATAGTCTCCCGGTGGCGTATCGAACCTTGCGATCCTCAGGACAATCGCAGTTGAGGAAGGTGTTTTCCATTTCCTCGAACCAGTGGAGGAGAGCAGTGACACCTTCGGTCCCCTCAAATTTAGGAGGATCACAAGATTTGAAATGTTTGTATGAGCACTTGCTGGTAGGAGGGTTGTCGATGTTCTGGTCATGTTGTTGGGGAGGGTTAGTAGGATTTGTAGTGAGGGCTTGTTGTACTTGGACCACAATGTCAGGCACTATCGTGGCCATTTGTTTCGCGATTTGTGTGGCCAAGCGTTCCTGAGACCTTCCTGATCTTTTACCCCTTCGTTGTTGTCTGGACGACATCTACAGGAACATACATGAGAAGATTGTGAGTTTATGGTGTCTTTTTAGGTGTCATGTGTCTTTAAGAAAATGAAAATAACATAAATATCAATAATGCAACTACATCCATAGGATGTCTTGGGTTTGCTCATGTTGGGCCTCAAATGTCCCCCATACCCTCACCTATATAGTCATGTGGGCCCCCATGGCTATTGGCTTGGTAGGATTCACATTAGTATTGGCAATTTAACACTCGCATCACCCGAATGCAAACCACAAAATATGTTCATGAGATGTTTGGTCGGAACGTGTCCAGGTGTAGACACAATGACAACTCAAAGTGGGGTTAGCTCACACGACGTTTGGTATAGCATGCTTTGGCCTAATAGGTACTTCGTACTCTCATCGTTAGTCCCCAGGTAGGCAAACTGGTCCTTTATTTTGGATTTATACGAATGCCAGCCTAGACAGGACATTCCAACTACCGGTACTGGTACCCTTCCAGTTACTACATGCCCGTCATGAGAACTCACTTTGATGAGATTTGAAAACACAAAAATCATTGTAAAAGCAATCATGATGTGGTGTGTGCTTTCATGGATGTGATATGTTATAAGTATATGATTCATGATAGGCATTATATGATAATACATACTTATGAACATGCTTGCATAATATTGAATGTAACATTTAACAAAAAACATATAAACATCATGAAATTTGGCATGTAACACACAAAAATCTTATAAGTTTCTAATCAACTATAGTATAGGCTCTAAGGGTCTAATAACCTATCCTATATCCCTATAGTCATGGCTCTGATACCAATCTGTCACACCCCGACCCGCAGCGGAATAAGAGTCGGGGCATAATTGGGTTATCACCAAAGCTCATGATATTTACTAATATGTTTCATATTTATTAAAGTCAAAGTTACATTTCCAAATATCCAAACATGTCCATACAATACAAAGAAAATAAACCAAACATAACAATCCCAAACTCTAAATCATTTTATTCTTCTAGTCCAATCCTATGTGTTTCTGACTGCAGCTGACTCACCTGTATCATGTGTAAAAATGGGGGTTTTTGGGTCAACATAAGTTGGCAAGTGAACCTTGTTAGATAAACATTTATTATTGATTTACTTGTTAGTTTATCAATGAAAAATTGTGCATAATCATAAATGAGCAAATGTAAATAATCAACAGTGGCAAATAGCAATCACAACTATAACATACAATAACATATGATAGCATACGTTAACATACCAACAACATACGATAAATAACATAAATGAAACTGTGCGATCAAGGCTAAATCAAACGGAGCCGATCGTATTGCATGTACTGAAAATGAAAATGTCTGTGCGATCAAGGCTCAATCAAACGGAGCCGATCGTATGTGGGCACGCCAGGTTCACGCTCATAATGTAATGGGGAACATGCTCAATGCTCATAATGTAATGGGGAGCGGCGGCCTATGAAATTTCATGTACTGAAAATAATAAATTGCATCTAACGATAACCACACAACAATTGAAATAAACTGAATACACATGTTCATGGTATGATGTATGCACAATGATTTAAATATAATATTTAGCAAGACACATGATACACCCCAAAACGTGATTAAAACGGGGAATTTGTAAGATTCACTCACATTGGGTGCGTTGGATTGGAGATGGTGAGATGCGCACGAATTGGATGAGCGGAACAACGAGAAATAACTAACCTAAATAATAACGGAAAAATATAGTAAATGAGTGGATTTTATTAAGGATTTTAATGAAATTTTTAGATATATTTTTGTGAGTTTAAGGCTATCTTCTATCTTTAAAAATGTTATTTTTAAGTATTTTTAATTCATTTTTAAATTAAATTAAATAAATAAAAATATAAAAAAATTGTTTATTTTGCGTTGACCGTTGACCGTTGACTTGTTGACTTGTTGACCGGTTCAGTCAGTGAAATTCTTTGCGCCAGGTGAGGCTCGAACCCGAGACCTCCCGTACGCGTGCACGCAGCTCTACCAACTGAGCTACGTGTCTAACCCGAGATAATCTTGTTTCTAATTAATTTATATACTAATTCGATTTAAACAAAATTCTTTTAATTTCAAAAACATTTTAATTCGTTCAACTGGTGCCAGTAACAGGTTTCGAACGCGTGACGTGTGATTTACTGTTGCACACAGTCCACCGCTGGACTGTGTGTCTAACCTGGTTAATATCTCGGTTTTTGTTATACTTAACAACTAACGGAGTTAACCCGGTTTAGTTTTAAACAAAAAGGCATTTTATTACATAAGAAGTGCGTGTATCAGGGATCTAACTCGTGACATGCGACTATGTTTTGCACACAGTCCACTGCTGGACTGTGTGTCTAACCCGTTCATATTACTGATTTTAAATAAACTTATAACTTAACTAACTTCGTCTTCTTCATTCAAATTACAGTCGACTGAATCACTAATCCGTTTCTTGTTTTTACGATTAACAAACATTCTTAAGGCTAAAACGAAATAGCAGAGACGGTGTTGGAAGTTAAACATACCGTAGGAATGATTTATCACAGAGTCTCCGGCAATGCGCCGGCTCTGTTTTTGTGCACCTCAACTGAACCAAACAATTAACCATTTTATATTAGCCAATCGTGGAATTGAAGTGATAAACAAACGTTAACAGTGTGATTGAAGGTCCTTACCGTTTCACAGACGGAAATAAAGATTTCCAGGAAATTTCCGGCGAACTGGAATTATCTGATAACGATGCCTGAATTCGATCTCAAGTGAATGGTTTGAGTTAGAAACTGCTTAACAACTGTTAGACTACGATGGTATTGAAGAACTTACCGATTTGAGGACAAATACGGTTTTCCGGCGAACCTTACAGAAATTTCTGGCGAGTTGATTTAAGCGTTCTGATGGTCTGAAAGTGCGATGAAAGTGAAATGGAATGCTTGCCTGATGTCTCTGAGTCGCGAGAAGGGTTTTGATTGAAGTTACCTGAGCTTTGATTATTTTCGGTTATAAAAACCGATAATGATGAAAATTGATGTTCAATAAATTCCGAATTGATTAAAATCGTCGGTGCATCGGTTATAAACCTGAATATGCGATTAATCAAACGATTAGTCGATTGATTTGCCGATTTCAGTTACTCAGTTGGCGCAACCGGTTTAACTATATTTGCGCATAAAAGTTATTTGTTTCCTAGAAATGACAGATAATAACAAGTGGCGGAGTGGTGATGTGGGTGTGTGCTAAGTCTTTGGATTTATAAACCGGCTGACCCGGGTTCGAGTCCCGGCAGCAACATTTCTTTTTTTATTTATTTTGTTTTCACATTTTATCAAATATAATTTTTATAGTTTAGTTTGTTTATTAATTATGTATCATTAAAAACCAAAATAACCATAAATACACAACGTGACATTTATAACTTGATATTCGATTACAAAACGGAGCGGGTTTGGAAACCCGTTTTTGACAAATGTTACAAAAGGTCCCGAGTTCGAGTCCAGGTTCTGTAACCAGTTTCGGCCATATAAAATCCTTTTTAATAAAAACCAAATAAGGTTAAAGTTAGTTAGTATATATATATAATTAAAATAGAGAATATTTCGGGTTAGACACGTAGCTCAGTTGGTAGAGCTGCGTGCACGTATACGAGAGGTCACGGGTTCGAACCTCACTCGCCGCCTGAATTTCATGCTATCCAACCGGTCAGACCTGACAAGGTCAACATATTTTTTTTAAATTTTGTTTTCTCTTTTTACTTATTAAATTGAAAAATTATTTAAAAATACTTAAAAATAAGATTTCTAAGGTTAAAAATTTTATTGCAATAAACTCATAAAAGTAAATCTAAAAATCTCATTAAGAGCACTAATTAAAAATATTAATCCCAAATAAAATTATTTATTTATCGAATTATTTTGTTATTATTTAGGTTAGTTTTCCCTCGTCGGTTGAATCATAAATTCGTGCGCATTCATCATTATTAAGGAACGCACCCACTGTGAGTGAACCTCTACCAATTCCCCGTTTTAATCATGTTTTGGGGTGTATCATGTGTCGTACTATTCTTTTATTTTATTTAAACACTTGCGCATACATCATATCCGTGATCAAATGTGTATTGATTGTTGTGTGAATTATATGTATATTGAATTTATCATTTCAGTGTACACATTTCATTAGTCCCATCAGTTCCCCGTGGGATACGGGTTAAGCATCATGAGCCTCATTAGATCGGCTCCATTTGATTGAGCCTTGATCTCAAATACATCATCATTCATGTCATATACTTATCCAAAGTGGTTTGTGATTGTTTACATATATATGTTTGCTCACATGTGATTAATGCACGAATTTTCTTTAATAAATAAAACAAGAAATTAGTTAAAATGTTTTATCAAGGTTCACTCGCCAACTTTTGTTGACCCAAAATCTCCCTGTTTTACACATGATACAGGTGATCCAGCTGAGACAGGAAACACTTAGGATGGCCTAGAAGAATAAACAAGTTAATGCTTTGGAATAAATATACAGTTTCATTTTCCTTTGTAATCGTATGGATTTTGTTTTTGGATATTTAAGTTTGTAATTTGAATTTAATAAATATGAAACATCTTAGTAAATATCATGAGCTTTGGTGATAACCCAATTATGCCCCGACTTTTATTCCGTTGCGGGTCGCGGTGTGACAATTAAGTGGACTCTAATGACGAAGGTTTTCCTAAACAACCAAGTTTTTAAAATAAAGTCACAAATGTAATTTATAAAAAATAATATTTACAAAATATATTCTTGTAAGGAAAATAATACAAGTGTTGTATGCATATTTGTTGCTAATAAATAATATGTATACATGTGTGTATTGTATATGTATGTATTAGAAACTTAGGGTATTCACAATAAAATACCCCAATCTTATACAAAATACAAACACTCAAACAATATACCAAGTATTGGTGACATAAATACATTCTCACAATGCGTTGAAACAACAAATCAGACAATTAAAGTAATGCGAACAACAGGCGGACATTCAAGATTTCACCTTCACGTCGACGACAACGGACGATTCTCGATGAAAACAAATATGCAATAAAAAACGCCGACAACGAGCCTAAATATATATTTAGACGTTTAACATGTTTATATATTTTCGAAATGAAAAATCCGGAAAGTTAAGTGTATTAAAGAGTTAGAAAAATTATAAGTAAACACTTATAATAAAAATGGGCTTACATATATATACATTGGGCTAGGCCCAAATTGAGAAAATCATATATTAGGCCCAAAAACATATAAAAATACATGGGATAGGCCCAAAGACATAAAACATGGGCTAGGCCCAAAGACACAAAAACATGGGCTACGCCCAAAGACATAAAAACATGGGCTAGGCCTAAAGACATAAAATACATGGGCTAGGCCCAACGACATAAAAACATGGGCTAGGCTCAAAGACATAAAATACATGGGTAGGCCCAATGACAAGAAAACATGGGCTAGGCCCAATGACAAGAAAACATGGGCTAGGCCCAATGACAAGAAAAAATGGGCTAGGCCCAATGACATGTGAAGGGCAAGGCCCAGTTCACACACTGTTTGAAAACAATAATATATATGTATATATTTTAAGAAATATATATAACAATATTCATCGAACAAACGAACTACCAACACTAAGATCACATTATAAGTTGTTCAATCATAACAAGTAAATAAATAACAAAAGTTCAAGATGAACAACGTGTACAAGGTCCATTAAGACCTAGGTATCTGATGAAACCAACACGCATGTAGGATACAATACGTTGCGGACACCAAAAGTTAAACAGTACGACTTAAAGGAATGCAAAAAATGTGAGTTTCATCTCCCTCCTTTCACTTATTTCAAGTTTTGTTTTAAACTATCGAGGGGAAATACATGTCATATCAAAACAGTATGTTAGCTATGGGTTAGCAGATAACAGATCACTGTGCTTAAGTATGATGATAACAATAGTAACCATTAATCACTTAGTGACCAAGGTGCAAAAGAAGTAGATCTATTGAGTTTGAGACCCTTTCCACTCCTTGTTGGTATACCCTTCGGAGTGCTTTTGTAATCCCAATGATGTCAAAGTAGTCTCGGTTTGGTTACTTACTTATGGCACTAGTATGTCAGGGTGCTCGCGACACACTGATAGATCCCTAAATTAACTCATTTATGCTAATAACATACTTGGATTTCAATACAGGTTTTCAAGGATAACATTTTGATACGAAAACATTAAGCTACATGAACTCGCCAACTTTATGTTGACTTTTTAAAACTACATGTGTTTAAGGACGCAGGGCTTGAGCTGGTGATGGGATCCGGGTGTGGGATTTTCAAGACAACGATGTATTACTTTTGGAGGGTTTGCTCTTTATATCCCAACCTCGTTTGGGTATATATGGGTCAAAGCCTCAACCTGAATCTGGAATGAAAACACTACCTTATTTTGGAACACTGTCTCTTAAAACTATGTTTGTACTGGAAATCTGAAACTGGTAACAATGTAATTCCACCTTTTGATAATTGTAATATCGAAACCAAACTTATGAATGGCATGCATCGTTGTTTAATTATAATGTTTACTATATAGGATGCAAAATTACCTAATAGTCACACACTTGCGCTTCCGCTACGACCAGGGTGTGACACAAATAAGTAGACCATTCGCCTTGCGGTAGAGAATTAGCCAATTTGTCAACAAGTTCTTCATTGGTTTTTATAATTCCCATTCTTTTCATTTGAACCACTAAATGACAGTATCTCTCAATCAGCTGCTTCACAGTTTCACTCTTTGCTTAGTAACACCCTTTTACTCTTTCTAAGTTGAGCACTTCCTTGGAACTTCAGTCGTTGAGCATTCCACAGTGATTGAGCATCATCGTCATGTTGAAGTAAAGACAAAATATCTTCTTTAATAGATTTTTGCAGAATGTTCATCATTTTCTTTTCATTGATAACCCTTTCATGTTCGACATCTGATAATTTAGCAACGGTTTTCTCAAGGCCATCCTCACCAACTGACGCTATATATTTCGCTTCAATTGCAAACCAGCAAGTAAAATGGTTAGCCTGCACCCAGTTCATGAAACGTTCACTCCAGCTATGAAAATCTTCTAAATTCATGAGCTTTGGTGGTTTCCTCATCGTGCCCATTTCGTTCTCAAGATTGATATTCTGAGCCATTGTGGTTGTGATGACAGATGTGGCGAACGCGTTATAAAATTTTTTCAGACATTTCCTGTGACAATTTAAAAACACACTTTCGGAACAAACTGATTAGTACGAAAAATCTTTCGTGCGGATGTCAGACAGTTTGTGCGGATGAAACCCGTTCGTACGAATCACAATGTTCAAAACAATATGAATTTCACACAACAAAACCTCATGCGAACAAGTTGTTCGTGCGAGCAAGATTCTCGTACGATTGTTAAGTGCGTGCGAAATACTTGGTAAATTCTGAAAATTTGTAAAATTTTGTGAATCTTTGAAAAATCGTTCGTACGAAATATCAATTCATACGAAATAGTTAAGTCTCTAAACAGATGATTTTTACCGATTTTGACATGATTTAGTCCGATTTTAGGTCTGAATTTGTTAACGATTGATTAGAATGTAGATTAACGTGAATTACTAGAATCCTAGTCCATTTCGTCCACAAATTCATCCAAACTCCAGTTTAGTTCAGGAAAGTGATTAAGATGAAAGTGAATCCAAGTCTGAAACAGTTGGTAGCCTACAACTACTTGTCGTTTGTCAGTAGATCAGATCTCAAAGAAAACTACCAACACTACAATAACACTAAAAGTTGTTCTATCATAACAAGGAAATACATAACAAGAATTCAAGATGAACAGCGAGTGCAAGGTCCATTGAGGCCTAGGTGTCTAATAAACTTAATACACATGTAGGTTACACACGTGTACGGACACCGACAGTGACTAGTACGACTTACGGAAAGCAAAACTGTGAGTTCATGTCCCTCCTTTCAAATTATTTCAAATTTTTGTTTTAAACTATCGAGGGGAAATACATGTCATAACAAACAGTATGTTAGCTATGGGTTTAGTTGACAACACGATCATTCGTGCATAAGTAGGAGGATAACAATAGTAACTATTAATCACACAGTGACCAAGGTGCAAAAGAAGCAGATCTATTGAGTTTGAGATCCGCTCCACTCCTGGTTGGTATACCCTTCGGAGTGCTTTTGTGATCCAATGATGTCAAAGTTGTCTCGGTTTGGTTACTTACTTATGGCACATATATGTCAGGGTGCTCGTTGACACACTGAAAGATCCTTAAAACGCCATGATGCTAATAACATACTCGGATATCATTACTGGATTTCAAGAATGACATTTTTATACGAAAACATTAACTACATGAACTCGCCAACTTTGTGTTGACTTTTAAAATTACATGTATTTCAGGACGGAGGCATGAGCTGGTGATATGATTCGGGGTTATGGGAAAATATCAAGACAACGGTGTACCATCTTTTGGAGGGTTTGTCTTTTATATCCCAACTTCGTTTGGCTATATAGGGGTCAAAACCTCATTATGCCATTATAATGAAAATAATATCTTATTTTGAAGCAATGTATTTTGAATCATGTATATGATGACAAGTTGAAACAGATAACAACATGAAATCACTTTTGGATGGTTGTATTTATGGAATGAAACTTATTATTAGTATGGCATCGTTGTTTAATTATAATTGTTTACTAGATTGGATGCAATGATTACCTAATAGTTACACACTTGCGCTTCCGCTACGACCAGGGTGTGACAGGTTAGTATCAGAGCTCCGATTGATGTGAACCGGGAAGAACTTTTTATTAAAGTTTGGTCTACAATCACCGAGGGCTCACACATGAAAACATGGTTTATAACATAACAGAAAGGTTTTCGGAATTATGACAAAATAACAAAAGGTTTTCATTGTGTCACGACAACATGAGGATCTATCACCCGAGCTCAACGATAAGTAACTAGCAAGGAATCAATACATGATTAGTCAATAACGGATAGACATGAAACATTAAGATTACATGAGAAAACAAAAGAAAACAAGTCTTGCATGAGAAGTGGTGATTAATATAAAATATATCATAAGTAATATTAAAGTACTAACATGTATATATATATGCATTGTATCGATTATTTGCCAGGACTATGTCTTCTTCGTCTAGCTATGAGATAGATCCCATGGAGTATGTATCCGACAATGGATACGGCCCTGATGCTGAGGCCCTACCCCTTGGGGATGGAGCGGACCATGGAGATCTTGTTGACTTCCAGCCGCTTGCTCTTATTGATCCTATGGAGGACGATGCACCACCGGCAGACAATGTGCTAGCTGTTTCGTAGCCCCCGCACGATGTTATTGTTTATGGCATCCAGAGGGCGAGCATGCGATTGTACACTTGGTTATGCCTCTTTCCATGGTTCCTCCAGTTATTGAGCTGGATGATGATGATGACATACCAGTGTTCCATGTCGAGCATATGGAGGATGACCTTGGTGACGGCGAGGTCTTCGATGACATAGCTATACTTGACATCCCACCCCCTGTCATACCAGTTGTTGACATCTCGTCATCCTCCGATACCGCCGAGAGTGAGCATATGGCAGACGATGCCTCTTCTGCCGCCTTAGATACACCTATATCCATTTATTCACTCCCTACAGGCTCACCGGCCTGTGTTAGCTCATTTCAAGCTAGTACTCCGACCCATGGACCCGTTCCATATACCGGACCCGCTCCCTACTCTGGACCCGCCCGATATTATTCACTGAGCGGTACCCCACGTGCCACTGAGTAGCTACCCCCATTTTTCTCTAGGAGGTCCACTTACCATCCCATTTACAACCCATCTGCAGCTGGACCTTCGCACATGGCAGGACCTTCTTTCTTGACTGGACCGCCACCCATGCATGCCACACGCCCCATACCACCTTCAGCAGGTATGTCTACCCCGATACCCCCATCGGGTATGAGCCCTTCTGACCCCTACCACCCCTCACACTTTCCTCCGATTCCTATGGAGGAAAGAGTGACTTCGCATGATCTTCAACTCTCCTTGATCTTTCGCAGGATTTGGGAATTAGAGACCTAGCGTACTGCTCATACCGCTACTAGAGCCACACCCTCACCACCATCATCGCCACTACCACCCCCACCATTATACCCACCACCATCACCACCACCACTACCACTATCACCACCACCAACCCCACCCTTTTACTGCCCATTTCACCACTCGTCATGCCCATCTGAGGCGCGAGTGCAGAAGTTAGAGCAGTTTCAGACTGATGCTACTAGGCGCATTTCTGACATAGAGGAGGAGGTGGCTTACCATCGCGGTATGCTCCACGGAACACCATTTCCACCACCCCCTCCACCTCAGTAGCATGTTTGTGATTATCTTTTGGGGATCAGATGTACTTTTGATGACTTAGCTCATGAAGACTTAGCTTGGAAGATCCCGACTTTTTGAAGACAACTTGATGATGTGAAGAAGCAATGTAGAAGAAAATCTTACTTTTTGTAATGTAAAAACTTGTATTGACTAGGGTTGTGTATCCCTAAGTCCTTTTTGGATCTTCACGAACAAAATATAACAAGTTGTCATTATATAAAAGTGTATTTTCTTTATTTTACATTGTATCTCTTTTATGTTATGGTTGATAGTGTTTTGATATGGTGATATTATGGTTGACGTATTTTGTCGTGGTATTGCTATGATTGATATCTCATGATGTGGCGACTATCTATGCGATGAGTTATGTGTTTATGATGACGATGGGTGTGCGTATGGCGTATGCACATATTTTTCTTATTCATTATGTACCGATGTGTTTATACATATATGTTCAATAATATAATAATAATAATAATGAATAAATAAATAAATATAGTAATAAATATGAATTTATTATTAAGTAATTCGGCTAATTGTGAGGGACATTTTATGCTAGAAGACGATGCCGCCCCGCCGAAGGAGTTCCAACAATAATACACTTCCGATAGCACAAGCAGAGTTAGATGAACGCATTTCACAAGCAATTGCACAGTACGAAGCTAACCGCTCCGAACACAGCGGAGGTACCGGAGGTTCAACTGGAAGAAATCCTCCAACTGGAGGGTTAATCATAAAAGCGCACAATACTTTCATCCATTCTATTAGTGCTTTTTGGTTAGTCGTGCTTAAATGGTGTATCCAATGATTTCAGGTTGCACTTACAAGCAGTTTCTAGACTGCAAACCTCTGAATTTTGACGGTACCGGAGGTGCTGTACCCTTCGTACGTTGGACTGAGAAGACTAACTCAGTCATTCGAATGAGCAAGTGCCCTACTCAACAAAGAGTCACTTATGTTACTGGACTCTTCGTGGATGGATATTTATCTTGGTGGAATCTCCAGGTCCAAACTAAGGGCGACGATGCTGCATACGCCCTGACCTGGGAGGGACTTAAAGAAATGATGAGAAAGAAGTATTGCTCAAGATCGGTAATTCAAAAGTTGGAGACAGAATTCTGGAATTTAAAGATGATTGGTTCAGATATTGCTGGGTACATGCATCGATTTCATGACTTATCTCGAGTGGTGCCATACTTAGTGGAGCCTTAATTTAAGCGAATTGAGAGGTACATCTGGGGACTTGCCCCCGAGATTCTGAGTCTGGTTACCTCTTCAAAGCCCACTGAGATTGGAGAAGCGATTGATCTAGCTGTCAACCTTACCAAGGAGGCTGTACGTCAGGGAAGGTTACCTAAGTGTGGTATGAGCAAGAATGAAAACACTGAGGAGAATACGGACTCCAATAAACGGAAATTCTCCCATTTCAAGAAAGGATCTCGAGGCAATAATAACAGTAACAAGAAACAAGCCGCGAGAGAAGTCAAAGAAACCAAGGCATATGTTACCACTACCACAAACACTGCTGTTAAGAAATCGTATACTGGGGGAGCACCAAAATGCCCCAAATGCCCCAATGCCCTTTCCACCACTACGGGGAATGCCGAGGCACCAAGTGTGGTAAATGTGGTAGGTTTGGACATCGCAACGATGTGTGCCGGGGAACAAATACTAGAGAGCAAGGTTGTTTTGAATGCGGAGACAATGGGCATTCCAAGAAAGAATGCCCTAAAGAAAACCAAGCACGGGGAAGAGCATTCGTGATTGGAGCTAAGGATACTCACCAGGACCCGAACGTTGTCACCGGTACGTTCTCTACCAATGATCAATTTGCATCTATTCTTTTTTATATCGGGGCAGATTTCAGTTTTATTTCTAAGGAATTTAGAGATATACTTGGGGTAGAGTCGAGTAAATTAGATGTTCCATACTCGATTGAGCTAGCTAACGGAATATTAGTAGAATCGGGGGAATAAAGAAATGTACGTTAGAATTGGGTGAACGAAAGTTTGATAGATTTATTACCAATTCAACTGGGTAGTTTCGATGTTGATATTGAGGTGGATTGGCTATCCGATAATCGACGCGAAGTTATATTTCATGAGAAAATCATTCGCATCCCCTTATCCGATAGAGAACATTTGACGATTCACGGTGAGAAGCATGACACGCCACTATGAATCATAAACTGCATGAAGGCTCAGAAATGTTTAAGGAAAGGATGCATTGCCTTTCTTGCCCATGTGGTGGATAAGAAGGCCAGTGCAAGATTAAAGACATACCCGTAGTGAGGGAATATCTCGAGGTCTTTCCGGAAGACTTACGAGGACTACCTCCACATCGACAAGTCGAATTCCATTTCGATTTAGTGCTAGGAGCTGCACCTGTGGCAAAATCTCCATATCGACTAGCGCCCTCGGAGATGCAGGAATTATCTACGCAGTTGCAAGAGTTGCTTGATGAAGGTTTCATAAGACCGAGTTTCTCGCCTTGGGGAGCTCCGGTGCTATTTGTGAAAAAGAAGGATGGAACCTTTCAGATGTGCATCAACTACCGGGAACTAAACAAGTTAACCATCAAGAACCGGTACCCATTACCAAGGATCGACGACCTATTCGATCAGTTACAAGGGTCGAGTTTTACTCAAAAATTGATTTAAGATCCGGATATCATCAGTTGAGATTCCAAAAGAGAGAAGTATTCCTAAGACAGCGTTTAGGACTTGCTATGGTCATTACGAGTTCCTTGTTATGCCTTTTGGCCTAACGAACGTCCCTGCAGTGTTCATGGATTTGATGAACCGGGTATGTAAGCCATACCTCGACAAGTTTATGATCGTTTTTATAGATGACATATTGATATACTCCCGAACCGAGGAAGAACACGGACAACACCTGAGAACTATTTTGGAGTTGCTGAAGAAGGACCAATTATATGCTAAGTTCTAGAAATGCGAATTTTGGATTCGCGAAGTGCAATTTCTCGGTCACGTGATGAACGAGAATGGAATACATGTTGACCCTTCGAAGATCGAGGCTATAAAGAAAAGGACCACGCCAAGAACCCCCACAGAAATACGACAATTCCTAGGCTTAGCGGGATGTTACAGAAGATTCATTGAGAACTTCTCAAAAGTTGCTCAGCCGCTAACCTCGCTTACTCAAAAGGATAGAAAGTTTGATTGGGGAGAAAAGCAAGAATCAGCGTTTCAAGTATTAAAGGAGAAATTATGTAAAGCACCAATATTATCACTCCAGACGGTACCCATGACTTTGTGGTGTACTGTGATGCATCGCATCAAGGCTTGGGTTGCGTGTTAATGCAACGTGAAAAAGTCATTGCGTATGCGTCATGTCAATTAAAAGTTCATGAAAGGAATTATACCACACAGGACCTACAATTGGGTGCACTGGTATTTCCCTTAAAGATCTAGCGTTATTATCTATATGGCACTAAGTGTACCATATTCACAGATCATAAAAGTCTTCAACATATATTCAATCAAAAGGAACTGAATATGCACCAACGACGTTGCGTGGAATTGTTGAATGACTATGACTGTGAGATCAAGTACGAGCTTTAGCAGAAAGAATGAGTCAAAACATTACGGGTACGAGCTTTAGAAATGACGATCCAGACGAACTTCACAACCCGAGTGCGCGAAGCACAACAAGAAGCATTGAAACCAGAAAACATTCCAGCAGAATCATTACAGGGAATGGAGAAACAATTGGAACCGAACAAGGATGGAACTTTATATTTCATCGGAAGGATCTGGATTCCCTAATATGGTGAGTTGCAAGACTTGGTGCTGGATGAAGCACACAAGTCCAAGTACTCGATACACCCAGGATCGGATAAAATGTACCAGGCCTGAAAGAATATTATTGGTGGCCAAATCTCAAGGGAGATATTATGACCTATGTTGGAAAATGCCCAACTTGTGCGAAGGTCAAGGCCGAATACCAAAAACCATCTGGTCTATTACAACAACCTGAGATCCCTGTTTGGATGTGTGAACAAATCACAATGGATTTCATTACAAAATTACCCCGGACCTCTCGAGGTCATGACATGATTTAGGTTATCATTGATCGGTTAACCAAATCAGCTCACTTCTTACCCATTCGCGAGAAAGACAATACGGAGAAACTAGCTGAACTGTACCTGAAGGAACTCGTGGCACGACATGGAGTGCCAATCTCAATAATCTCTGATAGAGATGGTCGCTTTGTGTCACGGATCTGGCAATCATTTCAAAATTCGTGTGGTTCTCACTTAGATTTAAGCACAACTTTTCACCCGCAAACTGATGGTCAAAGCGAGCGAATTGGAGGAGCAAAACAAATTCAAAGTGGAATTATTGAACTCTATTCCATTATCACATCGAATAGCCTTCATTGTGATGTATGCCTGGTTTTCCATTAGGGTGATAAACTGTTTGACTACCTCAGTTGTTTCACTCTTTTGTGCCAGAAAGAATACCCAAGTGAAACGGGAGTAGTCATCAATGATAACCAGATAGTATGCCTTCCCGCCAATGCTCAGAATATCGGTCGGACCAAAAGATCCATGTGAAGCAATTCAAAGACTTTTGACGTGGAGGGTGCGGGTTTCGACTTGTGTGGCTTTCGATGTTGTTTCCCACGAACGGGTTGTCCACAGTAATTGTTCAACCCCAAAGGGGCAAGTCTGTTTAGATTCTTCATGTTGATGTGTCCTAGTCGGCTGTACCACAACATTGCATCGTGCCCAGCGGTCGACGAGAACAAATAGGTAAGCTTGTCGGTGGGGGCCTTATTCATGTCGATGACGTATGCGTTTCCTTTGCGTTCAACTTTGAGAAGAATCCATTCATCAGGAATAATGAGGCCTAGTTTCAACACATAGCATCCTTTCTTTGTAAAGTGCAGATCTAAATGATTATCACATAGCTGAGACACATTCAAGAGACTGTGCTTCAACTCTGAGACATAGTTCATGTTATTGAAGCTGAGAGCTCCATTGCACACCGTTCCTCTCATTGTTATCTTTCCCGTTTCACCACATGCAAAGGAGATAAACCCGCCATCGAAAAACTGAATGTCATTCAACTGTGAGATGTCTCCTGTCATGTGCCTGGAACAGCCATTGTCGACATACCAAAGTTTGACGAGAGTCCTCCAAAGTTGTTCCTACACATTTCAACAGGTTTAGTTAGAAGCTGCAACCCAGGCCATTGACGATCTGGGTGTTCCATTTGCATCAACATAAGTGACCTCACGAAAAATTAAATTAGTTGAGGATGAGGTCGGTGATGCTTTTGATTTGTCCGTTTTTGGGACAGAGGACTGGGTCTTGGTCAAGATCTTAGGCCTCCATGCTGGTGAGTCAGACTTCTACACAACTTTCGGAGTGCTAGAAGGATTCAGAGAACCTGAAGGTCTTGGAGATTTTTGATTTTGTCTCTTAGCCATGTTCAAGTCTTGATCAGAGGGCTTAGCAAGAGTAAATCGAGCCTGATGTAGGTGATTAGGTATAGCTCTCTGATTTTTCGAAGATAGGGCGTTGAAAGGCATAAATGCATTTTGACAGTTTCGTGCAATATGCCCAGGAATCCGCAGTTGAAACAGGTCTGCCTCTTTTGGAAGAAAATAGTTCGTTCAGCCTGGGAAATTCTAGACAGCTTGTCTGTCAGTTTCTTGCTTACTGGTACTAATGGCTGGTGCAAGGTCTTAGTCTTGGCTGTAACCTGCTCACAACTATCAGCACACTTGTAAGTTTTTTGATGTGAATTAGATAGTTTGAAGTTGGTAGACTTAGGCAAAATTTTAATTGATTCATGTTCAGCTGGTGGCTTAACAGATTCAGTTTGGGGCTGCTAAGTCAATTTCTCAAATTGAGGAACTGAATCAGCAGCAGCCTTTTCAGTAGGCTGAGGTGCCTGTTTGGTTTTCTTCTTTTTGGATCTACATGTTCTTCGTTTCTTTTTATTAAATTCAAAGCATCTTGCTTGGCAGATTCTTCAGAGGAAACGGGTGATTTAGTAGGGACATCCTTTTCTGAAGTGTCAGAAGATGAGCTTTGATCGTTAGTAGCAAAAGAAATCTCTATATTTTGAAAAGTTTGAGATTCCGATCAAGATTCAGTTTCAAAAGTTTTATCTGAATCAACAAAGGGAGTTACTCATTTTCTTTCATTTCAGAATCAGTCAACAGATCTTCGTTAGAAGAATCTGGTTCGCCCGATTCTTCTAGTACTTTGCCAGCATCACTCATCACAGAGTCGATTGTTTGGTTGATTTCCTCATTGTCGACCCTAGGAATAGCATCAACAGGCGGTGCTTCGTCAGAAGAACTTTCAGTCTCTTCAGTAGGAACTGAGGAAACCGAATCATCTATCGATGGTGTACCTGTAGCAAAAGTTATGTTTTCATCACAAGAGTTATCACATGCATTATCAGAATTCATAACATCAACATCAGATGAAAAACCAAAATTAAAAATGTCTAAGTTATCAACACAACTAACATTGTCCGAGAATTTAGAGTGTTCAGCAAGAAAAAGATTCAAAATGTGAAAAGCAGGTGTATAAAAATCACAATCAGCAGTTGAATTGTCCGAATTTGAATTCAGACATTCTTCTTCATCACCACTTGTAATATCCTCAACTAATATTTTTTCTGCACATGAAGTAGAAGCGTTAGTAGCATTCACTATGTCTGTCTCAGGAGGTTTTTCTTGCTTTGATTCCTTAAGTGGTGTCGCTACCTCTTCTTTAGGCATCATTTTCTCAAAACCATCTGAATTATAAGAGGGGGTGTCACCAGATTCTTGCGAAACTCGTGTGGAAGGGACAAAACCGGCGTCCTTCTTGAGTTCAGTTGGCTTAGAAAACTTTGGGTAGTAGGGCTTCCACGGTTTTGAAAAGTAATCCGAGGGTTTACCTAACATCATATTTTTTTCATTTTCTAGTTCTACCTCAGAATCAGGCATTCGTGTGTAGTTATGATTATATGGTTGAGGAGCCCTATTATACCCAATGCCTTTTGTTTTGTTTTTCTTATATTCAAGCTGCAGATCGCACAAGTCCTTGACCAGCTTGTGGAAGTTTCAATTTTTTTAATATTTAATTCGTTTTCTTGAAACTTTCCTGTCAATGAATTTAGCTAGGCTAAAGCTGCTTGAAGTTCTACGTCCTTTTCAGCTAATTTTAGCTTATAGTCGTAAACCCAACATTGTTTTTGGTTCAAGTCAAGCTTTAGCTGAGTTATGTCTTGTTTCTGTGCTTCGACCTTTTCCATAAGAAGCTTGTTCTTACGTTTAAGGGCGATGTTTTGTGATGCAGCTTGATTATATTCAGCTACAAGAGTCGAATTAAGGGCGCGCATTTATGATAATTTAAAATGACAGCTATCTGAACAGAGAATGCGATTTACCGTTTCTGAGAGATCAGGTGTCTCAGTTGTCTACGCCATCATGCAATGATTGTTGTTCTTGGAGAGATTCAGAGTCTCCATCTGAGCTGCAGCAGGAACAGCAGATTGAGGAATGCCGCCTTGTTGAGATGTTGCAGGAATGGCAGGACTATAAACATGTTAGGATACTGGGCATGATATTGTGTCTGAACCTGTGCCTCAGAAATCATCGTAGGAGTCTGAGATTGAAGACCATAAACATACTGGGTCTTCGTTGCAGAGGTGAGAGGATGTACACCAAGTTAGAGCTACCCGGTGTGTGCGAGCTTCCTTGAAGAGGCCTGTAAACAAGATTCTGAGACATTAATGCCACGTCCTACCCTTTGATACCAGCTGCCATCAAACTGCTTTGATGATTGATGTCCCTCTGTTTATTATCTATCTCACATGACTAGATAGTTGCAATCATTTCCATGAGGGTGGCATCGTTTAGATTTTTCGTCTTCTTGATCATGGCCACATCAGCATCCCAGCTCTTGGGCAAAGAGTTCAACAATTGTCTATTCATAGCACTGTTCTTAAGAGAGATTTCAGCTGAAACCATCTGGGAGACGAGCTTCACGTATCTTCGAATTTGATTCTCAATGGTTTCTCCATATATGTGGTTAATGAGCTGAACTGTTGATTCAGCATGGCTTGCCTTCATATCAGCGTTTCCCTCATACAGATTCTGTAGTTCACCCCACACCTCCTTAGCCGTCTTGCAATTTCTGAGAGCTATGGAGATGTCAGGTTCGAGTGCCATTGTTAGAACAACCGAGGCTTTCTCATCTTCTTCGATTATCTTCTCTCTTCCGGAGTCCACAAATGACTAGGTTTGGGGATCTTTGTGTCCGGATCATCAACAGTGCTATAAACTATGGTTCGAGGACCATTCATGATACATCTCCAAACCCCCAGCTCTTTAACCTTGCAGTATTGCTCAAACCTGAACTTCCATTCATAATATTCATCCCCATATAGTAGACAGGGCACCTTTGTAGAAGTGTCAATGACTTGGTCTAGCTCTTGGTGAAGAGCCAGTGTCTGCGATTGCAAAGCTGCCAGGGTGGCATTTGTTAGATCCTGAGCTGTCATGTAACTGTTCATCATTTTTTTAAATTTTACCAAATAAAATTGAAGTTTATTTTAATTTATGATTATGAATAGTCCTTAATGAGCCCGAGATAGGGGTCCGAAAAGAGAATCCGAAAGAGTAATCCGAAATGCTATCAGAGACACAGCAACAGTAACTCGGATGAATCCAAAATGCTTTCTTGATCCGAGATGAAAAGTCTATCCGTAATGGAGATCCGATATGTTGTCTTGATCCGAGATGAAAAGTCAATCCGGAATGGAGATGAAATCCGAAATAGAAAATGATCTGAATTGCAAGAGATCCGAGATGAGAGGTGATCCGAATAGGAAAACCGATCCGGAATGGTAGCCTGATCCGGAATGAGAGCCTGATCCGAAATAACAGATCTTTATCTGAATTGAGAACCCTTATCCGAACTCAACAGTATTCCAAAATTCCTGCAAACAGATAAACACAAGTTAATTTAAACATTATCTGGAATTCGAGTAATTCGGATAAGGTTGTTGAGAAGGCCGATGAACATTTGTCTGGGATCAATCCTAGATGGATGATCTCCTTCGTGTTCTTCAGGATCTTCGACGATTCTGGATACGAATTGCTTGAATCTCCTTCGGTTTTCTCGGAACAGTAGCAGTTCGAGATGAGAAAGCAACATCAATCTTCAATAGTTCTTCAACAGTGATATTCTGAGATGACTAACAGCAACAGTTCTTTGAGATCTGAACAGTTCTTCTTCAGTCCGTGACACCGAGAGCATGTATCTAACAGCAGGCTCTGGTACCAATTGTAAGTCCTTAATTCGGATCTGTACACGGTATCACAACAGCTAATCGATTGCGGAAGAAAGATTAGATGAACAGAACAAGAACGATCTTCGATTAATCAACTTGCATATACCGAATGGTGTCTGATACAAGATATCGCCCTAGCTTTAGCGTGAATAACAAATTAACAAGCAACCCAAACCCTAACCCCAACACATGTATTTATACTAGTCTCAAAACCACTAACTACAACCCTAGGCCCATAAGGCTCTAGGAAGCTCACTCCTACACCCTTAGCCCAAAATGCAACTCTAATGTGTAAACCTTTTAGCTAGGGGCCCAACAATGGCAAATGAGTATCCCAACTTCCACCGAAGTCTCTCGCACACGCTCGCAACATATTCTCTAACGTTTGAATGGTTCTCTCACTCTAACCATCCGTTTGATGGTGATACGCAGTACTCTTGTCCAACTGAGAACCCATCAACTCCGGAAGAGATCGCCAAAATCTGGAGTTAAGTCGTTCATCTCTATCAGAGATAATTGACACTTGTACTCCATCAGGCTACAATCTTGTTGAGGTACAACTGCGATATCTTCTATGTTTTGTATGTTTCCTTAATGGGTAAGAAATGAGCAGACTTTTTCAATCAATCCACAATTACCCAAATGGTGTCATGTCTACATGACGTACGGGGTAATGTGATCACAAAATCCATTGTATATGCTCCCATTTCCATTTAGGAACCTTTGGTTGCTTCAGAAGCCCAAACAGCTTCTAATGTTCAGCCTTAAACTTCGAGCACATCAGACACTTACTAACATACACCAAAATATATTTCCTCATATCCGGCCACCAATACAACTCTTTGATTCCTGATACATTTTGGTGGAACCTCGTTGAATAGAATATATGGATTTATGAGCTTCGTCCATAACCAGCTCACGTAGGTTACCCCTAAGCGGAACCGAGATCTAATTCATGAAGTACATCACTTCATCCGCTTTCGGTATTAGTTCACACTCCAAACCTCTTAAACCTTCTTTCCTTAAATTCTCATCTCTTAAAGCTTCTTGTTGTGCATTGCGAATTTGAATAGTCAAACTCGTCTGTATGGTTAAACCCAAAGCACAAACACGAAGATGTTTTTCTAGCTCCTTCCTACTGAGCGCATCAGCAACAAGGTTTGCTTTACCTGGGTGATAACGAATATTACACTCGTAATAATTGAGTAACTCTACCCAACGTTGTTGTCTCATGCTAAGTTCCTTCTGATCAAAGATATGCTGGAGGCTCTTATGGTCAGTGTAAATCATACACTTCGTGCTATACAGATAATATCTCCAAATTTTCAAGGCAAACACAACAGCTCCTAACTCCAAATCATTAGTTGTGTAGTTCTTCTCATGCACTTTCAGTTGTCTGGACGCATAGGCTATCACTTTGTCCTTTTGCATAAGCACCCCACCAAGGCCCAAATGTGATGCTTCGCATTATACAACGAGACCATCATTTTCCTCAGACAGGAATAGAATAGGTACACTACACAACCTTTCCTTCAACAACCGAAAAGTTTTCTCCTGCTTCTCTGTCCAATCAAACTTCTTATCCTTCTTGGTCAATAGCATCAATGGTTGCGCTAACCTGGAGAAATTCTCTATGAATCTTTGATAATACCCAGCAAGTCCTAAGAATTATCGCACCTCTGAGGCAGTCCTCGGTGCTTCCCAATTCTTTATGGCTTCAATCTTCGACGGATCCACATGTATACCTTTCTCATTTATGACATGTCCGAGAAAATGAACTTCTAGAATCCAACACTCACATTTAGAGAACTTGGCATACTACTTCTCGTTCTTCAACAGCTCCCTTCAGATGTTGCTCGTGATCTTCTTTGGTTCGCGAATAGATAAGTATATCATCTATGAATACTATCATGAAGTTATCCAAGTAGGGTTTGTATACCCTGTTCATGAGATCCATGAACACTATAGGCGCATTAGTTAAGCGCATTAGTTAAGCTAGAAGGCATGACTAAAAACTCATAATGGCCCTAACGTCTTCTAAAAGCAGTCTTTGGAACACCTTCATCATAAATCTTCAATTGGTGATAGCCTGAATGCAAATCAATCTTCGAGTAGTAGTCGGATCCTTGCAATTGATCAAACAGGTCATCAATTCTCGATAATGGGTACCGATCTTGATCGTTAGTTTGTTCAACTCACGATAATCTATACACATCCTGAAGGAACCATCCTTCTTCTTCACAAACAAAACCGGTGCTTCCCAATGTGAAAAGCTTGGTCGAATGAAACCTTTTTCTAATAGCTCTTGAAGTTGATTCGACAGTTCTTTCATTTGTGAAGGTGCTAATCTATAAGGAGATTTTGCAATCCATGTTGCACCAGGAACAAGATCAATTCTAACCTCGATCCATCTTGCAAGGGGTAATCCAGGTAAGTCTACAAGGAAATTTTTTGGATACTCACGAACTACAGGAATCTCTTCAATCTTCCTTCTTTCAATCTTCGTATCAACCACATTGACCAAGAATGCAGGATAACCCTTGCGCAACATCTTGGGCATCTTCATAACACTAACAACTCTCAATTCCCGACTTGTTCGATCTCCGTGAATCACTGTTGCTTCACTGCTAGGGCGGGGTATTCGCACTAGTTTCTCTGAACAAATAATCTCATCTATATTCTTGGATAGACAATCCATCCCAACAACTACATCGAAACTACGAAATTCCAATAGTAACAAATCGAAACTAAAAGTATGATCGCATAACCGAATACTACAACCATGAATGACTTCACTAGTTTCTATCGATTTACCATTTGCTAATTCTATTGCTTACTTTTTATATAGCTTACTTGCTTGAGAACATGTAGACGGTTCAAAGTTTTTCGAAACAAAAATCAAGTCAGCTACAGTATCATATAACACGAACGCATAATGATTATTGATTAAGAATGTATCGGTAACAACAGCAGGAGCATCACGAATTTTCCTAGCATTTAGCTCAAATGCTCTACCTTTGGCACTCTGACCTTTCACCTTAGGACATTCCGCTTGCAATGTCCATGTTCCCCACATTCAAAGCTTCCTTCAAGCTTGACTCCATCCAATGTGCTATTAGCATAGCACTCACAGTCACATGCCTAGATCGACCGCATCTGCACTTCCTTTGCTCATCACCCTCAGTTCTCTTCATCAAGCCATTCTTGTCATCCCCGTTCATATCTTTCCCTGAACCACTAGTGTTAGCTGCAAATGCTTTACCAGAACTGTGTTTCTTCTCACGCTTCTCACTAGAATCCTTCCTTGAACTCTTTGACTTTTACTCCTTGAATCCCTAGATCTACGCTTAGAGCGCTCCTGTCAATCGGATTTCTTGTCCGCATGGACTTTCGCTGACGACTTCCCAATCTCATTCATTTTGTTAAGGCCACTTTTGCGAACGACATCATCAGTCAATGATTTTGCCAGTAGAGTAGCTTCTAGATAGGTAGTGGGTTTCGTTGATGTGACCATACTACAAATCTGTGGCGCCAGTCCCCAAATATACCTTTCAATCTTAACATAATCAGGAGTGACCATCTGAGGAACCAAGCTAGCCAGATCGTTGAATTGAGTCGTATAAGCTCTAACATTCAAACCTTCTGTGGTTAGTTTCCAGAAATCTGTCTCAATCTTCTGTAGCTCACTACGCGGACAGTATTCCTTAAGAAGCATCTCTTTCAATTCATTCCAGGTAAGACCATAGGCAGCGTCATCTCCCAAAATCTGAACTTGAGCGTTCCACCAGGATAAAGCTTCGTCAGGAAATGAACATGAAGCATACCTAACCCTCTGATCAGCTGCACAACTGATGATTGTCATCAAAGAGTCCATCTTCTCAATCCATCTAACGATATCAAGGGGTCCTTCTGCACCAGTAAATGATCTTGGATTAAAACCATGGAATATCTTATGTACGTACATCCATACACTGTACACAAGGTTAATGAAATATCAAGATTACTCTTAGATTATATCTTAACATAAAAAACTACTAAAACTTTTCCAATCATTACTCTTAGATTATATCTTAACACAGAAGATCCTCCAATCATAGGGATACCTCTATCTAGCTCATCGACAACAGGCACAGTCCCAGATGATTGTCTAATCTCAAAAACTGAGGAAAGAGGAATCGAATATCATCATCAATCCAACCGGTACTTGTATGGGCGTAACATGGGTCAACTTGACTGGCAAAAGCAGTAGGGCTGACGTAAGATGAAGAGGTAAAACCGGCCATGTCAACAAACTGTTAGGTAGTACGTGGTAACTCTGGTAAGACTGAGGTCGGAGAGGTCTCGAATTCATGCTCGCTCTCGGAGTCACGAATCTCGATAATCTCGTGTGAGTGCGACATCTATGACACAATGTGACTGTACTATGTAAGTATGTGTTCATTGAAAATAACACAATAGGCATAAATAAACAGATTAACACCTATGCATATAAACTCTATAGTTTTCATACATGATCAAAATCCATGTTTATTTTGAATTATTGGCTTTGTGAATTTTGGGATTAGTTCTCAAAATTATTTGGTTGAAGTCTAGAGTTTTCCAAGAAAACATCTGGTTCGCTAACAACCATTGGCTCTGATACCAACTTCTGTCACACCCCGAAAACATCGCAGCGGAAATACAAACGTGGGGGTGACAGAGGTTGGTATCCATAAGTGTCTTGTTGGACGATTCAATGTAAATTTTGGACATACAACTTAATTAAAACATAAGTTTAAAGTTTAAACATAACCACAACCACAACAGAGTTGTTTGATCCTTATGGAATTTAGTACACTTGGTCCCAAAATCATTTTAAAAGTTGTCCAAGATATTATTTAACACAACATGCATCAACAACCATAAGATATGCCAAAATCCCATAGCCGAACTCATGTACCTGAAGAACACATAAAAATCAAGTGTCAACACAAAGGCTAGCGAGTTCACATATTCAAATTGTAAGCAATTTGTTTAAGGAAAACTTTCTTATTATGAATTTTATATCAAAACATCCATATATAATTAAGAAAGATAATTTAATTTTCTTATTAAAAATCTAAGGGTCAGTTCTTTGATCGTAAGCGTTTTCTAAAAACGTACGACACAAATCATCTTCCCAAGATTTAATTATATATTAAATTTCTAGTTGCAAGGCCTACGAGCTATATATTAACAACAAGGGTATAATCAACCTAAACAATCAAGGAATATCAATTCGTCATTTAACTTGACACGGAGCTACGGTCACGACGGGGTGGTTAACTCTATAGATCTATCACAATTCTATGCATACCGATATTAATGATTAAACGGCTAAATTCACGCAAGTGTCACATAATGGGTCATTTATGGTTCCACTAAAATGATAAATTTAATATTTTACGTTGTACGAATTCCCCGAAGTCCCCACCGAGACGTAAACCTATTCCGATACTTACTCTCTTGAGATCAAGCAAATTCTTCACAACTTCAGATTTAAACATTTTTAAATCTATATAGTTGTTTTAACCCAAACACCGTAATCCTCCTCGTTTCTCCCCGAAACAAATATATATTTAAGCAATTCCCATTTCTCCCCGAATCATATTTTATATCAATCAACACTATTTCTACCCGAAAGATATTAATAATTCAATCACATTTCCAAAACCATGTTTCCCTCAAAAAAATACTTATATCATTCCAAACCATATATTCCAAGAAAATATATTAATAATTTATTTAAAGGTATGTTTTATACAAAAATGTATAATTACCCTTTTTAAGGCGTGTTCTTCCCCAACACGTTATATAAAACAATAAAAAGAAGGTTTGTGACACTCACCTTTGGGTGCGTTTTTATACTAGCGCAATCCCACAAATTGGTGTACACATCCTAATTTAAGTAGGAACGATTTAATAACCAATTATTCTACAAATCCCTAAGTTTCTCCAATACCTAGAATTTTCACACAACTTTAAGATTTTCTTGAAAAGTCTTTACTTTGGCTATGTTGGTGTATATATATGTGTGTGTGTGTTCTCATATATATATATATATATATATATATATATGCGAATTGAAAGATTTTATTAGTGACCGTCATTATGTTATATCCGTTATCAAACCCATTTATAAACAATATGTAATATATTTACACAAACATGAACATATCATCAAATATTGTAATACATGTATCCAGACAACTTTATATTTTATCATTTTTTTAGCATTTATACATGAAATAACTCATCAAGTTAACCTATGAATTATTTTCATGCTTGACAAATAAGTTGCATATTAACGTGACATTTAACGAAATTATCGTTTTAACCGTACAAGTGTGCATGCATAGTCTTAACTCCTACTATCATGTCAACACTTAACATATCACATTACACATAATCATATCCATATATCATGTAATAACACACAAATTCCACCCTTGAACAACCTGTTTTCATGTACGTTGAAATATGAGTATTTTAACATTTCAGTTGTGTTTTCGGGCGTAGGAAGTCACGCATGACTAGCCAAACACCATGAATACTTAATATAAGTTAAAATAATTACATTTATTGCAAAAATATCATTTTTCAACCTGATCTAAAAACATTTTGCAAAAATCACTTTAAAAGCCAATTTTTACCGTTTTTAACGCATAGTCTTGTACCGAACTTTAATATAATCATCCCAAGTCATCATGACTTTATATTTTAACTTATCACATGTTATTTACTGAATAAAATGGTACTAATATCCATGTTAGTGAAGATTTCATGCAAGTCACATAAATCATGCAATTTCACCCATTTTACTACTTTTTAAGCTTCATGTACAACATGAAAGGCTAACAAACTTATGACATAACTTCATAGCATCATAACATATCATTTAGAATCATTTTAGCATGCTTATATTTAATCCACTTTTATCACACCATAACAAGTTCACCAACTTATGATCATCTAATCATCATATATACTTATGTACAAGTACCTAATGCATGATTATCATATCGTTATCATCATCCAAGAACTTAAATGCATCTACCATACATTTATTATAACTTCCAAATAAATCCAAGTCAACACCTTCATCTAATCATCATCAAATCATTGCATGCATTCATCTTTCAAGAATCACATCAATCGAGAATCAACTAAAAATCAAAACACAACCTCTAACCCACATATATACATACTTACGAATATGTATACACATATGCTTCCAAGAGTTATAAAGAATCCAAGTATTTGAGAAACATTCTATCATCATCATCAAGAAACAAGTTTAAAAGGTGGTAAATGGCTCTATACCTTTCAAGAACAAAAGAGGGGTTTTGATGATATTATTTATGATAAAAAGCTATAGCACCTTCTTAAAAACTCCATGGATTGGCCTTTAAATCACTAAACACACTTGGAAACACCTTGAAATGGACTTAATCTTCAAGAATTCATCAAATAAAAGAATAGAAGATGGCTCACAGCCGTAAGAAAGAGAAGAGAAAGAGTGAGAGAATGTACGGTGGTGTATGGTTGGTCTTGTTGAAGGTGGAGGACACTTGATCATCATACATGCACATAACAAATGGGTTAAGGACACTCGGTGCCCATATCACTTCCCAATACATGCACCCTTCAAAGTTGAAATTAAAATTCTGATTTTTAGTGGGTCCCACATGGTTGAGTTGGGACCCACTAAAAATCTCACTTTTTAGTGGGTCCCACAAAATTTTTGAGTGGGGAAGGGTTCCCCTTTATTTTTATAAACATCTCACTTTTTATAGAAATTCAAGCAAGTTTTATAAAAATTAGGTGTGTTTTAGGTAGTTTCCCAATCTAATTATTATCGAAATAATTTTCCTACAAAACACGAATATTCTTAGCCAATAATAACCAATTTTGGTGTTAGTTGACTTCTCATGCTTTAAATTGCCAAAAGGCGTCATATGCTTGCTGATTTCGAGCATCGCGTATTGAAAAACTACCCAATATGGTTTTTATGCGTTTGAATATTATTTCTACTAATTTATAGAAATTAGCTTGCCAAAATATTGTTGAATAATATATTATTTGCCTTGACTGGCTTTGTCGTTTATATTTTGTAAGATACGCACTGTGTTGCGGAGTACACGATTAAATTCGCAAAATAGTGTTTTTAAGCATTTTACTTAATTTTTCCTCACATATATGATTAAAAATAGCATCTTAATCACAATGGAAAGTTTTTAAGAATTTAACATTAATCAGGCGGTCACCGACGTTTGTTTCGCATTTTATTCGTTACAAGATAAGCGTTTATCGTACTTTTGCCAACATAAATTTTAACAAAGTTTGGATTCACCAATGTTAATGCACTTAGTGTGATAAGTGAAGTCTCTCAATAGTTCAGGGGTCTTTTGTGTATTTCTTGTAAGAACTATAAGTGTCCGAGCTTAGAAGAAAAACTTTCGAGTTTGTTGTTTGTCCGGATTAGGGTTAGACCTAATCCTTGTTGTTCTGTTGTTCTGAGTTTGCTATTATGTATTCCGGATTTGGGTATGTAGTTCCCAAGTCCGGGTTTTAGTTTTGTTTGTAGTTGTCCGGACTTAGGCTTGGGTAGCAAGTCCGAGTTTTGTTTTGTTGCGCCTCGGACCTTGTTATATATATCCACGCATATGTGTCCGGATATGTCTTGTATATATACTTTTAGTGGAATAAATAAGACAGCAATTCTTTGGTGGAAAGTTTGTGCAGCAAGAAAACCCTAATCATTAGTGTGTGTTTTGTCTGGCGGCTACTGTGTGTGACGTCACTCATCTCCTACATCAAAGAAAACTCTGTGTATTCTTTGATTTCTCTCATCAAAACTTGTTTCCTGATACATTATCCTACAGTGGTGATTGCTAGGTGGATTCCGCACACCTAGTGATTGTGTTAGTGTGTGAGATCCTTGGATTAAGTAGACTTACAAGTGGTATCAGAGCATGCTTACCGCTTCGGAGTGGTCTAACCGCCTTCCGAATCACCATTGCTCTTGATTTGATGTTTGTTTCCGCCAAACATCATGAAGACGTGAAGATTCTATAGAAAACTTGAAGAAATTGAAGTTGTTCGTCGACTGAGATGGTTTTCTTATTTTCCAAGTTGTTGTAGATCTGGGGTTTGATCTGTTTTTTTGCTCTGTTCGGATTTCTTTATATGTTAGAGATTCCAAATTTTCTGTCCGTATTTGTATCTTCCGATTTTGTTTATGACCTTATGTAAAGTCACGCTTGGGTAACAGAATTTTTAAGAAGGTTACTGGGATATGAGTCCGAATTTGGATAATTTCACTTGTCCAAAATTGTTCAAAGGTCTTACGTCCGAATTTGTTGGAATGTTCCTGAGTCCGAATTTGTTCAAGGGTGTTATCTGAATTTTTGAGGCTTTTTGGCTGTCTGAATTTGCTAGTTTGTACTCCATCTGAATTTGTATAACCTTTTCCCTGTCCGAATTTGTTGAGTAGTCAACTTGTCCAAATTTATTGCTCATTGTTTCAGGGTTTGTGAAATGTCTACGGTTTGTAAACCTTTCAGGGTTTGTGAAGTTTTTCAGGGTTTGTAAACCTTTCAGGGTTTGTGATATTTTTCATGGTTTGTAAACTTTTCAGGGTTTGTTAAGTTTTTCAGGTTTGTAAACCTTTCAGGGTTTGTGAAGTTTTTTAGGGTTTGTAAACTTTTCAGGACTTGTGACTTCTAAAGGAAGTTCGGGTTTGAAAAAAAATATATCATAAATTCGGACTAGTAGTGTCAAATTCGGACTAAAAAAAGTTTGTCCGAATTCGTGGCTTAAATCCGGAATTTATATGTTAAATCCGGAATTTTGGTAAGTTCGGACTAAAAAAAACTTTGTCCGACTTTGATGAAAAATTCCGAATTTATGAGTTATGTTCTGAATTTTTGTTATGATTGTTCCGAATTTATATGTAATCTGAAGTACTTTCAGATGATCTGATCCTAGGTTTCAAAAGCTTCCTGGTTTTGTGAGTTTCGAATTTTCTAGAATTCCGGGTTACTTGGGGTACCGGATTATTATGTTTAGAAGTTTGTGTAGTTCGGAAGTTCCGAGTTGTGCATGTTCTGATTTTTTCTAGTTATTCCAGGTTACCTGGTTACCAGATAATTAGCTAAGAGTCCGAATTTTGTGTAGTTCGGAAACTTGAAGTTGGGTTCGGATTACTAAAAAGTTCAAGGGTACTTATGTTGTCCGTATTAAGTGTAAAGTTTCAGAGTTTTCGGAAAATTTAGGTCTTCTATCAGGCATTCGAAGAGAAACGAGTTGAAGCGGCTTGAACTTTGAAAGTTTACAAAGAAAGAGGGGGAGTAAAAATTTATAAAAATTTAACATATCTTATTTTATTTGTAAACTTTTAAAAGCTCATGGTGCGACAGTGAAACAAGTTCGTGTTTATACTTATGAGATTAAATGAGTTTTAATCTCGTCGATGCAGAAAAGTTTAAAACACAATGCATTTTAGAGCTGGTGTGTGATTAAGTTTCGTCGAGTTTGTTCGAGGTTTGATTAAGTGTTGACGTGTTGAAGTTAATTGTTTGTTTGGCAACTAGTTGAAGATTGAGCCTTTATCACATGCCGGTTAGAGTAGAGATGATTGGTCCCTCTTCCAAGTTGGTGACTAGTCGGATTCTCAAAATAATTAGGAGGTTCTTACATCGAGGGGGAGATCGGAGACAAAAGTCATCGGATAATTGGTGGTATCATGAAGATACGAGATTGGATCTTGAACATTCGAGATGAAATGATTTCGGACACTCAGTTGAAGACTTTGATCAAGATGGTGGATGTACTTTTTCAAAATTCAGTTTTTTATTAACTTATCGAACTGAACTTCATGTCTTTGCGGAATTTAGAGTGTTCGATGTTGGGCACTGGAAATCTAACGTTTCGTTCTTCTATCGGTTAATTTTGAAGATCAAGGATCGAGCGATGTTCTTACATTTGTTTGTAGGTCGGTTCACGGTAATTTAATTTAGGAGTAGTTTGAGGGGGAGGATCTACAGTGTTTGATGTTGGATTCTTCGGGTTTCCCGAAGCGGCCAATTAAATGATCGTCAGCAAGTCTTTGATTAGAAGGGTTGAAGATCGTTGTGCTCTACCGGAATGATCAAGTTTCAGCCAAAGTTGAAAGCAGGCATGAGGGGGAGTTTGTAAGTACATTATCCAGTGACTGAAGATATCAATGTCAGACAGAACTGATAGCAACAGTTAAGGGGGAGACTATAAGTGCAGCTTCTGCCAGGTAACTATGCTTTATCAGTTCTGGTCAACGAAGTCAAATGTCCAAATCAAAGAAGTCAAAGATGATGAAGACAAGTCTCCGGAAGACAAGGTTGCTCGGAATAGTGGATTCCGAGTTTGGTACCTTGTCCGAACTTGTGTACATAAGCGAACATTCCGAATATGTTAAACATGTATGTATTTCCGAGTTTATGAGGTAAACTCGGAAGGTTTCTCTAGTTTGGATTATTCCGAGTTTGTAGATTAACTCGGATAGGATTGTTTATTGTATCTCGGACAATATGTTTTGTCCGGGTTTAGTCCCTAGCCTATATATATGTGTGTATAGAGTAGATTAGGGCCAAGCTTTGTGCACCTCTCACAATCTTGGTAATCCTCTTGTTGTGCACATTCTAGTGAGAGATTATGTGTTAGTGAGAGAAAGCTAGGGTTTAGATCTTTGTGATCTAAACCAGCTTGTAGAAGATGATGTATACTCTTTTGGTTGTAAATTTGTGTTGATTGTTATGAATAAATGGGTTTCTCCATCATCTTCTTCTCCATCTATCTTGTTTATGTTGTTTCACGTCTTGAATCAAGTGCAATGTTGATGTTCGTCATCTATCCAATGCTTTAACTGATACCAAATGCGGCTTTACAAGTGCAAGCTTAGTGCAAAATTGATGAGCTAAGGAAAATTCGTGACTATCTTGAAAAAGACAAAGATCCTAAAGCCTCGGTACGGGGGAGCAGCTAAGGAGTTCACATACTTCTGAACCTACAACCACCACTTAGACTCAGGGGGAGTCTTCGGGAGCTGGCGTTGGGGGAGATAAGGTCCCCACTGATGCTGAGATGGGTACTCTTTCTGATTCTGATATTCTACTATTGATTTGGTATTAGGCGATGGTGATGTGGTTGAAGGCTTGGTAGCAGACTGGAAGACTGATGAGGATCTTGTTGGCAAGTTTGAATTCATTGAAATGGGTAAAGAAAAAAGTATTGAGTACGATTCGCTGAAGGTAAACATGGATGATCTTAGAAACTATCTGTTTGGAGATGTTATGCTTGATGAAATTACGAATCCTATTTGTGTGCCTGAAGAGGTTCGCATGGCAGCTCATAAGTGGTTTAAGGCTCTTCCTGATGAAACACAAAAGAAGAGATGTATCAACACCAGAGGTGAGTATTCAGGCCATATTTGAAGTTGGGAATTTGATGAACAACATAGCTTAGTCATGATCAAGCGTACCGATGGTATTTAATACTTCAGGCCAAGGATTCAATATGTACAGACTTTACCTACTCGTGACTTACATAATCATGCTCAGTTAAAACTCAACAATAGTACCAATGTCAGGAGCATTAAAGGTTTAATTCCCCATTTAGTCGTTGAGAGCCGGGAAAGCAAATGGAAGACTTTCAAGCCTGCCGTTAGACGAGCTATTAAGTCCATCGACAAGTTCACAGGGAAGCAGGTTTTGAAAATGGTTTATCCTCCTGCAAAATGTCTTTGAAAGATTCCTTTTAAAAGATTTGATCTAGAGAAAATTAAGGATATTGGGTTTTGGTACCTTGATGGTAAAACTGGGAGGCAGTAATTACAGAGAAGTAAGTTTCTGAAGAGATTTTACGAATCTTGGATCCTATTTGGTTGGTCAACTTGAAGCAAGTTCACTTGAAAAAGCTTCGTTGTCTTCCTATGCGATATCTTGAAGAAGATTGTCCACTGGCACATCAATTCATCAAAGTAGTTCAGTTCTGTGTGAAGAACCAAGTGTGGGTAGGCAGTGAATACTCGAAGCTTGGTTGAAGGATTCAAGATCAACATCGAAGATCCTTCACTGATCAAGGGGGAGTTTGTTAATGCACTTAGTGTGATAAGTGAAGTCTCTCAATAGTTCAGGAGTCTTTTGTGTATTTCTTGTAACAACTATAAGTGTCCGAGCTTAGAAGAAAAACTTCTGAGTTTGTTGTTTGTCCGAATTAGAGTTAGACCTGATCTTGTTGTTCTGTTGTTTCGAGTTTGCTATTATCTATTCCGAACTTGGGTATGTTGTTCCCAAGTCCGGGTTTTAGTTTTGTTTGTAGTTGTCTGGACTTAGGCTTGGGTAGCTAGTCCGAGTTTTGTTTTGTTGGGCCTTGGGCCTTGTTATATGTATCCGAACATATGTGTCCAGATATGTCTTGTTTATATACTTCCAGTGGAATAGACAAGACAACAATTCTTTGGTGGAATGTTTGTGAAGCAAGAAACCCTAATCATTGGTATGTGTTTTGTCTGGAGGCTACTGTGTGTGTGACGTCACTCATCTCCTACATCAAAGAATACTATGTGTATTCTTTGATTTCTCTCATCAAAACTTGTTTCCTGATACAATATCCTACTGTGGTGATTGCTCGGTGGATTCCGCACACCTAGTGATTGTGTTAGTGAGTGAGATCCTTGGATTGAGTGGACTTACAAGTGGTATCAGAGCAGTGTGCTCATACTACTGTAGGTGTTCTTTGTTTGAAGTTTTTTTTGTGAGAAAAAACATCTTTTGATTGGGTTCTAGTGATTACTTGTGAGTTTGCATGTTTCATTCATGATTCATTGTTGATTTCTAGTGAGTTGATGATGGATTTTGATTAGGCTAGAACCTTTTTGGTTTGATCTTCGTTTGGAGTTATTACAGAGGTTTCTGTAGTTGTTTCTGGGTTTTTGAAGGTTGGTAAAAGATTCCTCATTTGATCTTTTAAAAGCTTTCAGTGTTTTGTTCTACTTTTGTGTTTCTGGACTATTGTTGATCCAGTGTGCAGTCACATTGGTTAGATATCCGGAATTGGCTCTTTCACCTCCGGGATAATCAGTCTGAATTATAAATGCTTTGTAATTCTAGATTTGATATGTGTCCGGATTTAAAAGCTTGTCCGGGTTTAGCCATAACTGATCTGAGTTTAGTCCTCCTACAAGTTTGTCTGAGTTTTAACCTTTGTTGTGGTAGTGACCAAGTTTAAGAGTGTGTCCGAGTTTATCTAAGTGTCTAGAAGCTGTCCAAGTTTTAACTTCTTATGAGTGGTTTCCGAATTTAAAATAAACAGTGTTTAGGTTCCGAGTCTAAGTTGTGGTTGGTGTGTCCGAGTTTGTGTTTAAAATCGGGTTTTAGATCCGGATTTTACACTCCGATAGATCTTCATACACGTCACTCTGTGTTTTCTAGTTAACTCCTGCTCTCCGAATTCTGTACTTAAACACTTCTTAAATCAAACCTACTGTTTAAACCTACTGTAACTCTCTGAAAACATTTTGTTTCCTCTAGATCTGTTCAAAATGGCAAACAATCTCACTGTTGTGGTTCAAAATCTCAAACATAATGCTGAAGTAAGGTGTAACGACAAACCTCCTCTCTTGATAAACGAGTTGGATTTTCCTGAATGGAAGGAACGTTTTGAAATATATGTGAGAGCGAAAGATATCAAGATATGGTTATGTATTGCAAAAGGTTGTGGAGCTACACATATTAGAACATTAACCATGGATACTTATTTGGCACTTACCGAGAATCAGAAAAAGTTCTATGATTGTGAGGAAAAAGCAATGTTAATGATTACCATGGCTATTTCACAATCAATACTTCACACTTTCCGTAAAAGAAGTAATTCGAAAGAGCTATGGGATAGCATGATTGAACGATACGAAGGAAACGCAATGTATAAGAAGCGACGTTTGGAACGTCTAAAACTCAATTCATTGTGTTCAAAGCCTTAAAGAATGAATCATTTGACGACACAGTTAATAGGTTTTATCACTTGTTAAGCAAGCTAGACAGAAGTCAGGAAGGCTTATACACTAAATTTGAAAAGGTCGAGAAATTTCTAAACTGTCTTCCACGAGAATGGAACATGTATACAACTTTAATTAGGGAAGGTGTTCTCTATGAGGAACTTTCTTTGGAAGAAGCGGTGCAAAAACTGAAGGGATATGCTTGGAATATGGAAGATCAAGCATCTGATTTCGAGAAGATACAAGACCCTCAGCTGTATAAGGCTTCAAGACAAAGAGATAAGGTGATTACTAGTGGAGCAGGTGTCACACTTTACACAGAAAATGAAACTTCTGAAGGTCATCATGCTTTTGTAAGCGAAAGTGCAAGTATTTCAGGAGGAAATGCTAGTCCAAATCAAGGAATGTACTCATCTGGTGGAAATCAGAATTCAAACATCTAGCTTGAACATTCCAAAATTGGATCCGAGTTGTTTGAAACTAATAGAAGACAACATTAGTCGATTGGCATCTTTCATGACGGGGTATGAAAATTTTTGTCTTGGAAAGCTTGTTGAGCAATCGAGTCTCGATGAAGATTTTAACCAAATCGACCAGGATGAAATTGAAGAACTAGATATTCAACTTAACATGGCTTTTATTGGTTCGAAGAGCAAAGAAGTTTCTTATGAAGACGGGAAGAAGTTTATTGGTGGTCAGTCTAACACTTGAATGGGCATTGATACGACTAAAGTAAAGTGTTACAACTGTAACATCTATGGGCATTATGCACGAGATTGTCGAAAGCCGAAGATGGGGAGATCAAACAATTACCAAAGTAAAAACAACTCAAGAGCACATTCAAATTCTTCAAATGCTTCAAATTCAATATCCAGTGCCTCAGATAATATTACTTCTTCAGCAAACAATGCCTTGGTGGCTAAGTCTCTACAGGAAGTACCCGAACAGTATGACTGGGGATTTGCTTTGGAAAACTTATCGGGAGCTATTGTTTCACAAGCCTTTATGGCAGAAATTATTGAAAAAGAGGAATGCGATGATATTATCGAAGAAGCTAACTTTGATGAGCTCACTGTTGTAGCTGAGGTCATGGGTGAAGAATTGGAATTAAGTAAAGCTGCTAAAATTGAAGAAATCATGAACGATGAAGAAACCAAAAGATCTAGTTGTAGGTCCCCTAATCTGTATGGATCTTCACAGAATCGTCTATTCAACTTAGAGTGCGGAATCCCCTAGATCAGATTATCATAGAAAACCGAAAAATATCAAGAACATGAACAATCACTTTCAATCCGTCTTCTATTGATTATCCAACACGAATGTTTACAATCAATTCAAGACTCACAAGAAATCTCTCAGCCACTCTTTATATATTTCTCACTCTCTCTACTAACCTCTCCTCTTCAACTCTCTCTGAAGTGATTAACTGAGCAACCTTAACCCTAATGCAAAACTCTCTTTATATAGAGACAAGTTTGCAACTAGGCTAGGGTTTCACTACATGGGCTGCAAATGGGTCTAGGCCCAACTTGCCTACCACTCCCTATAATGTGTCTGGTTTAGCCCAATCATTTCTAATCAACTACTACAATCCTAAATCCACTAACTATTTATCGTTTTACTAATTATAAGATATCCAAATACCAAATCTAAGTTGTTGTCACAAATATGCACCAACAAACTCCCCCTTGACAATAACTTCATTAAACAATTTTGTCTTCAGTCATCTTGCAATCTTCAACGTCTTTGGTCTTTGGATAGCTTCAGCTTTAATAACCTCCATCAGCAACAGACTCCCCCTAAGCTGATGCATCCAGTAACTAAATCTTCTAAATCATTAGCGTTTGAGTAAACTCCAGTTTAGCACTTGCATAGCATTCTTCAAACTCTTTAACTTTGTTTGCAATGTAGAAAGGAGGTTCTACCATGCATCCAAGCAAACTCCTCTTCACCAAACTTCACAGCAACATACTGCTACTATAAAACAAACATCTCGAGAAACTATAAGAATTTTTCAACACAAGTTAACAAATTATTATTATTCAAGAGACAGTAAAACTGTACCACAGATGAAGCACTTCTCAACTCAAACCACACACTTAAAATTTTAAGCACACTGAACCTGCAAGATTGTAAAATTTTGAACTCATCTTCTAACACCGTCTCCCCCTATCGGTAACAACTCCTCCATGTACAACCATATTTCGCACACTAAGAATTTACAAGAAAATGATATTTTTTGGATTTTTTATATTATTTGAAAGCAAATAAATAACAAAATAATAAACACTCTATTTTTTAGAATCACCATTAAGAAGATCATATCAGCAACATCAAACTGTTTTCACACCATTAGATAATTCTATATGTACTATTCATGAAAAGCAGTTCAAGACTATATCAGTATTGTTTATCCACTTAAACAAAATACATGAACATTTCAAGTAGCATTACCTAGTGATATGTTAAGGTAATTTTATACTGATATACGAGTGTGTCCCACTTCATGACATACCCCCACGATCAAGGTATGCACAAAGACTCCTCGTAGTAGGTGAGGATACCGAAATTCATCCTTTTTATTTACAACGTTAGATAACTGGTGATTAGGTCAGTACTTCTGTACAGCAAAGAGACCAATATCCAACAAGGGTTAGGGCTAATACCAAATTTTGGTACGATTGATGCAATTTGCACATTTGAATGACTCTCTAGGAGAGCTTCTTCAATTTTGGGATTTGGCATTTTTAGCTCTTTTAAGATATCCTGGTTGCGCCTAGGTCAGCATAAATTTGGATGCAGCAGAAGGACAACCTTGATACCTCGGATGAAATAACGATATAAGGACCTAAAACCTCAGATTTTGGCAATCTATCAACGCAAGATTTAAGGTTATAAAACCATACGCCACTTATATGTCACCCACTCATACACAGTTCGTTATGTTTATATCACCTAGGTAAGTTGATTATTTCATGCCTTTTTCCTACTGATACATCATATAATGAAGCTGCTATCACACTCAAACAATTTTAATTTCAGTATGACAGTCTAACTTGCTGATGTACTATCATTTATTCTTTCCCAAACAATGAAAACTCATTTTCTATTTTCTATTTTTTGTGTTTTGATTTCTAAAATTTTTAAACTTTACAACTTACTCCCCCTAAACTCACGCACTAACTTAACTCTTTTTGGTTACTCCCTCTAAACTCACGCACTAACTTAACTCTTTTTGGCTTAGGGAAATTTCTCCCCCTAAATTTTTATTTTTATGGAGTAAGGTTTTAAAACAGAAATTTAAACACAAACACACTCCCTCTTTAACTTGACAAAAACTTTTTCACTTTTAGTAAAACATTATCTATCACGGAAGTAAATAATTCGTTACCATGTGTAACCTACTATTCACCTCAGATGCTTTACAGGAATAACCACTGTTAAACATATCAACAGTCCTTCTTGGTCATCCTACACACACTCAACAACTTAGTTAGACTTGAGAACCCAAACCCTACCGGTTTTGGGTTGACCATGAATGTCAATATAACTTAACTTAGTCCAATATCCATCACACCCTACTGGTGTCTTGGATGTCTTCCAAGTTGTTTAACAAGATTTATAATTTCCACGAGGTCTTTGATCGCGAGAGTTCCAATAAACTCTCGATTTTCCGCTCTTTGAAAATTATTATCTCGGAACCTTCTTCTCCAGTATCATATTTTGAACTTTGAAAAATTTTTGGATTGTTTTGAATATTTGAGTTACTAAAACCCCTATATTCGTTTCATCTTTGAAAATGTCGATTACCAGAAGTCTTGTTTCGATTTTGATATCCAAAATTTTTACTTTGAAAACAATTTGATTGACCATTATAAAGACTTGATTTAGGAGAAGAGTTTCTTGGACTATCAAATCTTCCTGATGTTGAAGGTTTAGATTGGAATCTCGGTTGTTTTGAATGACAACTTCGTTTAACATTGTTATTTGAACCAACCTGATTTCCTTCCTTAACCTCAACCTCAGTCTCAATTTTCGAATGCTCTGATACCATTGTAGGTCCCCTAATCCGTATGGATCTTCACAGAACCGTCTATCCAACCTAGAGTGCAAAATCCCCTAGATCAGATTATCACAGAAAACCAAAAAATATCAAGAACATGAACAATCACTTTCAATCCGTCTTCTATTGATTATCCAACACGAATGTTTATCATCAATTCAAGACTCACAAGAAATCTCTCAGCCACTCTCTATAGATTTCTCATACTCTCTCTACTAACCTCTCCTCTTCAACTCTATCTGAAGTGATTAACTGAGCAACGAGCAACCTTAACCCTAATGCAAAACTTTCTTTATATAGAGACAAGTTTGCAACTGGGCTAGGGTTTCACCACATGGGCTGCAAATAGGTCTAGGCCCAATTTGCCTACCACTCCCTATAATGTGTCTTGTTTAGCCCAATCACTTCAAATCAACTACTACAATACTAAACCCACTAACTATTATCGTTTTACTAATTACAAGATATCCATAGACCAAATCTAAGCTATTGTCACAAATATGCACCAACACTAGTGGCAATGAGATTGAAGGTAAGAGTGAATGTTTCGAGTTCAAGATCTCAACGACTGAAATGCAGTAGTTTACTGAGGCTGAAGCTCAAAAGTTGGTTGAAAGCTCTATACAAAAGGAAGAATGTGCATTCATATCTGGAATTGAGGTAACTTCTAATCCCATAGATAGACAGTGTGCTAGATGTGTAGAGTTTGTAGCTAAGGTTGACAGATATGCTCTTCATAGTACAAACTTGATTTCAGATCTAGAAAAATCCAGACAACTCAATGCAGTCTTATCTAGTTCGGATAAAGAACACCGAACCAAGATTAAGTCTTTGAAAATGATATCTCTGAACTTGTGAGACTCGTGGCACATGCAACTCTTAAAAATCAAGAATTAAAATTTAAGCTTGAATTAAATCAAAATTGTGTTTTGGATAAAGAAAAAAGTTATTTTGGAAAAGGACAATTAATTTCGGATTTACAAAGGAAAATCAAAAAATTTGGAGATTCGACTGAATTGATGAATCTGTGCCTAAACAACCAACGTCTCAAAGATTCTGAAGAAGAAATGTTTGGCATTGAGTATAGTAATGTGCTCTTCCAATCAATCACAACTATACATCAATGGCAAGCATTGATCCTGGATTGGCAAATTTTGTGCCAACAACTCCTCTGACTGTTGAGCCATATAGTGAATCTGAATCTGAGCGTGAAATAGTCTCAGACTCAGAAAAATCAAGGATGAGTGAAGCCACAAAGAAAAGTGAACTGAATTTTGAAAACATTGAAAACTTAATAAGTAATACAGTTTTAGAAATCTTTAATCAAGTTCAAAATGCTAACTCAAAACCACAATCTCGTGGGAAACCCTAAAAGAATTTGAAAAATGTTCCTAAAACCAAGTTTGGTAAAGGGGAAGATTTTAATCAAGAAGTAGAAAAAATTGAAAAAGGATCAAACTCTACGTTTGTTATCCAAATTTTGAAAAATCCCACAAAGGCTTCAACATCATCGAATATTCGAGAGGAACATCCAAAAACTGTTACAAAAGTTCGCAAATGCTACAAGTGTCATGTGAAAGGACACTTGGCCGCAGATTTCCCTAATGACAATGGCAAATTCCCTGTTGATCCTGATCAAAGAAAACCTTTTGTCAAAGAACCTGAAAATGATACAACAAATGCAAATAAGAAAAACAATAAAAAATCAAAAGTTTGTAAGGGGAAGAGTAATTAAACATGAACCAAAATCAGTACATAAAGCAAATGCTAAAGTACAACAACGTCAGGATCAACGTAAGGAACCAGTTAATATTTGCCCTGGTCGTGGATCAGTAAGTTCTTCACAAAAACATGATGCTCGTGAGAAAATTCCTCACAGACGCCAAAATCGTGTTACTTTCCAATCACTTGAGAATGACCATGGTTCTGGAGGATCTAATAACGACTATGTTAGATGTGACATCCCGGTTTTTCGGATATCTTAAACGGACTACTTCACGGTTATTCGTTCCTACGTTAAATTGATTCGGAGACTTAAATTTGCACGCTCGAAATAATTACGATAATCTCATGAACTTGTCAAACAAATTATGTGCTATGTGTATTAAACGTTTATGAGTTGGCGAATTATTATGTGATGTTCGATTTCGTGATTGTTTTAGTTATAAAATATATATAGTAAATATATAGACGAACCGAACCGAACCGCGACACGAGCCGGCCTCATTTCCTTGCGACTCAAGGAGTTAACCAAACTTGGGGATCAAGTTTTAAACCCAAACCGCCCCACCCAAACCCTCTCGGCGCGTGCACCCCAAACCGCAAACCCATTCCCTTTACCTTCATCCTTTGCGCTATATATACACACACATGCATGAGTCTTTCTTCACAAAACAAAAACATACAAAACCCTAGTATCTAAGGAAGCCGGCGGCAGCCCATCTCTTCCACTTGTTCCCTCGATCGCAAAACAGCCTACTACACCCCTTCTCGGTCGCGAACAACGTCTCTTCTCGGTCACGGATCTTCTCGGTCGCGATCTACCTTCAATCCGAATCGGCTCTTGTCCAAGTCTCGGCTCATTAATCTTGTTATTAAAGGTTAGGATTTATCATTGTTTGCAAGATCATATTCGGATTTATATGTTTGAATGTAGTGTTATGTTGCTAATCGGCTGATTTATCATAGTTTGCATGTGTGTTGTTTTCGGAAATCATAGTTTGCAAGTGTGTTGTTTTCGGATTGATAAAAACTATAGGTTATGATTAGGGTTGCATGGGTATAATATACATGATAGTATATGATTGGAAATTCTGTTCTTGATCGCATATGTTCAATGTATCGACGGTTTAAGCGAGTTAGATTGTGATAAAGTGCTGAATCAGATTGCTGAATGGTGGTTACAGCCAACTTCAACTGGCTGTAACTCGGTCATTATTTGTCGAAAAATGGATTTTCTGAAGTCCAAAACGTAGAGTTTTGAAAAACGATTCTAATGGCGCTGGATTCATATTTTTCTGAAGTCGTTTGATATTTTTAAGTGGCCAATTAAGTTCAGTAACTAAAGCTGTAAAAATCCTGAAATTTTGTTAGTTGTTTATCAAGTTGGATTTAATAATATGTAGGGAGTCGAATCATGAAATTTGTACAGCAACTATATATAGAAATTTCTGGGCAACTCCCACTGGAATTTTGTTAATTGGATGAACAGTGATTTTTAAATAAATTCTTCCGTAGACTGCAGTCAGAAAGTGACGAATCTGACTGCAGCCTGGTATATTAATATTTATGGATAATTGGTAAAGTATTAGGACTTGAAAAATTTATATAAAATTCTACAGTATAGTTGTCACCTCCTGTAAAATAATTGGAATTTTTGGAACGTTGGAACTATTTTATAACAATCCTCGAAAACAGCCGAATTATGAGTATGGAAGCTGAAACTTGATAACTTGCGAATGTGTGCACCAAAGTGTTGCATGGATTGGATTGTGTTCATGATAAATTGTTTTGATCACTATGTTCATATGAGGATACTTGCATGCATGTTTGAGTGTTAGGAATTCTGATTGTGTGTACCGCTTTGTGCGTAAATTATGTGTAAGATTTGTATTGGTGTGTTCACACACTGACTTGAAATCAATTGACTTGTTAGGACGCAATTAGCGGTCCCCTCATTTGCAACTTCTGTGTTACACTAACCGAGCAACTAAAGGTGAGTTCACGGCCCCTAACGTTATCCGGTTTTAAACAACAGGGGAGAAACATGTATACACTCTACAAATCTATCTCTTTACGTTATACGAAATTAACGTCACTTAACTATTCGGTAACTAAGTTAATGTTAATGTACGTTATGGTCACTAAGCAGCTATATCACACAAGTCCTCGACAATCTCTCGGATCGTTAGTATTGGGTTTAAATAGCGGGGAAATTATAAGTAGTACTACTGGGCCCGACAAGCCCCATCCGAGCTAGTCGCGCTAGCCGACCGGGTATGGTCAACGGGTGAATAATTTGGCCTAACTTCGCTATGGTCAGTGATAGGCCTGGCAACACGGAGGCACAACAGTCAGCTTCGATCGCGAACGTTTACGTGACATAACTTTAGGCTAGCTACCTATATATTAACATTGAACTTAATTACGAATCAACAATATTATCCCGGGTTAGGGATAATGGAACCAACAACGTTATTATTCCAAGTTAGGAATAATGGGACATCATTATTATTCCGGGTAAGGAATAATGGAACTATCAGTATTATTCCGGGTTGGGAATAATGGAACTAAACCGTTATCCCGAGTTAGGGATAACGGGGGAAACAAACTTATAACCGAACAAACGATTTTATGAAAACCTGTGAACTCACTCATCTTTAATGTTGACACTTGTTTCTTTACATGTTTCTCAGGACGCTAGGAGCTCTAGGTGCACTCACTTGCATTGATCAAGACACCTTTTATCGAGTCTCATTTACAAACATTGTTTTGGGTTTTTCATTTGTTTTGGCGTTTGTGTTGGCGCCCATTTCTCTATCTATTTTTATGCTTCCGCTCAACCATAAAAACTAATGCTTCCGCTAAACATTGAAACTAACTAAGACAATATAAAATCTACAATGAATGGTTAAACAAATGATTTTGGAAAACGTATTATCAAATCATATAGAGTCGTTCGACGTACTAGTGTCTCAGATTCTGGTTTGTTCACACGCCTCGCGGTAAAACTCCGCAAGTGGAAATTGAGGGTGTGACATTAGACCTCATGCTCAGAACCGGTTTGTCAATAACCAGATTGCGTCACCCCCTCGATTTCATAATCAGAGACAGCATTCGGTTAACCAACCAAGAACATTCTCAAGAAACAATGAAGTACCTAGTTTTGGTAGAAATTTTGAGCCTCCGAGAAGTCAAAATTTTGGATATCAAAACCATGGATGCCGAAACTTTGAAAACTTTGGTTATAACAATCGATCATCAACCTCGTATAATCCGCGATTAGCTGGGAACCACTACATAAACTTCCGAAATGGAAATATGGACGAAGTGGTGGTGACGGTTATTTTAAAGAGTTTTCCTTTGTAGATGAAATGAGACGACCCAAGACCATCATGGCTTGGGTCCCACATTCTAACTGAGTTCTTGGTGGTGAGTGTAGGAGTAGCTAAAGAGGGCTATCTATATTTGGTATATTGAAAGTGTCTGTTCCAGACACATGACATGGAATAAAGAATTGTTGAATAATTTAAAACAAATTCGTGGTGGATATGTAAACTTTGTTGGTAAGAAAGGAGGTTATATCACTAGTGAAGGATCGGTGTCAAATGGAAAGATAACGCTGCACAAAGTGAATTGTTTTGAAGAACTGAATCATAACTTGTTGTCGGCATCTCAAATCTGTGATAACAAGTATCCGATGTTGTTCACTGATAAAGCTTGCTTCGTTTTGCGTCCTGGATTTACTGTTCCAAAGTATTGGATCGTAATGAGGTCTCCAAGGGTGAATAATACATATGTTATGGATATGCGCCCGTTGGTCAACTCATTTGCCCCAGTGACTTGTTTACCATCAAGAGCGACTGAAAATCAATCTTACCTTTGACATAGATGAATGGGCCATGTGCATCTACGAAAAATGAACCACTTAGTGAAAAACGACTTAGTGTTGGGGGTTCCTTTACGTAGTTTCAACATGCATAGTAAGTGTGAATCGTGTGAAAAAGGAAAAAGTAAACAAAAACCTCACAAACCGAAAATTGTTAACTCGATCCAAAATCCACTTGAATTACTTCACATGGATCTTTTTGGCCCAATTCATGTGGCTAGCATTGGTGAAATGTCTTACTGCCTTGTTCTCACTGACGATTTCTCATGATATTCGTGGGTATTTTTCTTAAAAACAAAGGATCAAACTTTTGGCATTTTAAGACATCTATTTAAACAACTTGAGAAAAATTATTCACTTCCCTCTAAGAAAATCCAAAGTGATAACGGCACTGAATTCAAAAATCTACATATGGATGAGTTATATCGGGAAATGGGGATAGTTCATCAGTTCAACGCTCCTTATTTTCCCCAACAGAATGGAGTTGCAGAACGGAAGAACTGCACCCTAATTGAGGCGGCTCGTACTATGCTTTCTGAATCAAAATTACCAATTTTCTTCTTGGCTGAGGCGGTAAGCACTGCATGCTATGTGCTTAACCATGTGCTTACGGTCAAAAGAGAAGATAAAACATGTTATGAATTGCTTGAAAATAAGAAACCTAATTTAGAAGGGTTTCAACCCATTGGTATGAAATGTGTTATTAAACGAACGAAAGATACTCCTACAATGGGCGAACTTGGAGAGATAGGTTTCTTTCTAGGTTACGTTAATGGAGCTCCAAACAAACGTGTTTATAACATTAAAAACGGACTATGGAAATCATGTTTGATATAACTCCTTTAAGTTTCGATCCTCCACCATCCGAATTTGGTCCTAAAAATGGGTATGATTATGAGAAATTATTTAATTCATTTGATCTTCCTGATGTTTCAGAAGAAGATTCGGAGGTTGTTTACACACATCTTGTAGATAAAGATGAAGTGGATGCTAGCTGGAGAGCAAGTATTCCGAAAAATGTGACCCCGAATGCTGCATCAGGAGGTCGAGTCACTGAGTCGTCATTAGTAAACAATGTTGTTGCTGATCAGTTCCCAACTGCAGCTAGTCCTAGTAACTTTAAGGCTAGTAGTACTGCAAGTGTTGAAGGAGAGATTCAATCAAGTTTGGGAAACAATCTCCCAGCTCCGACTATCCCAGTTCCAGAATGAATATCTATCATCTGGTTGATAACATCATTGGGAATCCAAATGCTGGAGTGCAAACGCGAAAAGCATCTCAGAGATGCAGTGTCTATTTTCAGAAATTAAGCAGGAAGAGATATACACTCTTAGCCTACATGAAAGCTTTATCTCTTAGATTGAGCCAAAGAATCATCAAATGGCTCTAAGGGACAATTCGTGGTATGAGGCAATGCAAGAAGAGTTAGCTCAGTTCGACAAGTTAAAAGTGTGGAATTTGGTCGATCTTCCAAAAGGTCAACATGCAATGAACACAAAGTGGGTCTTTAAGTGCAAGAAGGATGATAAGGGTGTTGTCGTCAGAAATAAGGCACGGTTGGTTGTTCAAGGATTCAATCAAGAGGAAGGGATTGATTACACAGAAGTCTATGCTCCTGTAGCAAGACCGAAGTCATTCGTTTGTTTCTAGCCTTTGTGTCTATATGCGTATTAAAGTCTATCAGTTAGACGTTAAAAGCGCCTTCCTGTCACACCCTGACCCACAGCGGATATGCTAGTCGGGGCATGATTGGGTTTTCATCAAAGCTCATGACATTTACTATAATAAAGGTTCATATTTATTATTTCAAATTAAAAGAAATATTCCAATCAACACACAAACCATACAAACACCAAATGTTCTAAACAAGACATTCAAGTAACGTTTTATTCTTCTTCTACGGCCTAATCCTATGTGTTCCTTGCTTCAACCTAATCACCAGTATCATGTGTAAAAATAGAAATTTGGGTCAACAAAAGTTGGCGAGTGAATCCCGTTTAAATATTAGAAAGAATTGTTAAGTTCATTAATTAAAATAAAATGTGCATAAACAAAATATAAACAAATGTATATGTAAATTATCCACAAACCACATAATCATCTAGCAATGTACATGTGAGTACGATAAATGAGGTGCTGTGAAGGCTCAATCAATGGAGCCGATCTAATTAGGCGACGTGATGCTCTACCCGTATGAAACAGGGAACTGATGGGCCTAATGTGAATGCTTGACTGAAATGAGAAAGTATAACCATAAAAAACAATAAACCAAATATCACGTAACATGTTAATTCATATAATGGTAGTAGCACGAGTGTTTGCATAAATGATATAAATAAACGACACATGATACACCCCAAAACATGAATAAAAGGGGGAGTTTGTAGGTATTCACTCATAGTGGGTGCGTTCTTGAATTGATAACGAGCGCGCACGATTTAAGGATTCCAACCAACGAGAAAACTAACCTAAATATTCACGTAATAATTCGGTAAATATATTTCTTTTATTTGAAATTAGTATTTTTATTTAGTAACTTTTATTAGACTTTTTAGATAATTTTATAGTATTTATTACTAATTTTTGTGCTTAAAAAGAACTCATTTTATTATATATTTTTATGGATTTTGAAGAAAAAATAAAGAAAATGTTAATTAAAAAATATACCCTTCAGCGGGTCGAACCGGGTCAAATCTGGTGGTTTTGGCATCGTGTGAGACTCGAACGCATGACCTCCCGTATACATGCACGCAGCTCTACCAACTGAGCTACGTGTCTAACCCGAAATATATCCGTTTTTAATTATATATACACTTATTAAGTTAACGATCATTTGATTTTATTTAAAAAGGTTTGATAATGTTCAGAACATGTAACCGACCGGAATCGAACCTACGACCATGGCTTTGTGTTGCACACAGCCCGACCAATTGGGCTGTGTGACTAACACGGAGGATAAAGGATTTTAATTAAATTTATATACTATCTGTTTTGTTTTATATTTTAGTTATAAGAATGTTTGGATTTTGTAAGGAATTAGGCACCGTGTATGAGACTCAAACCCGGGATCATGCGTTTAAAATGCACACAGTCACCACTGGACTATGTGTCTAACCCGGTGTATATACTGGTTTTTATTTCTGTTAAACACTTACTTCAATTCATCTTCAACATTTCAAAACACAGAAAATGATTTAGAACCCGATTCCAGTTGAGATGATTACATTACTTCCTCAGACGAGATTATGATTAAACAGCAAAAGAAAAAAGTATATAATGTACCAATCAGAGGTGTCTTCCTGATCTCTGACGAGCTTTTCTGGCGACTGAAGATGAATCCGGCGAGTGTGAATTTGAGAGCAGAGGGTTTGCAAAGTGTGTTGGTGAGTGTGAGGGAGTTCTAAAGGAGTTTAGAATCACTATTTATAGCTAGAAGGCTGATTTGAGGTGTGTTTCGGTTTCAACAGTTTCGGTCAGAGGATTGATTGCCACGATGATTCTATAACCGAATTGAGTTATGATTAAGTCTTAATACATGATTGGAAATCAGTTTCTTTAGTTTAATTCGAAATGAAGCGGTAATTGATGGTGAATTGGGAGTTACAGCCGTTTACAGGGTGGGTGTTTTTGAAATGGTTTTAGAGTGTTGTTTCGATATAAGATTTATTTGATTTAGGATAATTCAGATATGTGTGTGTAGTGTAGTGGTGTGTTGTGTGTTGGTTGGGTGAAGACCCGGGTTCGATACCCACGGTCTGCACCCTTTTGTTATTTATTTTTTTATCACTTATATTTTATTTATTATCATTATTATTTAACCTTATTATTTTATTTATTATTTAATGCAAATAATACATCAAACTTTTAAACATTTAACATAAATACGTAACGAACATCATAACGTATATTTGAATTACAAAACGGAGCCCGTTTTGGAACCCGTTTTATGACAAATGTTACACTTACTTTATGGAAAATTGTAGGAAACTGTGTATGTATCCCAACCTCTGGGGTTCGCGGCTCCAGGATCTGAAAACAAAGTCTATCTGCTAGACAAAGCTTTGTACGGTCTCCATCAGGCTCCTCGTGCCTAGTACGAGACTCTGCCAAAGCACCTCTTAGATCATGGTTTTACAGGTGGTGCGATCGATTCCACATTGTTCATTTTAAAGAAAGGGGAGATTTTTTGATTGTGCATATTTATGTTGATGACATAATTTTCGGTTCTTCAAATGAAGAATTGTGTCACGAGTTCAAGAAAGTGATGAAGTCAAAATTTGAAATGAGTGCGATGGGAGAGTTGTCATTCTTTCTTGGTCTTCAAGTCTGTTAGGAGAAAGAAGGGACGTACGTACATCAAACTATGTCTACGAGATTCTCAAGAGATTCGGATTGGAAGATAGCTCTTCTTACGACACACCATTACCGACAAAACACAAGCTAGCGACCGATAAAGAGAGTAAGATCCTGAAGTGGATCCAACTTAATATCGAGTTATGATAGGTTCGCTTATGTATCTTACAGCTTCGCGTCCCGATATGATGTTTTCTGTTTGTTTATGTGCCAGGTACCAGTCCATTCCGAAGGAGTCTCACATGTCTGCTGTTAAACACATCTTCAAATATTTGAACGGGAATCCTAAGCTAGGATTATGGTATCCAGCTGAAGGTGGTCTGGACTTGATTGCATATGCTAATGCAGATTTCGGAGGGTGCCCAGTCAATAGAAAGTCAACCACTGGAGGCGCACAACTTCTTGGAAATCGTCTTGTCTCCTAGCAATGTAAAAAGCAAGTTGCTATGTCTTCATCCACGTGCGAGGTTGAATACATTGCAGCATCGAGTTATTGTGCTCTAGTTTTGTGGATTCAACAGCAATTTAGAGACTACGGTTTGATTTTACTCGAACTCTAATTCTTGTCGATAATAACTCTGCCATTTCCATAACTAATAATCCGGTTAACAATTAACGCACTATACACATAGATGTTAGGCATCACTTCATTCGCGACTGTGCTGAAAAGGGTTTAATCGAGGTGGTAAGGGTAGACACGTTGGATAATCTTGCCGACCTGTTTACTAAGACATTCGATCGGACTAGATTTGAGGATCTGGTCCGAATGATTAGCATGATCAACCCTGAGTAAAATGTTTTTCGAAACTCGCATAGAAACTTTATTTAGCATTTTAATGTACAGTTCTTAATGCTTTTCAAACATTAAAAACTCAAAACAAATTTTACTTAGTTGTAGGTTATTTTTTAAACATCTAGAAATTTGTAAAAAATGCGGTTGTGTCAAGAAATAGGAGAAATGATAGTACATTGGTTAGTCGTATCTGATGCAGGATTGTGGTGTTAGCTAAATACTAAGCATTAACTGTAGTAGAGTCTTTATACGTTGCTTCGCTAGGTTTTACGTGTAAATAAGAACCTGCTTTTGCGATATAAACATAATGTGTTGTGTAGCTCGTGTGATACATCTCTCGGATATATGGTCTTAGTATCGTAATTTCGTTTGATAAATTGCCTAAATTCTGAGATACTAGGTCTTTATGTTTGTTAAATCTCTAGAGTAGTATACTTGGTCTTCTGATTTTGTTTAAGCAATAGCCTAGACCTCGTATAATGCTTTGCTAAGCGTTTCGTGTGTGCGCAAACCCCTCTTGGTGGATTTCTTTTCTGCCACAACAATCATCACCAAATGATTTGTTTAAACTTGTCATCACAGGATGTATAATTCTCTGCAGAAAAAGATACCAAATGTTGGTACACCACTTTTAAGTCGAGCCTTCATCTCTCTGTCTGTGCGGTGGCACTAACCTGAGCTCTCAAGGTATCGCATTTAGCCGGATGCAGGAGATTTTTCAGATATATTCACCTGTAAGATGCAATGTTTGGAAGTTTTGATACGGGAGTATATTTTGAGGTGATTAATGCATTTAATCACATATCTCGAAAGCAGTGTTCGAAAGCGCGCTAAAACTTAAGAGGATCACAATACCATTGAGCTTCTTGAATTGTTTATATTATCTAAGTGTTTAAACTGAACCCTTGATCTTGTATTGGATATTGACAGAAAACTGATATGATCTCCTTGCTCCGACTTCACAAAAATATAGATAGTGTAAATATTATCTTAGTGTTAGTATTTTTTAGCTAGTCAAAAATGTTAAACAAAAAAAGATCTTTGCTTTCTTGTTTCTATGTGCGGGTTTTTCATTCAAAATATTTCATAGGGTTGTGAATATTTTAATGAGGTTTGAAACATCAGGTCTGGTAACCATAAAATAAGTTTTTTCAATGAAAATTAGTCGTGCGAGATTTATTTGAGTGTGAATGTTTTCAAAAGGATGTTTGGTAAATTGTTTAAAAGTTGTGATCTATTTCCAAATTTTAAGGAATAAAAGTGAAAATTTTAACAAAATTGGGCTCCAGGTTTGTTAACTTTCCGGATTTACAATTAATTAAAGGGCTCCGGGATAGAGCTCACTTTGTTTCCGGGTTTTATAAAATGCTTCTGCCCTCCGAGTTTAGAGTAGTGTTTCAAGTCTTCTCCGAGTTTAACTCGAGGTGTTCGTTTCCGAATTAGAAGTCGTTTAAGGAATTAAAGCAAGGTTTTAGTCTGTCCGGGTTTGTGTGCATATATATGGATTCCGGATTTAAAGCGAGTCATAGTCTGTCCAGATTTGTGTGCATATATATAGATTCTAACCGTTAGTTAACAGTCTCACATCTCACTTCTTCATCCCATGTGTTTCTTTTTCTCAAAACCCACTTCCCAAACCCTTGTTCTACTTATATTTGTGTTAAGTTTCAACATTCAGTTCATCTTTAGCTTTTTAAAGTCTCAGGTATGTATTGTCATTCTCGATCATCTTCACAAGATTTGGTAATATAATGTTGTCTAGGGATTGTTCTATCTTATTCAAACTTGGTGTTTTGCTTGTATGATGTTTGTATGATAAAGTTTTGGTTAAATGCTTGAAAGTTCTTGTGGGTTGTTTGATTTGAAGTTTTGGTGGATTTGAGTTAGGATTTTGGGTACAATATGTGGGGGTTGTGTATCATCTTCAATAACTTGGTGTTCTTGAATATGGTTTTTTTTTGTTTTGAAGAGTTTTGAGTGTTTTTTTGATGTTTTGATTTGTTTGGATGGTTATTAACTTTTTTTGTTGATTTTAGAAATATTTAGTTGATTCTATGCTTGGTCGATCAAAATTAATAGTGTGTTATGTTGGTGTTCTTGGCGGGAGTTTTGGTAAGTATCTTCGTAAGGAAGATACTCTGCTTTTGAATTTTTACATTTTTTATCCATTGTTATAAAGGGAAATCTTGTTGTTTGATGTTTGAAACACGGAGAATCTAAGTTTTCCTTCCGCATGTTTGGAGGGTTCTTAGCTTAGGTTTGTTGATGAGTTTCAAACTGGAGTCCGGATTTAAATACGGATTAAAGAACCGGTTGTTTTCTTTCCGGATTTAGAACTCTTCCGGGTTAACGCAATTGTTTTCCGGATTTACCATTTTCTTTCGGGTTAATGCAATCGTTTTCCGGACTTACCATTTTCTTTCGGGTTAACGCAATAGTTTTCCGGATTTACCATTTTCTCTGGATTAACGCAATTGATTTCCGGATTTAAATTTATTTCTGGAGATGTCTGTTCCGGGTTTATAAACCCTCCTATCTCCGGACTTTCTCTATGTATCTTCCGAGTTTCATGTAAGTAAATTATTTTCCGGGTTTAGCTTGATTGGTTCAATGATTCTCCAGGCGTCATCAATCTGGATTTAACATAAGTTTCTGACTTATCTGTTTAGCAGCTATCCGGACTTGTCTGATTTTTTTATCTGGATTTGTCATGTGTTTCAGTGGTGTTTTGTAGGTAGAGTAAGTTTCTCAAGTTCTAGTAGCATTTGAGTGTGTCTTACTGCAATCTTTCTACTACTTAAACCATTAACAAATCTGATGCACTTGTTTCTCTTATGCTTGTATATGTTGACAGATATGGCAGACCAACTTATTGATCAGCCAGTTGAACAAAAAGGAGCACAACCTACAGCAGCCGCTCCTCCTGCTCCAGTGCGGGAGTTTTTCAGCCATCACAACCAGATAGTGATGAGTGGTCCATTGGACAACCCTCAAGTGCTTTAAAAAGATCAATATTCTGCACTTAGTTGGTTAATTATCGAAATGTGATAACTACGGTGTGAATGGCTTTGCAGGTACCTAAGAGCATAAATAAGCGATTTTAATGTGCTTTGATAGGAGCTTGTATTTGGCCAAGTGAAGATGGAAAAAGAGAGGGTTGATAAGAGAACAAAGTGAGAAAAAACTGGAACCACCGTAGGCTATGGTAGGGGCCGTGCTTACGGTGATGTTGATTCCTTATTTGTGCACTATAAGCAGAGGATTGAGGCCATAAGGACATGAAGGCCACCGTAGGCTACGATGGGCACCGTAGCTTACGGAGGTGACCTGCGAGAAAAGTGTAACTGCCCTTTTTAAAATAGTTTTTGAAGAGTCTTTTGGATATCAATCATTGGAGACGTTTTTCAGCAGTTCTAGAGGTGAATTCGAGTGTGCTACTAGGTTCAGAAACAATTTCTAACATTTGTTTTGTGTTTATGATTCGTATGAACATGGAATTTGATGGTGTGATGATTTACATAACCATGAGTGGCTAAACTCATTGTGATCATCCGAGGTTGAAGGTTTGCTTGAAACATTTGCGTTTTTATCCATATTTCTAGAATAATATACTTGCTATGTTTGTAGTTTATTATGGTGTTTGAATGTTTGTTTGTAAGCTATTAATTTGATGTTTTGATCTTAGCCTAAATAGTATGTTCTTGGTGCCGTTGACAATCGAGATATCATGGGAGGGGTTAGGGTTGGATATTGGTTAATTAGTCATCGGGTAACAACCTCGCGTTTTTATAATCCGAGTACTTAGTTCCCTTTCATCACAAACAAACAATCATACATGAATCATGTCTATGTGATTCTTTCTAGTTGGATTTAAACACCAATGTTAATTGAAACCGGAAACCTAGGATGGTTACTTTCTCCTAATCTTCTTTAACAACCAATATTTGAATTGCAACTTCTTTAGCTAAATTTAGTTTTAAAACCAAAACACTCAAAATCTTGAATTCATTTTCTTGCATTTTAGATAAACTAGTCATTTTAGTTTATATTTTAGATAGCACGTATTCCACAAACTCCCTATGTTCGATACCCACTTACCACTAACTATTAGTAGTATTTGGATTAAATTTTCTTGAGACTACGATCTTACGTCAACAATATTGGATGAAAATGTTCGTGGTGCTGCAAACTATGCTAAGATTATTCGATTTCTTCGAAACTCAAGAATTAGTTTCGCAATTTCTAAAAATGTACATCAGGGGCAAGCATATATTTAAGACTTTTGGCGTACAGGTCGAACAGTAGGAGATGCAATCGAAGCCATTGTAATTGAAAATCAAGCCATTCTCTTTTTCATTTTCCAAATGTGGCAGCTTTAGTCCCTTCAAGTTTAGTATATATTTTTTAAACGACTTTCAGCTTTCTGCATTTTGGTCCCCTGATCTCTAACTCCAGGTTCTTCGTTTATTTATCCGTTTAAACTCAATTATTTTCCTATTCGCACTATGACCTGCAATAATATAAAATAATAAAATGCAAACCTATAAAGACTAAAAACAACTCAAAAACTATAAAAATAATATACAAAACACAATGGAAAAATGGTGTGTTTTGCAACACATCAATGATACAAACTCAAAATAGCCGGGGTGTTACACTCGTGTTGCTGATTATTCGAAGTCCTATACAGGTTCAGTTGTTGACTTTGAGCAAGTAGAATGTCCTTCAGCTCCTTGAACTTAGTACCAGATGATTATCCACTCGAAGATTACTGTTGGAACCCTGGCGGGTTTCCTCCTGACCTCTAGTTGGATTGATTTTTCCAACCCGAATTATAACAGTTATTAAATGAAGCATTTTGGAAATGGTTATTCAGGTTAAAAGTATAGTTAACCTTTTCTTGTGATTTTACAGGTAATCAGCTGTCTCATGTCTCCACGACATATCTCACACTTCCGATCCTTCATCTTTATCTCCCTCATCTCCCTCTTCAAAGCCTCTAACTCAGTAGCCAAACTAGTGTCAGGAGTGACATATTACACACCTCTAGCAGTGGAGGTGGTCCTAGTAGAAGGAATGGAATTCCTCGTAGGATGGCTCTGCTGACCTGCCATAGTAAAACTCTCAAACATGTCCTCACACTCAGTAGGATCCTTTTTATCCGTGATACAACCTCCAGCGGCAATGTTAGACATCAGCTGAGTGTCAGGAGTAAGACCATTATAAAACTTCACCACCAGAGCCCATTCAGAAAGACCATGTTGGGAGCCTTGCTAAGCAAGGTTTAGAATCGCTCCAACGCCATGTAGTATGGCTCATTGGGATCCATACGAAACGAATGAATGTGGTCTTGAAGTCGGGCAGCCTTAGATGGAGGGTAGTACTTTTTATAGAAATTAGATTTATGAATCTCCCAAGTAATGATAAAATTTTGAGGCAAAGTATCGAGCCAAGTTACAGCTCGACCAGCAAGGAAAATGGGAACAAGCGCAGATAAATTGCATCAGCGGTAACACCCTGAAGATTGAAGGTGCTACAGATACGAAAGAACCGGGTGATGTGGCCTAGTGCATCCTCATTCTCCAGACCAAGGAATTTAGCACTGTTAGAAATTGTGGTCATGATATAGGACAAGATCTACCTATTCTGGTTAGCGGGAGCTTCAGGTGAAGTGATGGGAGTTCAGCCTCCGGTGAAGCCTTCAGTGGCACACTGGTGGACTGTGCGTCTAGCAAGAGTATCACCCATAGCAACTGTAGAAAAAGGAATAGGAATGAGTACCTTTTTGTCGGTGATCCTACGAATATGCTCTTGGTGCTGGCTAAGATGCTCAAACAACTCTCGTACAAGTTCAGATGAAGCTGAGAATTTGGGTGGTCCCTGTGAATGAGTATGGGGCATAAACTGGCAAATCAAGAAACAAAAATACAAAATTATGACTACACTAAAAATAATAAATGCAACCTAACACCTAGGGGCACAAATAGCAAATAGCAATCAGCAATCAAAGCAAGGACAGCTTAAGGCAAATAACTAAAAGTAAATAAAAAGACCAAAATTACGACTTAGGTCGTTCTCAAAAGTGCCTAAAAAGTCCCGGCAATGGCGCCAAAAACTTGATGTATAGTTTTTGCAACTATTTTTATGACCAAGTTTTAAAGTGGGACTTACTAACTACACACAACGGCAAATGAACTAGACGTGAAAGTAGTATGATTAGCAAAACTGAGTATCAAACCGTGGACTCCAGGCTGGCACCTCTAATAATTAACCCTAATCATAATTCTAGTCCTAATGGATTTTTAGAATTTGGTTTTTATTTTAAGAATTAATTAACTAAGATTTTAACTAAATTAACGAAACTAACGAACACGAAGGCAACTAAAAACTGTGAACTTAACAAGGAGAGATGAACTAACCACTTAGGCGGGAATCACTAATGATACGTGTAGACAACTATCTAGCAAATGACTTAGGTTTCAGTTTCTAACTGACTACTCCCGTGTGAAAGAGAATAAATCCTAGAGCAATTAGGTAACAAGGGAAATGACCCACTAACTCAAGAACCTAAAAGCCGACTAATGAATACAACCAAAACATGTGATGGAGTGAGGAAATAAGCCTAATTAAAGGTTCTAAATCACACAACTATTAGATTCCAATGACTACCCTTAACCAACCCTCTAGATGTGAAGCAAACTATAACATGATACACCAAAATTCTTGGACTGACTGACACACGAATAAGCAGACGAACCCCGAGTTCTCGGGTGCTCAAAACTACCAAGCAATGCATAGAATTACCTAGCAACTTCTAATTATTCTTCGAACCAAAGAAGATGGATGCACACTAATGTCTAGCTCATTTTAAATTGATTTTATGTTATGAACTATTATCAAGTTCAAACAAATAGATTGAGAATCACGAATAAATCACCACTAGTTGTGTTAAGACTCGCTTTTAAGTTGTTTATTCGCAATTCTCAATCTAATTGTTCAAACTTGATAATAATTCATAACATAATATCAATTTAAAATCAGCTAGACATTAGCGTGCATTGTTTGGTAGTTTTGACCACCCGATAACTTGGGTCCGTCTTGTAACATTCGTCGTAAAACGAGTTCCAAAACCCGCTCTGTTTAAAAATTTTAGAATTTATTAAAAGTTTCGTTACGCATTTTATTCATTTTATAAAATGTGTTAGATGATTTTCATAATTAATAAATAAATTAGATAATTAATATATTGACTAAATAAAAAATATATATATTACCAATATTTAAGATTTTAAAATATAAAACAAACAAAAAGGGGGAAGCCGGGAGTCGAACCCGGGTCCCTACCTAATACACACATTGTATTCACCACCGAGCTACACATACTTGATGTACTAAAACTCAAATTAAGTAAATTTTATACGCTCGCTAACCTTTAACCTGCAACTCCATCGATCAACCGGTAACTGCCAAAATCAAGAATTTAGCAATCAATCCGCGGATATTTTTTATTGAAAACGAATAACTGATTCCTATCATCAAATGTAACTGAAATTCGAATCAAATTAACATAAAAACCGAGTAAATCTTTGACCCGAAATTTAAGCTTTAAAACCAAAAAAATAACTACCTTCCACACTATAAATATTGATTGTAACACCACATCCAAACTCGCTCATTCTGTTAATCTCACTCTACACTCTCGGAGTAACATTTCGGTGCAACTATGCCCTTCGCCGGAAAACCGTGCTTTGCCAGAATCCTACCGGAGAGTTTGCAATTATTGGTATAAACTCTTGATTCTTTTATCTTATATCGTTTTATGTTTAGTAATCGTAAACCAGTTAATCTAACTGGAATAATTTGGATTAACAGTCGAGGGTGATATTTTCTGGGTTTTATACATGAAGAAGATGAACTGATTTAGTGTTTTTGTATAATCAAAATTGTTGTTTTAAACAGGTTAGACACATAGTCCAGTGGTGGACTGTGTGCAAATGCAACACATGTCTTGGGTTCGAGTCTATATACGTTCCGGTTTTGCAAAATTAAGCAAACTTTTTAATCCGGTAATGAGTCACTCCAGTATGTACATAAAAATAATTAAGATCTTCAATCCACCGAGTTAGATACCCAGCCCAGTTGGTAGGGCTGGGTGCAAAACACCACCGAGGTCACGGGTTCGATTCATGCTTTACTCACCGGTTCATTAAGTTAAACCTTTTTAAATAATAAAGTAATTCTGGTTTAATCTAACAAGTGTATAAGAGGAATTAAAATAGGATTCATTTCGGGTTAGACACGTAGCTCAGTTGGAAGAGCTCCGTGCACGCAACCGAGAGGTCACGAGTTCAAGCATCACCACACGCTGCCAATATCACATATGAACCGGTCAGATTCTGACAAGCCTGAAAGGCCCAAAAATTTTTATATTTTTATTATTATTATCTAATTATTTTATTTAATTATTTACTTCTCTTATTCTAATTTTCTCAATTATAATAAGATTAAAATTCCATTAAATATCATAAAAATAATCTAAACATCAAATAAAAAGTATTAAATTGAAATATGAACTTTTATTTATTTATCGAATTGTTACATTATTATTTAGGTTAGTTTACTTCGTCGGTTAAATCCTAAATTCGTGCGCCTTCGTCATCAATCCAAAGAAACGCACCCACTGTGAGTGAATCTTTACAAATTCCCCTTTTTATTCATGTTTTGGGGTGTATCATGTGTCGTTTCATTTATTTCGTTTATTCAAACACTTGTGCTATTACTATTATATGATCTAACGTGTGATGTAAAGATTACTTGTTGTATTGTGCGCTTACATTTTTGTCAGTTGGGTGCAATCATTCATTAGGCCCATCAGTTCCTCGTGGAATACGAGTTGAGCATCAGGTGCCTCATTAGATCGGCTCCGTTTGATTGAGCCTTGATCTCATTGTTCATCATTCGATATGCGTGTGTGTGCATTAATTGATATTATGTGGGTTGTGGTTAAATTTACACATGCATATACTCATATTTGGTTTATGCACATTTTTATTTAAATAACCAATACAACTAATTCGTTTAAATGTTTAAATAAGATTCACTCGCCAACTTTTGTTGACCCAAAACCCTATTTTTTTACACATGATACAGGCGGACAAGTTGAAGCAAGGAACACATAGGAATTTGCCTTAGAAGAAAAAAGTTCATGAATGTTGTGTTTAGAACATGTTGTGCTTGTATGTTTATTATAATTTCTCCTTTAAATTAGAAATAATAAATATGAAACTTTATTATATTAAATGTCATGAGCTTTGATGAAAACCCAATCATGCCCTGACTATCAATTCCATTCTAGGTCAGGGTGTGACAGATTGGTATCAGAGCTTTTGACTATAGGGATATAGGATAGGTTATTAGACCCTTAGAGCCTATACTATAGTCGATTAGATTTTAATTGCTTATATGGTTACATGCAAACTCATGATGTTTATTTGTTTCATATTTGTTACACACACAAAATGCATGCAAGCACTTCCACTATCATTATACTTCATGAGTTATACATATTGTCAAACATAACATGCTTACATATACATTCATCACGCACGTTTCAATTCTCACATATTTAAATCATTCTCATATTTCTTTATTTAAGATTTTGTGATGTTTTCATTTTTTTTTTCAATCTCATCAAAGTGAGTTCTACGACGGACATGTAGTAACTGGAAGGGTACAAGTACCGGTAGTCGAAACGTCCTGTCTAGGTTGGCACTCGTATAAATCCAATATAACGGACTAGATTGCCTACCTGGGGACTAACGATGAGAGTACGAAGGACCTATTAGACCAGAGCATGCCACACCAAACGTCGTATGAACTAACTCCACTTTGAGTTGTCACCGTGTCTACACCTGGACACCCTCCGACCTTATATTTTGCAATCATGTTTTACCATTTTCATTCAGGTGGCGTGAATGTTAATAGGCCAACACCAATGTGAACCCTACCAGAGCCCAGTAGTCATGGGGGCCCACATGATTACCAAGGCCAAGTATGGGGACATATGGGGCCCAAACATGAGCAAAGCCCAAGACATCCTATGGATGTAGCAATATATTTTCTTCATTTGTTTTGTGAATGTTCATTTCTAAATACGACACATGAAACCTATATGTCAAACTTATACTCTCGATACGTATTCCTTGTAGATGTCTTCTAGTCACTCTCGTAGAGGTAGGAGATCAGGAAAATCTCGCGAGCGCATGGCTGCCCAAATCGCTCAACAAATGGCCGCCGTACTTCCCGACATCGTAGTTCAAGTCCAACAAGCTCTTGCCGCTAATCCCATCAACCCAATCAACCAAGAAGGTCAAAACGTTGTCAACCCTCCCCCAAATACCACTAAGTGCACCTATAAGCACTTCAACTCATGTGATCCTCCAAAGTACGAAGGTACTGAGGGAGTCACTTCTCTTCTTCGGTGGTTCGAGGAGATGGAAAGTACATTCCTCAACTGTGATTGTCCCAACAACCGCAAAGTGCGCTATGCTACTGGACGCTTGTATGGAGTAGCCCTGACGTGGTGGAATGCTGAGAAGGGCAGACGAGGCGCCGAGGCCGCTGTAGCCCTACCTTGGGAAGAATTGAGAGAGCTTATGACTTAACGTTTCTGTCCAAGATGTGAAATTAAGAAATTAGAGGACGAGTTCTATTCCTTAAAGCAAAAAGAGGGAGATCACATAACCTATAACAAGAGATTCCTCGAGTTGAATCAAATGTTTCCGAATTGTTTCACCCCTCTTTACCTTTGATCGAGCACTACGTTCGGGGTCTTCCTTCAAATATTCAGGACCCTGTAATAAGTACCACACCTGCAACTTTGGAAGCAGCAATGGAGCTAGCTACAGAGCTCACCGAAAACCACATTAGGAATGGAGACATCAAGGAAGAGAAGAAGAAAGATAAAACACCAACCGAAACCTCAAACCCAACCCAAACTGAATCCTCTTCCCAACCCACTACCAAGAGAAAGCGAGACGGGCAAAATTTCATTGTCACACAAGGCAATCAACCAGCTCTACAAGCTGTACCACTCCAAGCTATCCCAGTCACTCAAGTAGCACCCAACTCTGCTTACCCAAATAAGAAACCCTACATTGGACCTCACCCTCAATGCAACACCTGCTTTTATAACCACCAACCTACCATACCTTGTCGATTGTGTGCAAATTGTGGGTGTTATGGTCGTACTTCCCAAAACCAGGCTTTACCCCTACCCAAAACACGATCCAAACCTATCAACAACCCCAATACCCCATAGTTCCATATGTTCGAGCTTGCTTTAATTGTGGTGACCCTACTCATTTTAGAAACACGTGCCCTAGATTGGTTAACATCATTAACGCCCAAGCTCAAGCAAACCCAGTTAATCAAGCAAATCAAACAAACCCAGCACCCCCACCAGCAAGAGGAAGAGCTTACAATATCAATGCTAATCCAGTTGAAGTCAATAACGGTGCAAACGAGCAACCCAACTAGCCTTCCATCACCAAGAACAAGACTCCGCTCCAATCGTCGAGTTTTTAAGGTTCTCAATAAATCTCAATCTTTGTGTATCCCTGTTTTAATTTGGGAATTTATGTATCCAAGAATTTTAAGGCTAATTGATATCATTGTTTTATTCATTCATCGGTTAAAATTTCATGTCATCATAACATCATGACGTACCTCGCTTCATCATTTAAGGAAGTTGAGTCGTGTCTCACTTTTTTCATAGACTGGCCCCTTCATCATAACAAACGAGAGAGGTACCGTCATCATTCAATCATGTATTCTTTCAGATTTGAGACTCGAGCTTTGGCTGTTGTGTTTGTTTATGTTTTGTAGATTTTAGAGTACATAGAACTAATCATAACTTACTGACAAAGCCAATGAAAATTTGACAAGAAAATGGTGGATACGCCGCTGGTACTTCCTATATATGAGTATTCTTATCAAAGGATCAAAAGAATTGTCAGGCGGTTATAAAAGTGCCATGTAGGTTTTAATATCGTCATGGTTGAAGTTTTTGTATTGTGATATAACTTTATCTTTTAACGCATCAATTCTCTCAAAACTCTTATGCATGAGATCATATTCGGTCAATCAACTCTGTGTATCAACGCTTCTCATCTTAGGCATCAAAAAACGATTCCTGTAGTAGGGAATTCAAACCTTACTAGGAATGTTACCGCCTCAACCAAAATCCAAACAATTGCACCTCCTTTTTTCTGTTAAAAGATTTTCAGATATTAGTCAGAGTACGTTGGGAGTCAAAACGAAAACCTGAGTTTACTTGAGAATGCGAAGACTTCCGCATCTTTTCCCTATTACAACTTCTATTACTTAAATTTCGAGACGAAATTTCCTAAAAGTAGGGGATACTGTAACATTCGTCGTAAAACGGCTTCCAAAACCCGCTCTGTTTAAAAATTTTAGAATTTATTAAAAGTTTCGTTACGCATTTATTCATTTTATAAAATGTGTTAGATGATTTTCGTAATTAATAAATAAATTAGATAATTAATATATTGACTAAATAAAAAATATAAATATTACCAATATTTAAGATTTTAAAATATAAAACAAACAAAAAGGGGGGAGCCGGGAGTCGAACCCAAGTCCCTACCTAATACACACACCGTATTCACCACCGAGCTACACATACTTGATGTACTAAAACTCAAATTAAGTAAATTTTATACGCTCGCTAACCTTTAACCGGCAACTCCATCGATCAACCGGTAACTGCCAAAATCAAGAATTTAGCAATCAATCTGCGGATATTTTTGGCTGAAAACGAATAATTGATTCCTATCATCAAATGTAACTGAAATTCGGAATCAAATTAACATAAAAACCGAGTAAATCTTTGACCCGAATTTAAGCTTTGAAACCGAAAAAATAACTGCCTTCCACACTATAAATATTGATCGTAACACCACACCCAAACTCGCTCATTCTGTTAATCTCACTCTACACTCTCGGAGTAACATTTCGGTGCAACTGTGCCCTTCGCCGGAAAACCGTGCTTTGCCAGAATCCTACCGGAGAGTTTGCAAATTTCGGTATAAACTATTGATTCTTTTATTTTATATTGTTTTATGTTTAGTAATCGTAAACCAGTTAATCTAACTGGAATAATTTGGATTAACAGTCGAGAGTGATATTTTACGGGTTTTATACATGAAGAAGATGTACTGATTTAGTGTTTTTTTGTATAATCAAAATTGTTGTTTAAACAGGTTAGACACACAGTCCAGTGGTGGACTGTGTGCAAATGCGACACATATGTCATGAGTTCGAATCTATATACGTTCTGGTTTCGCAAAATTAAGCAAACTTTTTAATTCGGTTATGAGTCACTCCAGTATGTACATAAGAATAATTAAGATCTTAAATCCACCGGGTTAGACACGCAGCCCAGTTGGTAGGGCTGGGTGCAAAACACCACCGAGGTCACAGGTTCGATTCATGCTTTACTCACCGGTTCATTAAGTTAAACCTTTTTAAATAATAAAGTAAATTTTGGTTTAATCTAACAAGTGTATAAGAGGAATTAAAATAGGATTCCTTTCGGGTTAGACACGTAGCTCAGTTGGAAGAGCTGCGTTGTAACACCCCAACCGATGGCGGAAACATCGGGATGAGACGAAAACGAGATTGCTCATTGCTCACAACATTATTAAGTGACAATAATTAATTAAACCATATTTCATTTCATAAGAATTGTCAAATACATCAATGTAACAAAACAAAGAACAACCTAACATTTGCAAAGTCATAACAAGATTGATACGTCGACATTAAACCTAACGTCTAATTTGTGTGTATCTAGTCCTTGCTATATTGTTTTCATAGCGTCATCTCCTTCAACCTGTAACATGTTTTAAAATAAAGTCAATGCAAAAGCAAAGGCGAGTACACAAGTTTAAGCATAGCATACGTATACGAATAAAGTTTTTAACAATCCTCATGGCAACCAAATCTATACAAGAGCATATCAAGGCATGAAATACTAATAATCAAACCCGTAACGCAATCACGATGTTTTAACATGACCTCACGAATAACACGATGGAGGTGGATGCGTGAATTCCTATAGCGCTAAGCATGTCAAACAAAGGCTAAAAATAGTTAATGACTAAAGCATAGCATAACGTTTATCCCCAGACAAGCAACAAGTATACGATTCAAGTAGTCATGTGTATAGGATTGTTTGTGCGTTTCATAAAGTTTAAGTGTTTGTGATTTTTGTATATGGAAACATGTTACACCCAAAAAGTGATATAAACAAATGTGGGTCGAGTGTACTCACCAAAATTGCTAAGTCTTCTTTGGAAATTCCGCGACGAGTTGATGAGTTGAAGAATGAGATGTCGAGCACCTTATATGGCAAACGAAGGTATGAGTATTCGGAATTAAGACCGAGGATTTGAATTGGAATTGAATGTACGCATGCATATAAAACATGGCTCATGTAACGATTCTAAATTTAATTTCGTCGAAAGTGTTATGGAAGTGTTTGTCAAAAATAATAGATAAGCGTAACTATCGATATATTTATTATTATATAAAAATCCATTGGATGTGATACGCGATCTTTGATGTTTAACTAATAAGCAAAATATATATTTTTTTGACGGAAAGATTACTAGATCTATATATGTTTTGAAGGAAAGAAAAGAATAATATATATGTGTATATATATATTTACGAAAAGAATAATAGTTAATTGTATATATCTTTTACGAAAACCGTAGTATATCTCTTTTGTCGTTAGATAATATATTTTGTCGAAAAAACGTATTAACTAAATATATCTTTGTCGGGAAGTATAATAAATATATGTATATTTTTGTCAGAAAACGGGCAGAGTTTCCCCTGTTTTAGGACGATCCCGACAACGCCAAGTGTCGATTAAATGTTTTCAAAACTCAACAATAGTCGAAACAATGTATCTTTATTTATGTATAAGTTGGTTATAAACACATCAAGTCGGTCCGCGATTAGATTAACATAAACATAAAACTTATAAACAAAAGAGTCGTTTAACCTATACCCCGTCTCATGTCGGAATGTAGACCGACACTAGACTTAAACTAAACCAAACATGAACCTGAAACAGCAAGATAATCTAACTTGGATCGAGACTTTAACAAAATAAAACCCGAATCAAAACTGAAGCAAAAGGAGCGAACCCAAACTGGAACTGTTGTTTACTGATGCTGTCTCGAACCCGCGACTGTTTGACCACAGTTGACCAGGTTTGACCTGGTTTGACCGAATGCCAAACTGAAACGAGACCCGAATTGACTGAGCCAGATCTGTCATTGACTCACTGCTGACCCGAACCCGCTGAACATGAGCCATGAACTGAACCGAAACGAATCGTAACCTGCCGAAAGAAAAGAATTAACGGGATTCGAAATAGAAGCAAAACCAAGACCCGAACCGAGACTAACCTTGACTGAACCGAGATTCGACCCGGAGCGGATCCGTGGACTGTTTGACTGCTTGACCAGACCCGAGCTTTGACTAGGTCTAACCGGGTTGACCGAACCAAAGCTGACCCGAGTCTGGCACTTGAACCAAGTTACCCGCGTTGTGGGAACCGCGCCAACTGGAACGACAAAACATTTGGTACACGACTTTAGACATGAAAGATTGACCGAATCGGAAACCAAATCAAACGAGAACTCAAACCTGAATCTGGAACTGATTGCGTCGCCGTCGAGTCCGCGGGAAACCGGCGACTCACCCCGATACTCTGACAGAGACTCAAACCTGAACGTGAACCCGAATCAAGACCCGAACTCTAAACTGAGACGAAACGCGAACTGCCCAAAGGTAACCACCAGCGTCACCGCCGGCACGGCTCCGCCGCTGCTGCTGCTGTGGCTCCTGCCGCCACCGCCGTCGCGGCTTGTGCCGCCGCCACCGATGTTGATGTTGTTGGCTGGCGACGCTGCCACCAATGGTGGTGGTGTTGCTGCCGTGCTTTTGTCTGCGAGAGGGAGGAGTGAGAGCGCGGTGAGGGGATGAGAGGGTTGTGTGCAGGTAGGAATGGAGAAGGGGGGGGGGGCAGGGAGATGAGGGTGCAGCGTGTGTGTGTATAGTGTGAGGGTGTGGTGTTTATTTAGTTGTAATTAGGTTTAGGGTTTAGTTAGGTTTAGGTGGTGTGTTGGGCCAAAGCCTGTTAACCCATTCTAACGTTTTTTAGTGGCCCGAACGTACCGACGAGATCCGATTTCAAGTACAAGTTTCATAAAATGTCACACCCTCAATTTCCACTTGCGGAGTTTTACCGCGAGGCGTGTGAACAAACCAGAATCTGAAACACTAGTACGTTGAACGACTCTACATGATTTGATTATACGTTTTCCAAAATCATTTGTTGTCGATTTTATATTACCAATATTTAGCATGAGTATCAGTTTTTAAAGTTTGAGCGGAAGCATAAATAAATAATGATGCGGGCGCCAACACAAACGCCAAAACAACTTGAAAAATCCCAAAACAATATAAATAAATAAGACTCTATAATGATGTCTTGTTCAATGCGTGTGAGTGCACCTAGAGCTCCTAGCGTCCTGAGAAACATGTAAAGAAACAAGTGTCAACAATTAAGATGAGTGAGTTCACAGGTTTTCATAAATTCGTTGTTCGGTTTTAGTTTGTTACTCCGTTATCCCCAACCCGGGATAACATATCAGTTCCATTATTCCAAACCCGGAATAATAAGTTGTTGTTCCCAATATTCCCAACCCGGAATATTAAGTTGTTGTTTCCATTATCCCCAACCCGGGATAATAAGTTGATGTTCCAATATTCCAAACCCGGAATATTAAGTTGTTCCGTAATTAAGTTCAGTATTAATGTATATAGGTAGCTAGCCTAAAGTCATGTCACTAAGTGTTCGCGATCGAAGCTGACAGTTGTGCCTCCGTTTTGCCAGGTCTATCACATGACCATGGCGATGTTAGGCCAATCATACACCCGTTGACCATACCCGGTCGGCTAGCGCGACTAGCTCGGATGGGGCTCGTCAGACCCAGTAGTACTACTTATAATTCCCCCGCTATTTAACCCAAATACTAACGATCCGAGGAGATTGTCGAGGACTTAAGTGATAAAGCTGCTTAGTGCCCATAACGTTACATTAACATTAACTTAGTTACCGTATAGTTGCGTGACGTTAAATTCGTATAACGTAAAGAGATTGAGTTTGAGAGTGTATACATGTTTCTCCCCCTGTTGTTTAAAAAAAAACCGGATAAAGTTAGGGGCCGTGAACTCACCTTTATTTGCTCGGTTAGTGTGGCAAGGATGTTATAAGAAATGGGACCGCTAGTTGCGTCCTAACAAACCAATTAATTCCACGTCAGTGTGTAATCACACCAATACAAATTCCACACGCAATTTACTCACAAAGTGATACACACAAACACATATCTAATACTCAAACATGCATGCAAGTATTCTCATATGATCATAGTAATCAAACACTTATCATGAACACATTCCTAATCCATGCAACACTTTAATGCATAAAATCACAAGTTAACAACTTTCTGCTTAACACTCAATTATTCAGCTGTTTTCTAGGATTTTTATAAAATAGTTCCAGCATTCTAAAAATTCCCATATTTTTACAGTAGGTGAAATTTATACCATAGAAATTTATATAATTTTTCCAAGTCCTAAATCTTTACCAATTAGCCATAGATATTAATTCACTAAGCTGCAGTCAGATTTACCGCTTTCTGACTGTAGTCCACGGAAGAATTTATTTAAAAATCACTGATCGTCCGATTAACAAAATTCCAATTGGAGTTGCCCGGAAATTTCTATACCTAGTTACTGTACAAAAATCATGACTCAACTCCCTACTGATTTTAAAATCTAGCTTGATAAACAACCAACAAAATTCCAGAATTTTAACAGCTTTACCTACTGAACTTGTTTAGCCCTTTAAAAATATCAAACGGTTTCAGAAAATTATGAATCCAGTGCCATTAGATTCCTTATTCAAATCTCTATGTTCTAGACATCAGAAAATCCATCTTTCGACAACTAACGACCAAGTTACAGCCAGATGAAGTTGGCTGTAACTAGTATTCAGCAGGCTGTTTCAGCATTGTTATTATTACAACTTACCTACATCGTTCCTATTGATCGACCTAATCCGGCAAAGACCGATTTTTGATCCTAGTTTACTACTAACTACTTATCCATGCAAACCCTACTAAATAACTATAATCTTTATAAACAAAACATAGTTGTAAGCTATTGATTCCGAAAACAGTCATGTATACCCACACTATCAATTCAGCCGATTACTTGAAAGCACACATGATCCGAAGACAATACAATCAATTCATTCAAACACTTAGGGTTTCCGCAAACAATTATTCACAAGCACATGATCAAAACAGCCTATTACTTATCCAACACATAAAACCCGAAACAACTAGGCATTCAAACATGCTTATTTATCCGAAACAACTAGACATTCAAACATATACATAATCCGAACATGATCTTGTAATCAGAGATAACCTCAAATCTTTTAATAATAATGTAAACGAACCGTGATTAAGCTAGGGGATCCGGTGATCAAGGCTGCTTGCGGCCGAGAGGAAAGATGTCGCTGATTGCTGCTGCGACCGGAAGAAAAAGAACAGAAAAACTGTTGCTTGCTGCGACCGAGATGATGATGAGGGTAAGGCAGTTTGTTTGCGACTGAAAAGATGAACAACAGCTGATCTCGATCGGTTAGGAGGAGCAAGGGAGCTGCCGACGGCAGGTTTCTTTTAGGGTTTTGGAGTTGTGAAAGAGCATGCATTAGTGTGTGTATATATAGGCGCAAGGTGATTAGAAATAGGGGATAGGTTTCCGATTTGGACTACTTCTCGCGGCCAAGGGTTTGGGTTGGTTTAGTTTGGGTTTGAACGCAATAAGTTTGCGGTTTTGGTTAGTGTTTGTGGCCGAGGGACTTGGGTTGGGTTGGTTTGGGTTTTGCGGCCGAGTGATTAGAGTATTAGAGTTTAGGTTTGATCTTTGATTCTTGTTCTCTTTTGGCCGAAGATTAAAGTTGCATGCTATAGGTTTCGGTTTGGTTTTGATCTTATGGCCGAGACATGTTTGGTTTAGGGTTTAGGTTTTCGATGTGTGTTGGATTTGATCTTGGCCGAAAACTTGACTTGAACTAGAGTTTAGAACTTGTTACTCCTAGAGTCGAAATGAGCCAAGGTTTAGAACGTGTCGCGGTTCGGTTAAGTTCGTGCACGTATTAAATCTAAATATTCAATCACTAAAACAATCACACAACACGTATTCATTTAATTCGTACACGTTCGTACACATAGCACGTAATTAGATTGACACGTATTACGTTTAAGTTATCTGAAAAACCCGGGATATCACATAAAACGTCGAATTTATTTTGTTATTATTATTATTATTATTATTATTATTATTATTATTATTATTATCTAGAAAAATAATAAAATACGATGCGTTACAGTCTCCCCTCCTTTAGGAAATTTCGTCCCAAAATTTATTCATGAGGAAGACTCGAAAGGAATTGGTTAAGGAATTGAGGGTTAACGGTCAAGACTTGAAGTTCTGGATACGTGAGGGTAAGCATGGAGTTTAGAGTAACGAAGAGTTAGGTTTGCAACAAGAAGTTGCTTGACTAGGATGATTTGAGGCATCAAGCTTAAGTAAAACGTGCATGTGTGCGTATAGATGAGTGTTTAAACTAGTTTGAATAGCTTAAGGTTAGGTAATTTAAAATAGACCAGTTATCAAGGTAGCGGCCAAGTAAGTGTGTTGCCCTCAACGAGAATGGGAGATAACTTTAGAGTAAGAAGGCATTTAGGGTTTGAATGCTTACACGATTGATTATAAACGAGGTTGTATAAAAAGACAAGGTTAACGGGGGTAACGGAGGCATAAGAGCGGATGATTGATTCGATCAACGAATACTCGTGTAAGGATGGCATATGTATATGAACAAATGAAAATGTTACGTTAGGGATTAAGACTCGTCGTGGATAATCGGGTAGCGCGCACTTAGCAATGCAGTTGTGAGTTGTTTAAAGCTGGCGTGTTAGGTCATATTATGGTCTGTAAATCATCGAATTTCTCATGGCACGTATTACGAAAGTTTGGCAGCATGGTGAAAACACTTATGTATAGGGAGTACCAGTGGCGTATCCACCATGTTTTGACCACGTTGCGACCGTTTCGTTACTCGATGCAATGTTACGTTCCGTGTGTTACCATACACGGTAGTACACTCTATGGTTTTCATGCGCTTATCGCTATAATCCCGTGTGCACCCGCGATTATACCGATCATCACATGATCCGCATAGCTTGTACTAGCAGGGCATGAATAAAGGTGTACATAAATTCTGAAAATAAGTTCGCGTGTGTGTAAGAATGTAGTGCGTAGCGTGTAATTAGCTTGTGGCCCACGTAAGCGAATCCCTCGGGTTCCGCTCGTGCATAGGCATGAATATGAATACGAGTACAAGTATAGGTATGTGTATGAGTATAAGCATAAGTATGGAAATAAGTATAAGCATGGATATAAGACGTATATGCATGAATGTGATGATAAGTATAAGTGTAACACCCCTGCCCCTCGTTATCACCAATATTGTCCGCTTTGCCCTTGATGGGTGGCCCATCCAGGAACTCACGGCTTTGTTTTTGTTTGCCCTGGTGGAGACTTCTCAGGAGGTCACCCATCCTAGTACTACTCCCACTTGAGCATGCTTAACTGTGGAGTTCTCCTCTCATCCACTAGCATTAAGCCCAAAACGCGTTGGTGATTTTAGAGGTAGGGCATTACTTATGAGCCAGGAATCTCTCCTGTCCACGGACGATGTTGGGAGGTATGCCATTAGGTGTTATAATAAGCATGAAAGATGACACGTATTTTCATGAACATGTGTATAATTATGAACGTCAACAAGTGTAACAGACGATAATTGTGCGTATGATATGAATTGAATGCTACGAATTTATTTACATAAAATAGTCGAGAGATCAGGGTGTGTAAAGCGAATGATATGATTAAAATGTCATGCAACAGTTGACTAAACCATGTACGAGGATACGCATGTATTGTTGTTTGAGCAAAACTTTGAGGTTATCGCTTCTAAAATAGGCTTAAGTTTAATCTTAGAATATAGGATCTAGTGTGTGAATATAAAGGAATATAAGGTACTTATTGATTATGCGTTACGTATTTTGTAATGGACGGGAGTGCTACCACTGTTTTAGGGAAATTAAGTGAGTCGAAAGTGGTTAGTCCTTGTAATGTTTTCTTGCCCACGTGTTTTGAAATTGAGGTGACATTTTGAGTGGTGTATGACAAGGTCTTAAATTAGTAGGTTCGCATCGTTTTCAAAGGATGTTACATCAAGATAAGAAATTTGAAATTCAGTGGTTCTTGTGATACGTTGACTTTTGAGAGGAAATCCGTGTTAATTGATTTAATGACCGTTAAAAAACGTTTAGCAAAATGTTTTCTTAATCGCGATGAGAGATTTAGAGGGTGTTTGGGGTTGAGTTTTGAAAATAGATTATGCGTTCTGAATAATCAAAATCAGATAATTAGTTGTAACAAAACATACTGTAGGAAGATAGTGTTTGGATTTGATTATATTATTTGATATCACAATAATCAGGTAATCAACTATTTGAGTGTTTGAAAAATATATATACATGTATATATAAAGTTATAAATAGATGAGCTTTGATCTCTAAAATACGTAAAACAAATCAGTTTTTTTTTTTTTACCAAACACTAAAAATAGTTTTTTATTTATTTATTTATTTAATATTTGCGCTTTCAAGCACAAAAAAAATATTAGGTTGCAAAAACAATCCCAAACACACATTTAGTACAACGATCCCATAATGCCTATAAGATATTGGTTTGATTTTTTTTTTTTTTTTTTTTTACAAACGAAAATTTTTAACATAAAGTTATTGCGTGAGCGTGTTTTAGTGATTAAGTTAAACATAAGACTTGTGGGCAAGGTATTCCTTGGACCGATTAAGTTGGTAGGTAGCATTCTGTCGAGCTTTGAAAATCGTAAAACAAAACGTTTCATGTGGTGACCAAGTATATGCGTATGGGATTTATATGAAATAGATTACCGGATGGGAAATACGTTTGATAAAATAGTACGTTTTGAAATTCGTCTAAGTAAGAATTTTGACAACATGGTAAGAGATTTAGGTATACAATTTAAACATGTGGTTTGTGTAATAAAGTCTCCAAGAAGGAGGGTTGGTAACGATCACCGAGGTATAGGAATCACCCCTAATCCGTTGGTGAGGTAGTTTTAAGGAAGGAAGGAAACGAAGTTTGATCGTCTAGGTAAGGAATTCACTCCTATCTCGACGACGGTCTCCATTTCGGACTTTTCGAGAAATATAAGTCTAGTTGATGACGTTTTGAAATCATGTATGCAAATAATGTATAAGTGGATGAAAAGGTTTAATATGAATTGCGTAAAAACCTTAAAATAAATTAGAAACTCGAAAGGAATGGTAACAAGTATATAAAAAGTCATGTATAAATTGAAATGGTATAAAAGAGAGTCTCAGAAAACATTAGACTGTTTCGGGTAGAGAAACGTCGACTATTCCAAAGTGAATCGAAGATCCTTTCGAATTAGAGAAACGTGCTTTGGCCTATAGGTAAAACGCTCTCGTCGAGAAGCGATTAACGGCATTTTACCCTTCCAGTTATTACACGTCTCTAATCGATTGGAAAATCGAAACTTTGGCGAGATTGAAAATCGAGGAATGGGACTTAATCGACAAGGTGCGGGTTTCACCCCTAACTCGACGATTTCGTACCCTAAGTGTGGTTGGCACTCTTCGGGTCAAAATTAATTTCGACACTTGACGAGAGTCCACTAGAGTTTGAATGGGAAGTTTTCCATCAAGGTGTGGATGTCACTCCTAACTTGATGGTGTAACCTCGTGAAAATATAAAGAATAAGCGTAATGAGAATCGTTCACCAAATTGTGGATATCACGCCTATTTTGGTGAAGTCGTCTCACTTGTGTAATACGAGTGTTTTCGAGTTTAGTATAATCGAGTAATATGCATTAGGGAAGGCGTATGATTGAAATAATGTAACGAGTATGAACACGTAAAGCATTTCATAAATTTAACATATAAGAAATTAGCATGTGAATCACGTATGGTCAAGTATGGTAATTAACTATAGACTAGGTCAAAAGCGTAGCAATTTACCTAATTCCCTATAGTTATGGCTCTGATACCAATCTGTAACACCCCAACCGATGGCGGAAACATCGGGATGAGACTAAAACGAGATTTGCTCATTGCTCACAACATTATTAAGTGACAATAATTAATTAAACCATATTTCATTTCATAAGAATTGTCAAATACATCAATGTAACAAAACAAAGAACAACCTAACATTTGCAAAGTTATAACAAGATTGATACGTCGACATTAAACCTAACGTCTAATTTGTGTGTATCTAGTCCTTGCTATATTGTTTTCATAGCGTCATCTCCTTCAACCTGTAACATGTTTTAAAATAAAGTCAATGCAAAAGCAAAGGCGAGTACACAAGTTTAAGCATAGCATACGTATACGAATAAAGTTTTTAACAATCCTCATGGCAACCAAATCTATACAAGAGCATATCAAGGCATGCAATACTAATAATCAAACCCGTAACGCAATCACGATGTTTTAACATGACCTCACGAATAACACGATGGAGGTGGATGCGTGAATTCCTATAGCGCTAAGCATGTCAAACAAAGGCTAAAAATAGTTAATGACTAAAGCATAGCATAACGTTTATCCCCAGACAAGCAACAAGTATACGATTCAAGTAGTCATGTGTATAGGATTGTTTGTGCGTTTCATAAAGTTTAAGTGTTTGTGATTTTTATATATGGAAACATGTTACACCCAAAAAGTGATATAAACAAATATAGGTCGAGTATACTCACCAAAATTGCTAAGTCTTCTTTGGAAATACCGCGACGAGTTGATGAGTTGAAGAATGAGATGTCGAGGTCACCTTATATGGCAAACGAAGGTATGAGTATTCGGAATTAAGACCGAGGATTTGAATTGGAATTGAATGTACGCATGCATATAAAACATGGCTCATGTAACGATTCTAAATTTAATTTCGTCGAAAGTGTTATGGAAGTGTTTGTCAAAAATAATAGATAAGCGTAACTATCGATATATTTATTATTATATAAAAATCCATTGGATGTGATACGCGATCTTTGATGTTTAACTAATAAGCAAAATATATATTTTTTTGACGGAAAGATTACTAGATCTATATATGTTTTGAAGGAAAGAAAAGAATAATATATATGTGTATATATATATTTACGAAAAGAATAATAGTTAATTGTATATATCTTTTACGAAAACCGTAGTATATCTCTTTTGTCGTTAGATAATATATTTTGTCGAAAAAACGTATTAACTAAATATATCTTTGTCGGGAAGTATAATAAATATATGTATATTTTTGTCAGAAAACGGGCAGAGTTTCCCCTGTTTTAGGACGATCCCGATAACGCCAAGTGTCGATTAAATTGTTTTCAAAACTCAACAATAGTCGAAACAATGTATCTTTATTTATGTATAAGTTGGTTATAAACACATCAAGTCGGTCCGCGATTAGATTAACATAAACATAAAACTTATAAACAAAAGAGTCGTTTAACCTATACCCCGTCTCATGTCGGAATGTAGACCAAGTTTGACTGGTTTGACCGAGACCCGAGCTTTGACCAGCTTTGACCCAAGCCCGCTGACCGACACTAGACTTAAACTGAACCAAACATGAACCTGAAACAGCAAGATAATCTAACTTGGATCGAGACTTTAACAAAATAAAACCCGAATCAAAACTGAAGCAAAAGGAGCGAACCCAAACTGGAACTGTTGTTTACTGATGTTGTCTCGAACCCGCGACTGTTTGACCACAGTTGACCAGGTTTGACCTGGTTTGACCGAACGCCAAACTGAAACGAGACCCGAATTGACTGAGCCAGATCTGTCATTGACTCACTGCTGACCCGACCTCTGCACCGAGACCCGAACCCGCTGAACATGAGCCATGAACTGAACCGAAACGAATCGTAACCTGCCGAAAGAAAAGAATTAACGGGATTCGAAATAGAAGCAAAACCAAGACCCGAACCGAGACTAACCTTGACTGAACCGAGATTCGACCGGAGCGGATCCGTGGACTGTTTGACTGCTTGACCAGACCCGAGCTTTGACCAGGTCTAACCGGGTTGACCGAACCGAAGCTGACCCGAGTCTGGCACTTGAACCAAGTTACCCGCGTTGTGGGAACCGCGCCAACTGGAACGACAAAACATTTGGTACACGACTTTAGACATGAAAGATTGACCAAATCGGAAACCAAATAAACGAGAACTCAAACCTGAATCTGGAACTGATTGCGTCGCCGTCGAGTCCGCGGGAAACCGGCGACTCACCCCGATACTCTGACAGAGACTCAAACCTGAACGTGAACCCGAATCAAGACCCGAACTCTAAACTGAGACGAAACGCGAACTGCCCAAAGGTAACCACCAGCGTCACCGCCGGCACGGCTCCGCCGCCGCTGCTGCTGCGGCTCCTGCCGCCACCGCCGTCGCGGCTTGTGCCGCCGCCACCGATGTTGATGTTGTTGGCTGGCGACGCTGCCACCAATGGTGGTGGTGTTGCTGCCGTGCTTTTGTCTGCGAGAGGGAGGAGTGGGAGCGCGGGTGAGGGGATGAGAGGGGTTGTGTGTAGGCAGGAAAGGAGAAGGGGGGGGCAGGGAGATGAGGGTGCAGCGTGTATGTGTATAGTGTGAGGGTGTGGTGTTTATTTAGTTGTAATTAGGTTTAGGGTTTAGTTAGGTTTAGGTGGTGTGTTGGGCCAAAGCCTGTTAACCCATTCTAACGTTTTTGAGTGGCCCGAACGTACCAACGAGATCCGATTTCAAGTACAAGTTTCATAAAACATCGAATTTATTTTGTTTATTATTTTTATTATTATTATTATTATTATTATTATTATTATTATTATTATTATTATTATTATTATTATTATTATTATTATTATTATTATCTAGAAAAATAATAAAATACGATGCGTTACATGCGTGCATGCAACCGAGAGGTCACGAGTTCGAGCATCACCACACGCTGCCAATATCACATACGAACCGGTCAGATTCTGACAAGCCTGACAAGGCCCAAAAATTTTTATATTTTTATTATTATTATCTAATTATTTTAGTTAATTATTTACTTCTCTTATTCTAATTTTCTCAATTTTAAAATTCCATTAAATATCATAAAAATAATCTAAACATCAAATAAAAAGTATTAAATTGAAATATGAACTTTTATTTATTTATCGAATTGTTACATTATTATTTAGGTTAGTTTCCTTCGTCGGTTAAATCCTAAATTCGTGCGCCTTAGTCATCAATCTAAAGAAACGCACCCACTGTGAGTGAATCTTTACAAATTTCCCTTTTTATTCATGTTTTAGGGTGTATGTGTCGTTTCATTTATTTCGTTTATTCAAACACTTGTGCTATTACCATTATATGATCTAACGTGTGATGGAAAGATTACTTGTTGTATTGTGTGCTTACATTTTTGTCAGTTGCGTGCAATCATTCATTAGGCCCATCAGTTCCTCGTGGAATACGAGTTGAGCATCAGGTGCCTCATTAGATCGGCTCCGTTTGATTGAGTCTTGATCTCATTGTTCATCATTCGATATGCGTGTGTGTGCATTAATTGATATTATGTGGGTTGTGGTTAAATTTACACATGCATATACTCATATTTGGTTTATGCACATTTTTATTTAAATAACCAATACAACTAATTCGTTTAAATGTTTAAATAAGATTCACTCGCCAACTTTTGTTGACCCAAAACCCTATTTTTTACATATGATACAGGCGGAAAAGTTGAAGCAAGGAACACATAGGAATTTGCCTTAGAAGAAAAAAGTTCATGAATGTTGTGTTTAGAACATGTTGTGCTTGTATGTTTATTATAATTTCTCCTTTAAATTAGAAATAATAAATATGAAACTTTATTATATTAAATGTCATGAGCTTTGATGAAAACCCAATCATGCCCCGACTACCAATTCCGCTGCGGGTCAGGGTGTGACACGTCTGCTTATTCGTGTGTCAGTCATTCCTAGGATTTTGGTGTATCATCTCATAACTTGCTTCACATCTAGAGGGTTGGTTTAGGGTAGTTCTTACAATCTGATAGTTGTGGGATTTGGGACCTTTAATTAGGCCTGTTTCCTCATAGCACCCATTACATGTTTTGGTTGTTTTCATTGGTCGGTTTTTAGGTTCTTGAGTTAGTGGGTCACTTCCCTTGTTACCTATTTGCTATAGGATTTATTCACTATCACAAGGGAGTGGTTAGTTAGAAACTGAAACCTAAGTCATTTGCCAGATAGTTGTCTGCACATATCATTAGTGATTCCCGCCTAGGTGGTTTTTTTCATCTATCCTAGTTAAGTTCACAGTTTTTAGCTGCCTTCGTGTTCGTTAGTTTCGTTAATTTACTTAAAATCTTTGTTTATTAATTCTTAAAATAAAAACCAAATTCTAAATGTCAATTTAGGACTAGAATTATGATTAGGGTTAATTATTAGAGGTGCCAGCCTAGAGTCCACGGTTCGATACTTGGTCTTGCTAATCATACTACTTTCACATCTGATTCACTTGTCGTTGTGTGTAGTCAGTGAGTCCCACTTTTAAAACTTGGTCATAGAAATAGTTGCAAAAATTACACATCAGTTATCTATGCACGTATGTTGGTTCCGCTCATATACATTATTGTAAGGCTAGGTGGTATGGAATGGAGCCTCTAAGGGCTCCATCACGCCACATCAGTGCCACGTAAACTGAGGAACTTCATTGCTTCTTCCCAATAACACTCGTGCAATGGAATAAAACTCATTTTATTAAAAAACAAAAAGAGATAAAAACAGAAAAAAAGTTGATTGGTTATGCAGATGGCCCCACCACTTTCTCTCCTTAACACTCGTTATTATTATGGCAAATGAGAGAATCACGTTACCCCAATATCATGGGAGCACTATTGGATGTTATTGGGGTTGAGGTAGAGGAGGGGGCACTACCCCATACCACCCACCCTAAAGGTCACTACTCAGTAAGTAGAAATTGGTAAGCATACATAAATGATAACTATACGTATGTGGCGTGAATACTAGAAAATCTCTTTTGCCCTACCTTTCTACAATCTCTTTGACCCTCTCGACTTTGCAATACATGTTGTTATGTTTTTTCGGTTTTAGTCGAGCCGTTGCAATGCAGCAAGATAGCGCAAGTGAGCTTTTGTCACTTTTGGTTTTCACCATCAAACTTTGTTTGGTGGTCATATTTTGTCCTTCGACTGTTTTTGTTTTCTTTGTCTTTTAGTGAAGGGTTTCTTCTTCCCCTTAAGTTTCAAAGTTGATACTTTAACCCACCACGTTTTGTAAAAGGCCTATAGAATATCTCTTTGACCATCTCAACTTTCTAGCATATGTATAAGTTTGAAATCATCTACGTTTTATGTCAAGTCAATCACTTAAATTCATGGTTTGTTTACGCTTTTCTCCGGTTTGGTCATGCAACCGCAAGGCAGCAGAATTGGTTCTAGTTCCAAATAATTTTTTTGCAAATATAGAAAGTTAAATTAGAGAAAAAAAATAATAAAAAGGGAAAACAAGAGTGTTGCGTTGCGTTGCGTTGTTTATACACACCCTCACCGCATTTCTTCAGCTTCTTCTTGGACGTCTGGTCTTTCTACGAATACTAGTTGTTGTTCAAAATCGAGAGGAATACTTGCGTAGGTACAGATTCTTGATTCTATTCGTCGCGTTGAAGGAAATATATTGCTTATTGATGTTCGTTTGCGTGCGTCGCTTAATTATTCGTATTTACAGATTTTCAATTAATTTGGAGCTGGAACGACCCATCTCTTGTCGTTGTTATTGACTATGTGTTTATGCTGTTAGATTCAATAGATTTCCTTGTTACTGACTATACTATGTTTTTTGTTGTTAGATTCATAATCTGCCCCAATTGAACAAGGTAATTGTCTTTCCGATATGTTAAATTTTTCCATATGAAAACAATTCGTATTTCAAACCATTAGCCCAAACACAACCAGATATCATTTGTTATTGATGAATAGACATCCAATTTGAACTAATAATATCATGCCCATTGCTTTACACATTCACATCTCTTTTCTTCTCTGACTTTCAGATGGAATCTAAGCTGGATTGTAATGCTAATGCAAATGAAAATTCCAAACCTAATGATGATCCAAATGAAGTCAAGATAGAGGAAAATGGCAGGGCATCCTCATATATTTACAGACAAGATGTTGTAAAGAGCAAAGCTGATGGCAAGACCGGGATAGTAACCGCGGTTGCAGGCGATTCCGCATCAGATAGCAGCACTGATGATGATGAAGATGAAGTTGAAGACATTGATATGGCGGCAGGGCCCAATGAGGTAGATAATAAAGATTTACATGAAAATGTTACTGAAAATACAGATAATGATGATGACGACGACGATGAAAGCACCCCACTTCCAGCCGACCATGTTAGAGTGCTTTGGTTGGATGAATCAGAGACAACCCAAAGTCTTGATGATGTCATAGTGGTTGACCGTGCTTTTTTGCACGGAGATTATGTTGCTACTGCTTCTAATGCAACCGGGCAAGTGGGTGTTGTCATTGATGTCAATATAATTGTTGATTTATCTACTATTGATGGCAAGTTAATTAACCATGTTTCTTCTAAAGATTTAAAGCATGTGAGGGATTTTCAAGTGGGTGATTATGTAGTTCTTGGTCCATGGCTCGGTAGAATCGATGATGTATTAGATAATGTGACGGTTATGTTTGATGATGCTTCTGTTTGTAAAGTTTTGAAAGCTGACCCGTTACGTCTCAAACCAGTTGGGAAGAATCTTCTAGAAGATGCACGTTATCCTTATTATCCAGGTCAAAGGGTAAAGGCGAGCTCTTCATCTGTTTTCAAGAATTCTAGATGGCTATCAGGCGTATGGAAAGCTTCAAGGTTGGAAGGAACTGTAACAAATGTTACAGCGGGTTCGGCTTTTGTTTATTGGATAGCTTCTGCAGGTTATGGGCCCGATTCCTCAATAACGCCATCTGAAGAGCAAAACCCTAAAAACTTAAGGTTACTAGCATGTTTTTCACATGCAAATTGGCAACTTGGTGACTGGTGTCTTCTTCCATCACCCAAACCATTATCTACAGTTTCTCATAGCAAGACTTCAATAGACAAGTCTGAGAGTGATTCGGAAGTGGGTCATGAGGAGACGAAATCCGACCTTTCTGTTGAACCCAGTCAATGCAGCAGCTCATTGGCTGGCTCAAAAGGATCAGTCCATGAAACTTGGCCCCTACATAGGAAAAAGTTTAGGAAAGTTGTTGTGAAGAGGGATAAAAAGTCACGAAGAAAAGAGGAACATTTTGAAAAAGCTCTTCAAATTACTAGTACAAAAACAAGAGTTGATGTAGCATGGCAGGATGGAAATATACAACGCGGATTGGATTCAATCTCCTTGATACCAATTGAAAACCCTGGAGATCATGAATTTGTGGCTGAACAATATGTGTTGGAAAAACCTAGTGATGGAAATGATGATGATAGTGGTGACATTAGTCGCGTGGGAGTTGTGAAAAGTGTTAACGCAAAAGAAAGGACAGCTTGTGTGAGATGGTTAAAGTCAGTTGCTAGAGCAGAAGATCCTAAGGAATTTGATAAGGAGGAAATTGTGAGTGTTTATGAGCTTGAAGGCCACCAAGACTATGATTATTGTTATGGGGATGTAGTTGTTCGTTTGCCATCGCATGAAGCTGCTGATGTGGCAGAGTATGAGGCCAAAGGAGATGGTGCAAAGAATGAAGGTTGTACCAACTTTTCTGACCTCTCTTGGGTTGGAAATATCACAGGACTAAGAAATGGTGATATTGAAGTCACTTGGGCTGACGGGATGGTATCCATGGTATCCTTTGTTGTCTCATAACTAAATGATTGGGTTATTATGCTCATTTTATGTATTTTTTTCTAAATACTTCCCTGTAAGCTTTATCACATCATATATTTATATGATCTTTTGTGTGGGACCAGGTTGGTCCACAAGCAATATATGTCGTTGGTCGTGATGACGATGATGATGACTCAGTTGGTGGTGGAAGTGAAGTAAGTGATGATGCAGCAAGTTGGGAAACAGTTGAGGATACTGAAATGGATAGCCTTCAGATGGCACTAGAGGTAAATGTTTATATTTTCAATGCTGTTGATTCCATGTATATGTTATATTCTTCTCACAAGCAGGAAGTCTATATTCAATGGTATTTGATATGCTATAACATATCTTTAGTTTGGCATGCTATCTTTTCTTTCTGAAGCTTTTTCCTTGACGGTTTTTTCTTCACGTTGGTTAAATTGAAAAAAAAAAGAACATTTTCGTTCAGGATCTTGGGATGCAAAATGCCTCTGACACGAGTCTTGATGGGGAGGAGCATACGACGGAAAACGTCGAAACGAATGGTGCACTTTCTATACCCCTGGCGGCTCTAGGGTTCATGACAAGATTGGCCAGTGGAATTTTTTCTAGGGGTCAAAGAAGTACAGATGATTCAAGTGTAAATCCTGGCGGTGATAATGAAGTGTTGCCACATAATTTGTCTGATTCTAGTGCAGTTCAAACACCAATTTGCGGTATAAAAGAAGAATATAGTGTTGTTGAGGAATCAGATGCACCTGCAGAGCTATTAAGTGAATCTTCAATATCTGAGGTTGGCAGTTCCAGATTCAAAGGATTTGATATTGTTAAAGATCCTCTTGATCATTATTATCTTGGTGCCAATGCGCAGGTGAGTTTATATAATTGTGAATCTTTCAGTTAAATGCTTGCTTTGGATGTTACACCACATGTTTGATTAATTGCAGAATAATGCTGGTAGGAGATGGCTTAAGAAAGTCCAACAAGATTGGAACATCCTTAAGAAGAATTTGCCGGGTATGTTCTTGCTCACTGATAATTGTGAGATTCCAGCTGGTTAAATCTTCTTCTTTTTTTTTTATTTTTGTTTGTAATAAACAGATGGAATCTATGTTAGAATTTATGAGAATAGAATGGATCTTTTGAGGGCTGTAATAGTGGGAGCATATGGAACGCCTTATCAAGATGGTCTTTTCTTCTTTGATTTTCATCTGCCTCCAGAATACCCTGATGTTCCACCAGTAAGGAACCTTGTTTCTTTTTTTTTTTTGGCATATTATTTAAGTGGTTGGCTTTCTGAGCCAACGTACCTGTCTTTTAATTTCAAACTAACCATCATTGATGCATGCATGCAGTCAGCATATTATCATTCTGGAGGGTGGAGAATAAACCCAAATTTGTACGAGGAGGGAAAAGTATGCCTTAGTCTGTTGAATACATGGACAGGAAGGGGTAATGAAGTTTGGGATCCATCATCATCAAGCATTCTTCAAGTCCTCGTCTCACTCCAGGGGCTTGTACTCAATTCCAAACCCTATTTTAATGAAGCTGGTTATGACAAACAAGTTGGCACTCCCGAAGGAGAGAAGAACTCCTTCTCCTACAACGAAAATACTTTCTTACTCAATTGCAAAACAATCATGTATCTCATCAGAAGGCCCCCCAAGGTATCACCATCTATTCTTTGGATATTGATGGAACTGGAATCTAAATTCCATTCCTAGTGATGTTTGCTTTTTAAATCCTTACAACCTATTCATCATCTACTTCCATACGTATTCTTGTTTTATTTCTATCATCACACACACACACACACACAAAAGGTCAACTATGTGAGTTGCCACTGGGTTACCTCTCTTAAAACTTAAGTACAAACCATGAATCTGATAAATATTCAACAGTAAAAGTTTAATTAATATGTTTCGAACCGTTTTTAACCCAGAAGCGCATCCGTCTACACCCCGTTTTATAACTGATTCTGATTATTCATTGATCAGTATCTTATAATCACTTCAACATCTGAGAATTTTCTTATTTTAAATAGGACTTTGAAGACCTTGTGAAAGAACATTTTAGGGAGCGCGGTTATTACATACTCAAGGCTTGTGATGCTTACATGAAAGGCTACTTAATTGGATCTCTTTCAGAAGATGCTTCAATATGTGAATCAAGCATTGCAAATGCAAATTCGGTTGGCTTCAAGCTTATGTTAGCTAAGATTGTGCCTAAGCTTTTATTAGCAGTTAATGAAGTTGGAGCTGATTGTCAAGAGTTCAAGCATTTACAAGACTCAGCTTAATCACAATAACTTACTCCAAAAAAGTTGGACCCTTTTGAATGCTGTGTACTTGGAAATGAATATTATACATTTCGTTTATGGTTTATTCAACATCAAATTTCCTAATTCTCACGCTAACGAAAACGGAATTGTGGAATTTGTTTCCTCTTTCCTTGTTTCCATTAATTCTGAATAGACCTTGTCGGTTTCTTGTTGATCAATCATTTGGTGTTGTGACATTTGAATTCTTTGATGAGTTTGTTCATTCAATTTTGTTGACAAGTGGAAGAGAACCACTGTGTAATATGCAAATTTGATCCAAGCCTTAAATTCTTTGCTTAGTATTTTCGTTTATTAGTTATTTTTTTGTGTATACCATGCTTATTGTAAGCGTAGTTTTTTTTTCTTTTGATTTGGTTTTTGAGTTGAAATTTGCATTTTAAAGCATATTATGTTATTATATGGTATTTGGACGTGATTATGTTTTTTTATATGTTGTGATACGAGGAAAATCATCATCATCATCATCAATTCTTTCGAGTAGCAGATCTTTATTAAAAAAGATCAGATGTTAGAGATTATTTTGATTTTTCAATCATCTGTTCTTTTGTAGGGTTCAATAGACCCAACATCCACATATATATAAATTATATGTCCACACCGCAAACGGCGTATTTACTATTTTTGACGATGAATCATGAAATCCCTTATGTAGAGTGTAAGGTCCTAGGCTTAGGTGTGTTTGGGCCAAAAGGTCAGAGGCTTAACTAGGTTCATAGTCTAGGTGTGTTTGGGCCAAAAGGCCATACAGGCCATGTGAGCTATACCGTATACTTTCCTATATATGTACTGCATGTTCATTTTGTTAGAGTTAGCGGTTCTAGTTGGTATTTTATGATTGTATTTGAAACAATCATTGAAGACCTATATATCGTATACTTTGCATAATCGTTGTTTGTGTTCTTGAATAATCACAGTCAATATATTCCGCCTATTGATTGTGTTACATATTGATATCAATTTAGTAGATCTACGAGATTTGAACTTGCATAGAGCTTTTTATTTGACCCCAATTTTATAAAATAACAATTTAAGGGAATTTTTGAAATCTTATAATACAATTAACATACTTTAATTAAGTCGTGATGTTACATGCTTACATGACAACAAATGTGGTATGTTATATATGTCTAACTTTGTAAGTAGGTTATTTTAATAAAGTAAAGAAATTATGGAAGAATTTTTTATGTATAAGAAAAGTTGATACCTTGATGTCATGACTCGTCATGGGAGCATCGTACGTTGTCTTCAAATCCCCAAGGAGCATTGATATCGATCTAGTAGATCTACGAGATTTGAACTTACATAGAGCTTATTATTTGACCCCAAGTTTATAAAATAACAATTTAAGTGAATTTTTGAAATCTTATAATACAATTAACATACTTTAATTAAGTCTTGGTGTTACATGCTTGCATGACAACAAATGTGGTATGTTATATTGCCTATCTTTATAAGTAGGTTATTTTAATATAGTAAGAAATTATAGAAGAATTTTTTCATGTATAAGAAAAGTTGATACCTTGATGTCATGACTCGTCATGGGAGCATCGTACATCGTTTTCCAATCTTCAAGGAGCATCCATTCCGTTCCGTTTATGATCATAGATCTTTTCGCCCTACCATGGCCGCATCAATGGAGTGGAGTGGCCCCAAATCCCACCCAATTAGTATACACCTTTAATTTTTCAATGAGACACTCCCTAACGATGCGTAGGAATGATTGGTAACAAGTGATTAAGCATGTTTCTATGTAGATACATTCTCCAAACATTTGGCATATCACATTATGCCACCACCAAAGAAACATGTACATCCTCGTGCATCAACCATTTCTTGGATCAGTCTCTTTTGTCCAATTCGAACTGTTAATCAACTTTGACCAGGATCCCTCCCTTTGGATTAGTCCATTACCCTTTCCTGTGATCATTATTTCCATCGTACAATGACCATCACTATTTCTAGGTATGATCCATTGCTCTTTCTAATAACTAGATGAACAAACTACTCAACTCCCATGACTTCATGTCCCCATGACACTCCTAGTACATAGATCTCCGCCTAACAATTTGACTAGTAGTTAGGGCCTCCGTAGATCTCTCCCACCGCAATGGTTTAGCTATCTTTTAGGGTAGTGACTCTGACACAACAAAGTACAAACTTACAATGGATCTAGTGCACTCCAATAGTAACTGTTGCAAGCATTATGTAGACTTCTCAAATCCACACGGACTAACCATGATGTTCCTACTATGATAGATAGTGGATCACTTCATGCAATGGACTAACCGGGGGACTAAGTGGCCACAGTTCCTACAATGGACTCCAATATTAACTATTGCAAGCATTATGCGAACTTCTCAAATCCACATGGACAAACCATGATGTTCCTACTATGATAGATAGTGGATCACTTTTTCGTCCTACAATGGACTCGCCGGGGGACTGAGTGGCCACTGATGCCGACCGATAGGATACAATGATTTGGCCATTTATGGTATAAACCTTAAATATTAGTTTAGGAATAAAAAAAAATAATATATAAGGGTGGATGGAGCACCCATCACAACCATCATTTAATTTTTCTCTCACACTCAATTACCATTTGACACTTGTTTTTTTCACATTTCATCACATTTCACTCATCACACTTGCAACACCTGTCAATAAATTTTAGAGTTTAGGGTTTCTACCATCAGCTTATGAAAGAACCTACCGTCTTGTTGAGCTCCTCGTTCCTCATATGTCAGCCAAATGATTCCCTTTCTCTGGTAAGTTTTTTCTTTTATATTTATATGTCGGCCAAATGATTCCTTTTCTCTCGTAAGTTGTTTTTATATATTGGCAAAGCTTTTTAATTCAAATTTACCTGCAAAAGCTTTTAAGTTCTGCTTGTTGCGCTTAAAACCAAATAAGATAATTCTTACATGTGTACATTGCAGCCCCTCTAATTTAGTTTGATTATAAATCTTGGTTAAAACTCATATAGCATATATAGGAGAAACTACACCATGATATCAATTTAATTACTTTGTCCACCCACACGGCTTAACTATATATGATCGGTTACATTAGGATTTTCCATATTTATTATTTTTCATTATAATATATACTATATCCAAAATATATGTCGCTTGCTTGATTTTTGAGTTCTTGTGTACCGCATTTGTTTTCAGATTCTCTTTTGACTTTAGATGTAAAAATTATTAATGGTCACGTTTTTCAAAATATGCGTAAAAAAGGGCGTGTTTCTAAGAAAGTTAGTGGTTCTAATTGAAATTCAAGAGTAAAAACATATCCATTTGATTATATCCATAAGACTGAAATTTATTGCATAATTTTATGAGATATTCTATGTTAATTAGTTAAATGGTATATTTAAAGTTTATATATGTTTTATTTAGAATTTATAAATCATGGTCCATAATTACAAATAAATTCTTGATATGAGATAAATATTTGGAGAATGTTGATAATAAACCTGCAAAAGAACCATCTGAATATTTTGATATAATTAACTCTTTTAATCCCTTTCTAAATTATTTTTTAGATATCTTTAATGCAAAGGTTATGCATCACTATAGATGAATATTTTGATTTCCTTAACTGCAAAGTTACGCATCCCGTGTCATTCAATTTTAGTTATTATTATTAAAATTTTCAAGTTAAATAGATTAGATTAACTAGTTGTCGAATGAAGATTGGTTCTAAGATGTCATTTTACGAAAAAAAAAATCGACTACTACATGAAAAGATGGTTTTTATATATCTATTGTATTTGTACGTCAATAATTACATGTTTTAAAGTCCATATGAGATTCATTAAGGTGTATTATTTATTCATGAACCCAACACCTATCTTGTAATATGTGTTTAGTGAATTACAAAATATATGTTATATGAACTATCTAGATATTAATAATTGAGCATTATATCATCGCAACTTTTTTTTCCTTTTAGTAATAGGTCTTAATATGATATGTTTTATATATGTTTGGATTCTTTTTATGTTTCAAGATAGAGTGAATATTTTTTAGTAATATATACATGTGATTGGTTATACATGATTGATTAAAGCATAAATTAATTTGTTTATTTATAAGTGATGAAAAAAATCTTATTTCATAGTCTTAATATAACTTGTTTTATACCGTGACGTATAATGTCATGTATTATTTACTTTTTGTACACCTTTTATTTTATATGTTTATTATAAAGATAGTATTTAATAGAACGGTTAAATCAAAGTTGTGGTTTACTATCAATCTCATGAAAGAGTACAGAAACGCTTAGACATGACACCATGTCATACTCTTCAAATCTCATTATCAAGTTGTAAAAGATCGTAAGATGTTAGACCGTAAATTAGATTTGGACATTTATTTACTTCTCAGTTGGTGTATTGTAAAGAGAGATTATTTACGAGGAAAATGTTGATAAAAAATTGTCATTTGTCACATTGTGATATGCTTCTGAAGTAGCAGTATCATTAGAGAGTACATAATTTGAAAATGATTTTACATTTGTGTAACGAATGAATAAAAGCCATAAAGCCTGTTTTGGCTCCACTACATTCCCTTAAGCGAACGTGATTTTATATTGAATGGTGTAAAGGTAACGATCATGGAGAGAATATTATGACCATAAGATCGACTATGAGAATTGTAATAATGTGAATAATGAGATTGACCACTGGAAATGGCAAACTAAGGGAGTGGTTATATGAGAACAAAATGTGAAAAGGATAAAACTTATATAACATAATAGTTTGCAATGACAATGCGTTATTCTCTCACAATGCAATTACTACACATACAATTGTAAATTAGAAGTTTATGTATCATGATTATTTACTTAATTGGCCTGATCGGTTAGACCACACCGAGTCAACGATGATGTGAAACATAATGAAGAAGTAAAAGATTCTTCAAGTTGATTATATGTAATGTATGCTCTCAAGGGAAATTTTATCTTTTCCAAATAACGGAGGGTGTGAATCTCTAATATTCTAGAAGTGATTAAAGGATATGTATATTCCAAAATGATACCATTTATTATTTAAAACAGATGCGTCGTCTAAATGATTATCAAATACACAACTTAAAGATTGTGTGATTTATGGCTTAGCTAATGATATAGCAAGTACATTGTTCCAGATTGGTATATTTATTTTGATAATAATGGCGAATTCAATTCCCACGTTATTAATGATTATTGGAATAAATGTTGAACTTCATATAGCTTATGTTCATACAAGAATTGCTTTGTTGAGATGACTGTAACGCTTCGCATTTGTATCTTTCCGTTTTTAGTATGTTCGCTTCGTGTTTCTATTTTTGGGAATTCCAAACCTTGTAATCGTTTTTCTATTTTCAATTCATTGTATTCTAAGGCTTTGATTGTAACCAAGTTCGATCAATTATGCGAAATTCGCAAACTTTATTCATATTTAAACTTGTGATTCTATGTTACCTTATTGCTTCATGAATCAATTCGAAACGACATACAAATGCTTGATGAATGTTTATGAATCTAAATACCAAGTTAAGCAAAACAATTAGTAACTTAATGCAAGTTATTCGAGCTTCCGTTATCATGATAATATTGTTACGTTTATCCCTAATATATGCTTACAAGAAGTACACTTTATGGACTTTTAAAACGACCTTATGCACAACCTAAGACCATTATAAGACCGTTACAAGTCATACTTATAATATACAAAATTTATAAGTCTAATACATCCATTATTTATTTGAAACAAAAAAAGAAAGAAAAACACAGCTTGCGGCAGCAAGCTGTGTAGGTGTTTAAGTTCTTTTTTTAATCAAAAATCCACCTAATTGCATTTAATGGAACCCTAATCCTTCCCCTATTTAAACAAGAGTTCCTCCATCCATTTCTCACTTTTGCAAGCCTCACACACCTCAAACAAGTCCCCAAACTTCAGAATTCTCTGCTGAAACTCAACAGCTTGCAAGTGAGTTTCGACTGACTTTTCTTCTTTTTTTTACCTTGTTTTTCTTTCTAAAATTCTTGGATAACCTCTAGGAAGGTTCTCACGAGTTTTCTTGGGCAAACTAAGGTGAAACCACACCATTTTGAGGTCCAAAAGTGTACAAACTTTCTGCCCAAATTTTTATCTTTCAAACTTCAACTTTTTCAATGTTTTCACTTTGTTTTCTTCCTCAACATTGTTTGCTAAGCCCTATGGATGTTACCATAGGTTTTCCATGGAAAACAAAGGTGGAATCACACCATTTTTGGGGCCAAACTTTCTGTTTTGGAAGATAACCTATAAAACTTTTTCGAACTTATTTTTAACATAACAAATCTATGCTACTTATGCCACTAACCAAGCTTATGCTTAGTGTGTTAAGCTAGACTTGTTCACATACAATCAAGAGGCATAACATGTCTCTAAACTTATGGATTTTACTAGGGTTTCAAACCCACAAGTGTTAAGCCATCTTACAAGCTTATGTTGGTGTAGGTGTGATTACATGAAGGCCTTGGCCATTCAACTATTCAATCCACCCCTCACTTGATGATTTCCATAATTCTTGACCATCCGGATTGTCCTTGTGTCAATCTTGTATAATGGTGAATCTTATGAAAGAGGTTTAAGATGGTTATCCTCCTACCTCCATGCATGACTTATATGACTTACATGATATCTATGAAATACATGAACTATATGATAAATTAGTAATAATATAACTATATGTAAATACTTAATATAACCGAACCTTTGACCATGACCAAATGGTTAATTGTCCAAAAAGTAGGTTATTTTATCTTAGACTTAACAATCGTTACGATTCTATTGGGCATGACCCATAAAAACACAAACACCCTTCGGGGCTTATTAGTGTAAAAAACGAGTGTTAATGTCTAGATAAATACTTTCGTTTATATATACTTTCTTTGCATATTTTAAATTCCTAAACTCATTAAACTCCCCCCGTCAATCTAATACTCACACACCTACGTTGCCTTGTGTAGGATAAACTTGGTGTTCCTTCGCCTAAATCAACCTAACTCTCTCACGGATATTACTTTGCAAAACCGTGAGTATACTCGACCCCTTTTATGCTTTCCACTATTTGGGTGCATCATGTTAATTTACTAAGACTACACTAAATCACACTTTATTTTATGATTTCATACAAACAATCTATCAACATGCTTTAGTCTTATGCTACTTGAATTGTCACTTGGTATATTCTTATGTGATCTAATGTCATTAACTTTGATCGAGCCTCCCTTAACATGTATAGGCTACAGGTGTAACGCACCGCCCGTATTCTTGTGGTCAAGTTAAGTTGTAATCTATTTTGCGGTACACTAGAGGATTGACTTATAGATTCACATGCCTTGTTTACACTTATCTTGTATGCTAGCTATTCATGTGGATTTGTTTAAATGGATTTTATACTTATGCTATGATATTAAACTTGTGTACTTGCCAAGACTTGTTATTGAACTGTACTTTTTAACATGTTGCAGGTTGATGAAGTTGTTATGACGGAACTTAGTAGGAATGGCATAGAAACACGCGTAGAACACTAAGTTAATCAATAAGTTATTGTTGAATTTGTTTCGTTGTTATTTCTTGTATTTGAATATTCGTGTAACCTTGACAATTTTAATGCTATGAAATGAAATGGGTTGTTAATTTAGATATTGTCACAAATAGCGTTATGATGTCTCGAGCAATCTAGTTCGTCTCACTCCGATGTTTCCGCCATCGGTTGGGGTGTGACAGATTGGATCAGAGCCATAACTATAGGGAATTAGGTAGAATTGCCATGTTCAACCTAGTCTATAGTTTAAGTGACCAACTTGACCATTCTTGCTTCATGAATAAAATGTTAAATCTTCCTATTTGCTTCTTCCTATTTCTTTTGTCTTAAATATATATATATATATATATATATATGTGTGTGTTTTTCCTAGGACACTTACACAATTTACACACTTGAAGACTTGAAGACACTCAAACTACAAACGAGACGATCTCACCAAAATAGGGGTGAAACCCGCACTTTGGTGATCACTCTCAATCCGCGAATTTGGTTTTTGCACGAAATTACACCATCAAGTTAGGAGTGAAATCCACATCTTTATGGGAATTTCCGTTTCATACTCTAGTGGACCCTTACCAACGAGTCGGAATACGCTCCTCGTTAGGCAAGTACCAACCACACCTAGGGTACAATGTTGTCAAGTTAGGGGTGAAACCCGTACCCTGTCAACTAGTCCCATTCCTCGATTTTCAATCACGCCAAAGTTTTGATTTTTCGATCGGTTAGAGACGTGTAATAACTGGAAGGGTAAAGTGCCGTTAATCGCTTCTCGGCGAGAGCACTTTACCTATAGGCCAAAGCACGTTTCTCTAATTTGAAAGGATCTCGATTCACTTTGGAATAGTCAAACGTTTCTCAACCTGAAACACTCCAATATTTTATTGAGCCTATCTTTTATGCTATCTCAATTTCTATGTGTTTTTAGTACTTGTTATCTTGTTCATTTTGAACCCGATGCACGATTTGCATGCCCTTCGTAACCAAAAACAATAATAATAATAATTCTCGTGAACCAACTAAATTTATACTTCTTTACACAAATCATACGTGTATATGCTTTTGAATGCCAACATGCTTATGCTATCTATGTGGAATTTTACGTGTTACATGATGCTTATGTGCTCAAAACGGATACTTTTCTTTATAACAACACTTTACAATCAAAGCCTAAATCTATCTTTTATTGTCAAATCCTTTAGATGTCTTTTTCTCAAAGCGTTATAGGAAGAAGGAAGTCAAAGTCCAAGTCGAAGTCCCAATCCGAATCCATGTCAAAGAAGGACTGCATGAAATTCATGGCTGAGCAAATGGCTGAACACCAGCTAAGGTCATCCCCGAAATAGTCAGCAAGGTCCAGCCCCCACCTAACGCCGAATTACCTCATACCTATGTTGACTCCAAAGCCGAACCACTCAAAACCACCTTCACCCATAAACACGTCTATTCTTGCAACCCCGTACCCTTCACCGGCGAAGGGGACGCCACTAAACTGCTACAATGGTTCGATGCCATTGAACTCACCTTCATCCAAAGTGGTTGTCCCAACCACTTGTGCACCATGAACGCCACGGGAGTGTTCCGATCAAGAGCCCTTGATTGGTGGACTTCTGAGCGTAGCGCTCGTGGCAACGAAGTCGCCCACGCCATCCCTTGGGCCGAGCTCAAGAAGTTAATGGAAAGTGAATTTTCCCCCCCTCACGAACGCCAACGACTCGAGAATGAGTTTTGGAACCTCAAGCAAGTGGGGAATGACAACCTGGCCTCACGGCCCGTTTTAAGCAATTGAGCGCGATTTGCCCAAGTTAAGTCGACACTACTGAGAAAGCGGTCGCTAAATACATACATTGCCTTCCTCCTAACCTCGCTGACCTAGTCGATACCACCTCCCCCAACACCCTCGAGGAAGCTTTTCGGCTGGCTGCTCGCTTGAACAACCGCCAAGTCCTTCGTGAAGCCGCCAAGGTTCCACCAAGGAAAGCCCACCAAGCAACCACTGAAGCCCTTACCGAACCTGCCTCACTCAAACCCCCAAGAAGCAATACCAAGGGCAAGAAGCGGAAGGCTTCGAGCCCGAATTATGCGGTAGTCACTCCGCCAAACCTCCACCAGCCAGCCTTGCCCGCACCCGAACCCATTAAGAAAGCGTATATCACACCCCGACCCGCAGCGGAATAAGAGTCGGGGCATAATTGGGTTATCACCAAAGCTCATGATGTTTACTAAAATGTTTCATATTTATTAAATTCGAATTACAACTTAAATGTTCAAATCAAATCCATACAATTACAAGGAAAATGAAACTAAGTAAAACAATCGAAAGCTTAAGCTGATTTATTCTTCTAAGTCTTCCTATGTGTTTCTTGCCTCAACTGGATCACCTGTATCATATGTAAAACGGGGGATATTTTGGGTCAACAAAAGTTGGCGAGTGAACCTTGATAAAACATTGTTATTAATTGCTTGTTGTATTTAATATTGAAAATTTGTGCAATAATCACATGTGAGCAAACATATATAAATAAACAATACACAAACCACACTGGATGAGTAAATGACATAAATGATGATGTATTTGAGATCAAGGCTCAATCAAACGGAGCCGATCGAATGACATGAATGATTATGATGTATGTGAGATCAAGGCTCAATCAAACGGAGCCGATCGAATGAGGCACCTGATACTCAACCCGTATCCCACGGGGAGCTGATGGGCCTAATGAAATGCATGTACTGAAAATGATAACTTCAATCTAACATAATTCACACAACAATTGATACATACACATTTGATCACGGATATGATAGATGCACAAGTGGTTAAATATAATAAGGAATTAAACGACACATGATACACCCCAAAATGTGATTAAAACGGGGAATTTGTAGAGCTTCACTCACATTGGGTGCGTTCTTTTGATGACGTTGGATGCGCACGAGTTTTGGGATTTGATCGACGAGGAAAACTAACCTAACATAATAACGAAATGGTTCGGTAAATAAATGGATTTTATTTGAGAGCAATTCTTTTAATTCATAATCTTAATAGGATTTTTAGATTTATTTTTGTGAGTTTAAGGACATTTTCTAACTTTAAAAATATTATTTTTAAGTATTTTTAAATAATTTTCTGATTAAATAAATAAAAAAATATATATATATATATAAATGTTGACTTTTTGACTTTGACCGTTGACCGTTGACCGGTCAGATTCAGTTTATTCATGTGCTGAGTGAGGTTCGAACCCGAGACCTCTCGTATACGTGCACGCAGCTCTACCAACTGAGCTACGTGTCTAACCCGAAATATTTCTGATTTTAATTATATTTATATACTAGTTAGATTATTCAGAATTCTATTTAATTAAAAAGGTTTTTAAAATCATTGAACCGGTGTGAGAGCCTAGACTCGAACCCGCGCCCATAGCCTTGTATTGCACACAGCCCGACCAACTGGGCTGTGTGACTAACCCGAATGATATGCGATTTTAATTACATTTATATACTATCTGCGTCTTAATATATATAAGTATTAAAAAATGGTTGGAAATTTGTAAGAATCGGGCAGCGTGTTAAGACTCGAACTCGGGACCATCATTTAAATTTGCACACAGTCCACCACTGGACTGTGTGTCTAACCCGGTATATTTACCGGTTTTAATTTCCTTTAAATACATTCCAAACTTCATCTTCTTCAATTTATGAAACCAGAGGATCAACCCGACTGTTTAATCAATCGTTCTTATTGAATTAGTTGATTGATTATTACTAATAACGAAAATAATTTAAACAGAAAAGGATTTAAGGTTGTTGTACCGAACAGTTGCTTTTTCTCAGATTTCCGGCAAGGGGCGTCGGCTCTGATTGGTGATCTCCGTCTGAGTGAATCAATCAATGGTTTTGATCAATGAGTTGTGTAATTAAGGTACTAAACAAGGGATATCAGGGGGTTTAGATGATTGTACCGATTCACAGCGAGACTTCGGAATTTTCAGTGATTTTCCGGCGAGTGTAGGAATTCCCGACAACGTTGTCTGAGACGGATTCTGGTTGAACGATTTATGTTAATACTTGTCTAATAATGGATTGAAAACAAAAGAGTCGAGAATTTTACCGATTTGAAGTAAGTCTCGGTTTTCCGGTGTAAGTCCGGCGACTGTAAAATATCTCCGGCGAGCGCTAAAGCTTCGAGAGTTTGTGCGATTTTGAGCGAAAAGATTACCAGAGGTTTGGGTGGGTTTTATAGGGAAGAAACAGCATGTATTGAGTCCGAAATTGGTCTTGATTCGTGGTCAAAGTTTCTCCGGCGGTTACGACTGCGAATGACTGTTAGACGTCGGTTATAACCGATGTCGAAGTCGGTTATAACGTTATAGTCAAAAGGAAAATGGCTAAACTCGCGGATTGCCGGATTTTCCGGTGATTGCGAGTTCTGCCGCGCTGAAGTCCGGTTTTGAATTCGAGATTTAATTTAAGTATTATTTGTTTCAGTAAATACACAAAGGTGTCATGTGGCGGAGTGGTGTAATGTTTGTTTGTTGAAGCGGCTGACCCGGGTTCGAAACCCGGCAGCCTCATTTGTTTTTTTATTGTCTTATTTTTATTATTTATTAATTATGGTTTAAAATTCTAACAATGTTTATTAATTATGTATTGATTAAAATTAAAATGAACAATGTATACGCAATGAAAATTATAACTGACTATTCGATTAATAAACGAAGCGGGTTTTGGAAACCCGTTTTTCGACGGATGTTACAGCGTACACCGGACCCCATCCCAAGTGCAATACCTGTCCCTTCCATCACCCGGTTACCGCCCCGTGCCGCCTATGCACGATCTGCAATAGGTATGGGCACTTAACCCAACAGTACCGGAATGCTCCGCAAGCCCCCATCAACCAAGCCCGAGCCGTGACCACCCTGTCCCCTCAAAACCCTACCGGCAACCAAAACTGACCCCTTGCTCCTGCCGCTCGTGCCTGTTTCAGATGCGGAGACCCAAATCATTTCGCCAACAACTGCCCGTAGCGCAGCAATAACAATCAGCAGCAGCAACAAGCTCGCGGCCGAGCCTTTGTCATCACGGCCGCTCAAGCGCAAAACTCAAACGATGTCATATCGGGTACGTTCCTTGTTAACAATGCTTACGCTACGTGTTTATTTGATACTGGTGCGGATAAAAGTTTTGTATCCGTTGAATTCGAACCCTTGCTTTTGTGTAGTCGTTCTAAGTTGCCTAAATCATTCGAAGTCGAAGTCGCTGACGAAAAATCTATCAACGTCGATTCTGTCCTTTCTAATTGTTCTTTAAACCTCAATGATCATACGTTTTCTATTGACCTCATACCCATGCTAATGGGTAGTTTCGATACTAGTAGGCATGGATTGGCTAGGGCGAGTCCGTGCTGAAGTTATTTGTTCTAAAAAATGCATTTGCCTTCCCTTTCCCAATAATGAGTCCTTGCACGTCTATGGTGAGAAGCCTTCCAAAGGTCTCAAGCTTATGTCGTGTATTCAAGCGAACAAGTACTTGCGTAAGGAATACTTCGCCTTTATTGCCCACATTGTGGAAAAGAAGGAGAAAGGTCCAAGCGTGAGCGAAGTTCCCGTTGTGCGCGAATTCCCTGACGTCTTTCCCGAGGATCTTCCTGGTCCTCCTCCTGCTCGTTCTGTTGATTTTCGCATCGACCTCATCCCTGGTGCAACTCCGGTCGCAAAATCCCCCTATCGTCTAGCACCCTCGGAGATGCAAGAGCTGTCCAGCCAATTTCAAGAGCTTCTTGATAAGGGCTTCATACGTCCTAGCACATCTCATTGGGGCGCTCTCGTTCTGTTCGTCAAAAAGAAAGATGGATCCTTTCGCATGTGCATTGACTATCGTGAGCTCAACAAGCTTACGGTCAAGAACCGATACCCTCTTCCTCGCATCGACGACCTTTTCGATCAGCTTCAAGGCGCGACTTGTTTCTCTAAAATCAACTTTGCTCTGATTATCATCAACTTCGAGTCCTCGAAGAAGATATACCCAAAACCGCGTTTCGCACACGTTATGGGCACTACGAGTTCGTGGTCATGCCATTTGGATTGACCAACGCACCCGCCGTGTTTATGAATTTGATGAATCGCGTGTGTAAGCCTTATCTTGACCGATTCGTGATCGTCGTCATTGACGATATCCTAATCTATTCCAAGACGCGAGAAGAGCATGAGCGACACTTGCGTTTTATCCTTCAGCTGTTGCGAACCCAACGTCTCTACGCCAAGTTTTCCAAGTGTGAATTTTGGTTAAAAGAGGTGCAATTTCTCGGTCATGTCGTCAACGAACTTGGTATTCAAGTTGACCCCGCAAAAATCAAGGCAGTGAAAAATTGGATTGCCCCTAAGACTCCGTCCGAAATTCGTTCGTTTCTCTGCTTAGCCGGTTATTACCGTCGCTTCATTTCGAACTTTTCAAAAATTGTCGTGCCTCTCACATCCTTGACTCAAACGGATAAACCTTTTGTTGGGGTTCCGAACAAGAGGAGTCTTTCCAAACGCTCAAGGGCATGCTTTGCAAACCCATCCCGATGGTAACGACGATTTTGTCGTGTATTGCGATGCCTCAAGACAAGGTCTTGGTTGCGTTCTTATGCAACGAGACAAGGTTATCGCTTACGCGTCACGTCAACTCAAAATTCATGAGAAAAATTATACTACACTCGACCTTGAACTTGGTGCAGTTGTTTTTGCGTTAAAGATATGACGACACTACCTTTATGGTACAAAGTGTACGGTCTTCACCGACCATAAGAGCCTTCAGCACATCTTTAATAAAAAAGAACTCAACATGCGTCAGCATCGTTGGGTAGAATTATTAAACGACTACGACCCTGGTAAAGCAAATGTCGTGGCCGACACACTTAGTCGGAAAACTCATGTTAAGAGTGTACGTTGCTACCAAACTTTGGGAAAGCTTCAAGATATGATTCGTGAGGCACAATACTCGACCGTTAATGAGGGTAACCTTGATAATGAGTTGAAGTGTGGTGCTGAAAACCAACTCGTGACCAAACCCGACGGCATCATGTGCTATCTCGACCGTATTTGGATTCCTAACCGTGATAATCTTCATGACCTCTTGATGAGTGAAGCTCATAAATCTCGATATTCTATTCACCCTGGCGCCGATAAGATGCATCACGACCTCCGAGCATCATATTGGTGGCCTGGAATGAAGAAAGATATCGCCAGCTACGTTTCGAAGTGCCTTACTTGCTCCAAGGTAAAGGCCGAGCATCAAAGACCCTCTGGCTTACTCGAACAACCAGAAATTCCTGTTTGGAAATGGGAGAGTATTGCTATGGACTTCATAACCAAACTCCCTCATACATCGTCTGGTCACGATAGTATTTGGGTAATCATCGACCGTTTAACCAAGTCTGCTCATTTCCTTCCCATATGTGAAGACTACCGAGTTGAGAAATTGGCTCGTATCTACACGGGTGCAATCATTTGTCATCATGGTGTCCCCGTTGACATTATCTCCGACCGTGATGGTCGCTTCACTTCCCGCCTTTGGCAAACATTTCAAAAGGCCCTTGGTACTCAACTCAATCTTAGTACTGCTTTCCATCCTCGGTCCGATGGTCAAACCGAGCGTACTATCCAAACTCTGGAGGACATGCGTCGTTCTTGCGTATTTGATTTTGGTGACAACTGGGACATGCACTTGCCTTTGGTCGAATTCACGTACAATAACAGTTACCACGCGAGTATTCAAATGGCATCTTTTGAGGCATTGTATGGACGCAAGTGCCGATCGCCTATTTGTTGGCATGAGATCGGGGAAGCTCAAATCACCGGTCCCGAGCTCATACAACAGACGACGAACAAGATTTTGCAGATTCGGGACAACTTGCTGAAAGCTAGAAGCCGCCAAAAGAGCTACGCAAATAAAAGACGCAAGCCCTTGGAATTCAACGTTGGTGACTTTGTACTTCTCAAGGTATCCCCTTTGAAGGGTGTGGTGCGTTTCGGGAAAAAGGGAAAGCTCGCTCCTCGCTACGTAGGTCCTTTCAAGATTCTCGAAAGGATTGGCAAGGTAGCCTACCGATTGGAACTACCACAAGAGCTCAACAACGTTCATCCTACCTTCCACGTCTCAAACTTAAAAAGATGTCTCGCCGAAGAAGGACTCCAAGTTCAGCTTAAAGATCTTCAAATCAATGAGACTTTGCACTTCGTGGAAAAACCAGTCGAAATCATGGATCGAGGTACTAAGCAACTAAGGCACAATCGATTCCTATCGTGAAGGTTCAATGGGAAGGAAAACGTGGCGCTGAGTTTACTTGGGATCTTGAAAGCGACATGAAGTCTAAGCATCCGTATTTGTTCGTTGCGTCTTCCTAAATTTCGGGACGAAATTCCCTAAAGAAGGGGAGACTGTAACGCTTCGCATTTGTATCTTTCCGTTTTTAGCATGTTCGCTTCGTGTTTCTATTTTTGAGAATTCCAAACCTTGTAATCGTTTTTCTATTTTCAATTCATTGTATTCTAAGGCTTTGATTGTAATCAAGTTCGATCAATTATGCGAAATTCGCAAACTTTATTCATATTTAAACTTGTGATTGTACGTTACCTTATTGCTTCATGAATCAGTTCGAAACGACATACAAATGCTTGATGAATGTTTATGAATCTAAATACCAAGTTAAGCAAAACAATTAGTAACTTATTGCAAGTTATTCGAGCTTTCGTTATCATGATAATATTGTTACGTTTATGCCTAATATATGCTTACAATAAGTACACTTTACGGACTTTTAAAACGACCTTACGCACAACCTAAGACCATTATAAGACCATTACAAGTAATACATATAATATACAAAGTTTATAAGTCTAATACATCAATTATTTATTTGAAAAAAAAAAATAAAGAAAAAGAAAAGAAAAACACAGCTTGCGGCTTGCCGCAAGCTGTGTAGGTGTTTAAGTTCTTTTTTAATCAAAAACTCCACCTAATTGCATTTAATGGAACCCTAATCTTAACCCTAATCCTTCCTCTATATAAACAAGAGTTCCTCCACCCATTTCTCACTTTTGCAAGCCTCCACACACCTCAAACAAGTCCCCAAACTTCAGAATTCTCTGCTGAAACTCAACAGCTTGCAAGTGAGTTTCGACTGACTTTTCTTCTTTTTTTACCTTGTTTTTCTTTCTAAAATTCTTGGATAACCTCTAGGAAGGTTCTCACGAGTCTTCTTGGGCAAACTAAGGTGAAACCACACCATTTTGAGGTCCAAAAGTGTACAAACTTTCTGCCCAAATTTTTATCTTTCAAACTTCAACTTTTTCAATGTTTTCACTTTGTTTTCTTCCTCAACATTGTTTGCTAAGCCCTATGGATGTTACCATAGGTTTTCCATGGAAAACAAAGGTGGAATCACACCATTTTTGGGGCCAAACTTTCTGTTTTGGAAGATAACTATAAAAGTTTTTCGAACTTTTTTTTTAACATAACAAATCTATGCTACTTATGCCACTAACCAAACTTATGCTTAGTGTGTTAAGCTAGACTTGTTCACATACAATCAAGAGGCATAACATGTCTCTAAACTTATGGATTTTACTAGGGTTTCAAACCCACAAGTGTTGAGCCATCCAAGCTTACAAGCTTGTGTTGGTGTAGGTGTGATTACATGAAGGCCTTGGCCATTCAACTATTCAATCCACCCCTCACTTGATGATTTCCATAATTCTTGACCATCCGGATTGTCCTTGTGTCAATCTTGTGTAATGGTGAATCTTATGAAAGAGGTTTAAGATGGTTATCTTCCTACCTACATGCATGACTTATATGACTTACATGATATCTATGAAATACATGAACTATAGGATAAATTAGTAATAATATGACTATATGTAAATACTTAATATAACCGAACCTTTGACCATGACCAAATTTTTAATTGTGCAAAAAGTAGGTTATTTTATCTTAGACTTAACAATCATTACGATTCTATTGGACATGACCCATAAAAACACAAACACCCTTCGGGGCTTATTAGTGTCAAAAACGAGTGTTAATGTCTAGATAAATACTTTTGTTTATATATACTTTCTTTGCATATTTAAATTCCTAAACTCATTAAACTCCCCCGTCAATCTAATACTCACACACCTACGTTGCCTTGTGTAGGATAAACTTGGTGTTCCTTTCCCGAAATCAACCTAACTCTCTCACGGATATTACTTTGCAAAACCGTGAGTATACTCGACCCCTTTTATGCTTTCCACTATTTGGTGCATCATGTTAATTTACTAAAACTACACTTAATCACACTTTATTCTATGATTTCACACAAGCAATCCATCAACATGCTTTAGTCTTATGCTACTTGAATTGTTACTTGGTATATTCTTATGTGATCTAAATGTCATTAACTTTGATCGAGCCTCCCTTAACATGTATGGCGCTAAGGTGTAATATGTGGATTTGTTAAACGGATTTATACTTATGCTATGATATTAAACTTGTGTACTCGCCAATACTTGTTATTGAACTATACTTTTTAACATGTTGCAGGTTGATGAAGTTGTTATGATGGAACTTAGTAGGAATGGCATAGAAACACGCGTAGAACACTAAGTTAATCAATATGTTATTATTGAATTTGTTTTGTTGTTATTTCTTGTATTTGAATATTCGGTGTAACCTTGACAATTTTGATGCTATGAAATGAAATGGGTTGTTAATTTAAATATTGTCACAAATAGCGTTATGATGTCTCGAGCAATCTAGTTCGTCTCACTCTGATGTTTCCGCTATCGATTGGGGTGTGACAATGACCACTAAATGTTCACAATTGATTGCAAAGCCAATGATCATAAGAGCAATAGTTCATATTTGTATTTGCGTACATGTGAATTTACATGTACAACATTAATTCACATCAAGCCCATATGTCATCATACTTCCACCGTTATAGTTGGTTTTTGGTCAGGAACCAGATACGTCCCTTCTAAGATTTTGGTTGTGCGGTATATGTAATATTGATCCACCACTAGCATAATGTTGGGACCTCTAAAAGGGTTGAGAATATATGTTGTGTAAAAAATAATTGTCTTATAATTAAATACTTAAAGCCATTGGTGAGAGACTTGCTTACGTCTCATTGGTTTTCACTAGGGATGGCAAAAAAGATCGAGCCCAACGGGCATACCCAAAACCCGCAACATACGAGCCGGGTATACTTGAAGCCCGACGGGTGGGGCCGCCGCATATGGGATTAAAATTATAAAAATATTTGGGTATGGGTATGGGATTTAGCGATACCCGCCTGATACCTGGCCTGTTTACCCGAATAATACCCGAAAAGCATATTATTTTTTATTTAATTTTCCATTTATATAAACTTTAGTACATACACTTATTCATATTATTTTGCTTTGTTGTTTATCTTCAAGACTTTAACATACAAATACAAGATTTTATGTTTAGTTATCTTGTTTATATGTAGATTAAAAATGTGTGTTAGTTTTGGAATTTTCTAAACACATTTCAAGTTGTTAAAGAGATTACTTGGGTTATGATTAATGTTACTATTTTTAATGTTTGTTGTTCAATTAAATGCAAAGTAGCAGTACATTAATTAGTTAATTATACAGATATTTGTTTCAAATATGCCATTCGAATATGATATATTTGTATGTTATTGGTCATATTTTCCTTTGTTGTAGTTATTAAAGTAGTAAATTATATAAACATTAGAGTAAAAAATGTACATGAGAGTTTCAATGATATTTTTAACAAATTAATGGGTATACCCGTTACCTACGGGTATACCCGATACCCGATGGGTAATTAACTGACAAATCCCCGATGGGTAACGGGCCAGGTACGGGCCAAAAATTACAAACGGGTACGGGCTTGGGATTACTAGGGCCCATTACCAATCCTAGTTTTCACTTTAGTGAATGAATATTCCCAACAATATGGGGAGATAACAAGCAGTTGGAAAATGAAAAGTGGAATGAATTATCATGTCATCTTGATCCTCAGACTATAAGCACTGAACCAGAAGTTCAAAGGATATTTCATTTACCAATATTAAAGAGCAAATTACCAGACAAGTACCTAAATAGAGTGACTAAGTAAGTTACATATCAACTGCTTATGCTCCGGTTATATATGCGTCCCAAGAGGACAACCACATATTTTGTAATGAGTCTATTGCACGCCTAAAGCGTGGTAGACTAGGTGATTCCAATAATAAAATTCCTCGAAAATTGGAGCAAGTAATTAAGATGGTCAAGTTAAGGTTATTGTAATAAAACCTTCTGAAGAAACAGTAGGCATGATGGTTCAAGAAGAACCTCAGGTACCTGAAAATAAAGAGATCTAGATAAGTTGTAGCATGTCTAAGATATGTATGGAATCAAAATAAAATTCGACGACGTTATACTTTCGTATATAATGTAGCGCTCGAAATGATTAGATGACAAGAATCAAGATTTGAGATCTGCCTATGAACGTAAACATAGAAATGATTTGCCAAAATGGAAAGACGCAAATAAGGCAAAGTTGAATTCTTTAATGACATGGAAAGTCTCTGGACCAACAGTTCATACAATTGAAGTTGTAAAATATGTTGGAGATAAACGGGTCTTTTATACGAATTATGTGAAAATCGAATTGAGTGATATAAGGAAAAATTGGTGGCACAAGAATTTTCGCAAGGACCTATGATTGTTTATGAGAAGACGTATTCTCCAGTGGTGGATGCATTGACTTTCTAATATTTTATTAGTCTGGTAATATAAAGAGAGAATTGATATGTGTCTTATGAATGGTATGTATCACTTGATACTGAAAGTTTGCATGAAATTCCCTATGAAGGATTAAATTATGTAAGTCATGTAAAGTAAGTTCTCTAGAACAATGTGATTATATACATATTTGGATTTGAATAGGTTATGATTATTTTACATGTTGGAACTCCTGATAAGTTTCTAAAACAATTGAGTGCTTAAAAGGTTAATTAAAACATCTTAACGATGTAATACTTGTGCACCAAGAAACATTCATATAATAATTGTACTCGATGATTATGACATCTCAATAAATAGTGTACAAGCATGGTACAATATGGATTTTGGAGATAAAAGCAAATGTTTATGATATTTTTGCATATGATAGATATCTATGTGTTAAATGGAAAAATTCATATAGCAAAACTCCTGAAGAGTGAAAGCACATGCATGTTGGGATAAGATGGAACGAATTCCCTCAAGGATTAATAATGCCAGAAGCATTGATGTCAAAACATCAAGAACATACTATATGACATTAACAAAATATGTATGGACTAAAATAGTATTGTCTAGTATTGTACAACTCGAGATATTCACATAAAGAGGGATATAAGTTTGATTAAATTAGTCATGTTTTTATCAATATTCTACTTTTAAAAGTTCACTATAATCGCAGTTTACATTGATGATATCTAGGCATCATCGAGAGAAACTGGCGAGATTTTAGAGGGAGAACTTTCACGGTCTAATTATTACTCGAAGTTCGAGTATATATGTAATTATATTTCATCAATCCCTCAAGTGCATCTAAAAGATGATGTTGGGATATTTTAGTATGGACACAGTTGAACCTTAACGTATGTTAAAGGTTCTTAAGTCATTTGTTATAAGAAATGTCTATTATCGTCTCCTACCAAAGTAGAGATTCTCATTTTAGAAGTACCATCATTAAATGCATATGTGCATTAATATGTTTTTCTATGTAACATATGTCGTAAAACGGGTTTCAAAACCCGCTCCATTTAAAATTCAAGAATTTATTAAATGTTTCGTTACGCATTATTTATTTTATAAATTGTGTTAGTAAATTTTTTATGGTTAATAAATAAGTTAAATAGTTAAAATATTAAATAACTAAAAAGTAATAATAATAATAATAAAAATAATAATAATAATAATAATAATAATAAACAAAGGTTAATAATAATAAAAAGAAATGAAAAGGGGTAGCTGGGTTTCGAACCCGGGTCCCCATCACACACACACACACACACACACTCCACACCACTGAGCTACACACATTATTCTGTTATAAACTTAAATCAAATATCATATATAACAAAATAACATTCAAATCCGAAATCAAGAGCAAACACTGGTAACGGCAGTAACCTCCAAATCTAATCAAACCTTGTTTTATGATCGATCCGAAACTGAAGAAACTGTCCTAATAAATGTGTTGAACCAATCATTGAATCAATTATGATTGAATTAAGTTCATAACCGAAATTTTGATTTAAAACTGGAAGCAAAATTTGAGCTAATCTTCAACTATAAATAGTTACCTTGCAATCATTCAGAATTCGCTCACACTTGCAGTTTAAACCTCTGCTCAAACTCCCTGTTCAATTCCCGTTTCACCGGACTTCTTTGTCACCGAAAAATTCTGGGTAATTGCCGGAAGTGACCTCGGAATCTCCAGTCGAAATAGCGACTCTCATCTGTTTGGTACAAATCTATCTTTCAAATTTTAATTTATGGAATTGTATGTATACCGATCAAATTGAAGAAATCCATATGGTTATATATGACAGTCGGGTTTTGGCTTTTGTTATAGGAAGAAGATGAAGTGTATATAGAGTTTAAATATAATTAAAATCGGGTTTTTAGTCGGGTTAGACACACAATCCAGTGGTGGACTGTGTGCAAACACAACACATACGTCCCTTGTTCGAGTCTGATGCATGTCCGGTCTTCTGAAATAAAATCCACTTTTTAAAACTGAATTAGATCACTTTTCAAAAAGTGCATAAATGTATTATATTTTCTGTTTACACCGGGTTAGACACCCAGCCTAGTTGGTAGGGCTGGGTGCATCACACATTAGAGGTCGCGGGTTCGAGGCAGAGTGTGGACAACGGTTCAATGATTTGTAAAACCTTTTTAATAAATAGATTTATTGATTAACCTAAATAGTGTATATATAATTAAAACAGAGATAATTTCGGGTTAGACACGTATCTCAGTTGGTAGAGCTGCATGCACGTATACGGGAGGTCACGAGTTCGAACCTCACACGCTGCCAAAATCGAATATAATCCGACCGGCCTGATCGGTCAGACCTGACAAGATCAACATTTTTTAAAATTTTTATTTTATTTATTTCTTTATTATTATTATTATTTAAAAACCATTTAAAATTGCTTAAAAATAAGATTTTTTTAAAGTTCAAAAATTGTATTAACACCACAAAAATAAACCTAAAAATCTAATAAAAAGCATTAATTAAAATATTAATTTCAAATAATAAATTTGTTTATTTATCGACTTATTACGTTGTTATTTAGGTTAGTTTCTCTCGTGGTTAAATCCTAAAGTGAGCTATCGCTATCAATTCCAAGAAATACATACACGATGAGTGAATCCTTACAAATTCCCTTTTTTATTCATCTTTTGGGGTGTATCATGTGTCGTTTACTTATTTTGTTTATTCAACCACTTGTGCTATTACCATTATATAAACTAACGTGTTATATGTAATGTTATTTGTTGTATTTGTGTGGTTACATTTTTCTCATTTGCGTGCAATCATTCATATTAGGCCCATCAGTTCCTCGTTGGATACGAGTTGAGCATCGCGTGCCTCATAGACCGGCTCCGTTTGATTGAGCCTTGATCTCACAGTTCATCATTGGTCATGCTTGTGTGTGCATTGTTCGATATTATGTGGTTTGTGGTTAGAATTACATATGCGTAAGCTCATAATTGGTTATTGCACATTTTTATTAAAATAATCAATATAACTATTTCTTTCAAATGATTAAATAAGATTCACTCGCCAACTTTGTTGACCCAAAAACTCTATTTTACACATGATACAAGTGAACAGGTTGACAAGGAACACATAGGAATTTTCCTTAGAAGAAAAAAATAAAGAATTCATGAATGTTATGTTAGAACATGTTTTGCTTGTATGTTTACGTGTTTGTTGTAATATTCCTTTCAATTGGAAATAATAAATATGAAACCTTAATTATAGTAAATGTCATGAGCTTTGATGAAAACCCAATCATACCTCGACTTTTATTTCCGCTGCGGGTCAGGGTGTGATATTCTAGCTATGCATGATTATATATATCTTTTATTTGAATTTATCAACATGATATAGAACATGTCCAAAAAGGAGACATTCGAATGGTAAAGTTGTTGAGACAATTTTGTGTCTGTCGCTTGTTCTTAATTACAGTTGTAATTGTACAGTCTTTGCTCAAGTTTCTCTATAGGTTTGGTCGTGTCGAATAGATCGAGATATCCTTCTATCTTGATCTAGTATGACATTTTAGCTTGTCTGTGTTAATCAGTTGCATGTGTGCATATCGTTGAGTCTTGTAAACATCATGTCTACACACGTTCTCCAAGAAGAAGAATTTTGTGCGAGTCAGAGTTTTCGTACGAATCATTGAGTAGTTTCGTACGAAACAAACATTTCATACGAAACAGTTGACTCGCGCCAAAATTCCTAGAGATGTGTCTCGTGTGAAATATTGTGTTCCGTATGTCTAGTATCGTGATTCGTACAAAAATCTAGACGGACACTATATAAGCAGTCATGTACCTCTCAGTCAGGGTTGGTTGGGAGAGTTGGTTAGCTAGTTGGTCTAAGTGAGCCTCTCAGCATTCTCTCTGAAGACGAAGACACAAGAACACAGCAAGTTTGTTTGAGTCATACGAGCATTGTGTGTATATGCTTGTACTTGTTCTCAATCATTAATCAAGATAGTGAATCCTTGGTTACCCCGTGTTCTTTACTTTGCTTTGGTTGCATGCACACTTGGATTCCGCACTTGTGTATGTTATATGAACAAGGAATAGGTTTGACATCCTCAGGTGGACCTACAAGTGGTATCAGAGGTTTGGCTCTTTCCTTGTTCAAAACCGGGCTTAGTTGTGTCTGAGCTAGTTTAAAGATTTCTAAAGTGTTCTTGAGCCTCCAGCAGAAAACATAAGTTTTGGATAGTTAACTAACTTTAAACTTGGTTAAAATCTACTGCATGCAGAAAATTTATGGAAAAAAATTTTCTGAAGAACACCCTTAAAGAAGAAATCTGCAAAAAATTTGAATCTGATTAGTTTGGTAGGGTTGACATTTTCTGACTTGGATCTGGACTTGGACTGTTGACTTTTAAAAATCTGTGTTTTAACTAAAAGTGGGTAAGACAACAGGTATTTTCGAAAAAGCAGGTCTACACAAGAAAGGAAATTTTCACCAAACCATTTCTGAAAAGATTCCACTGAAAAACGCTAAACAAAGCAGTTTGTGCGACTGAGCTATTTCGTACGAATCATCTGATCCGCACAAAACAACTGTCTCGCACGAAACATCATTGTTTCGCACGAAACAGGTGTCTCGCACGAAACAGCTGTTTTTTGTTTTTCGTGTTTTTCAAGGCTTTGTGATTTTAAGAATTTATCATATTTTCAGATCTGTGAATTTTTAAACGGTAATTATAATTTTGGAACTTTAAACCTTTAAATTTTCATAAAACAAGAAAATATAATGAGTTCTAACCTGTTGGATTGGAGTTGTTCAAGCTCAAATCAGGAGTCTTCGCAAAGCTCCGCAACATCATGGGTAAAATCTTTGATGCCTCAACATACAGCAATGATCTCTGCAAATCAGTGGGCGTGTGTTGCGAATCAGAATCAAAGCATCCAAACTCTGTTAATGAGCGAAAGTGAAACAGGGAGTAATAACCAACCGCCGAAGTTAAATCACATGAACGATTATCCTTCATGGAAAAGTCGTTTTCATACGTATGTTCTCGGTCAAAACACGGAATTGTGGACGTGTTTCACTACCCCCTACAATGAAGCACTTGAAGAAGCTGGATCAAATCCAACCACATTGGCCAATCTAGTCGAAAGTGACAAGAAAGCTTACGATCCAGAGAAAAAGGCATTTGCTATCCTCACACAAGCTCTGCATAAAGACATTTATCATCAGTTTGTGTATTGTACTACAACGGAAAATTTGTGGGACACTTTGGAAGCAAGAGGTGAAGGTAACGCTGCTACCAGGAAGACTCGGCATGAGCTGCTCAAGAAAGAGTTTGAAGGTTTCATGTTCATGGAGAACGAAACCTTGAATGATATGACCACTCGGTTTTATCATCTTCTTAGCGAAATGTACTCGTATAAAGTGTTAGCAGCACCACAAGAAATTGTGATGCGATTTGCTGATGCTTTACCACCGAAATGGGGTCAATTTATTGATCTTTTAAAACACACAGGTGTTTTGGACTCAATTAGAATTTATGAATTTGTGAAGAAACTGGAGAACAAGAATGAAGAAGAACTTCGGAAGGCACAACAAGTCTCTGCTCCACAAAACCCTGAGATGTATTTTGGAGGTATTAATGCAGGTACAAGCTCAAGTCAGCAACCGAAGCTGCAGACCGCTTTTGTGTCAAACGTGAACCCTTTTCTACCCAACCAGTTCAGACAAGTCAGTCTACAGGTTCGAGCAATCAAACCTATGGACAAGCTTTTGATCCGAAAGCCTTCCTTCCACGGCCAAGGGATTTAGCGCATAAAGCTCCACAACAAGCTCCTCAACAAGCTTTCTATGGAAGCAACAGTCAATTTGCAAATCCCAACACTGTCAAACTTGACACGTCAAATCTCTCCAAAATCAACGTAGAAGTTGCACAGGAACATGCGGAACTTCTAAATACCATGGTCAGTGCGTATTGTGGTTTAGTTGCAGGTTAAATAGGGAACATCAATTTGACAAACGAAGACTATGAACAAATTGACCGAGATGAAATGGAGCTAATGGACATCAAGTGGGCATGTGCAAGTGCTATGAGAAGAGCGAAGGATTATATGAGAAGAACGGGTAGAACCAGTTTGGAAAGCAAGAAGGATACAAAATACGGCTTTGACAAAACCGTCGTTACTTGCTTCAACTGTGGAGAAAGAGATCACTTAAAGCGGGAATGCACAAGACCCAGCAAGGAAGGAAATCACAACCCCTTTCGAAATCAGTCTCAACCATCCAACACAGCACAGTACAACAACGAAAGAAGAATAGTAGCTGTTGGCAACTCTAACAATACCAATCAATCAGGACCTTCAAACACGCACAGAGCTTTGGTAGTTCAGTCTGATGAAGGATGCGATTGGTCAGTACAGTTGGGAACTGAGAACAACGGAAGAACTGCATGCTATGCGAAGATCGTGGATCAAATCAAGCATGATCACAACATCAATACTCCAAATAACGATGATACATCTGGGGATGCTGGCAGTTCTGATGAAGAATGTTCAAGTTCAGATGGTTATGGATCTGATTCTAGTGAGAAGAAAGGAAGTGATGCTGAGGTTGAAGAGTTGCTGAGTGAAGTTGAGATGTTGAAATCTGAAAAGGTAGGAATGACGAGGAATGCAGAAGCTGGGGTGAAGGAGACAGAGACACTCTCTACAAATGGTGCAGCTTTTCCTCATCACACTGCCTTTATGGCAAATGTTGAAGGTTCTTCAAAACAGGTAAATTCTGAACCTCCTACTGTTTGCAATGACTGTGTTGAATTAAAATAAAGTATGAAACCGTCAACAGTCATAATCAAAATTTAGTTCTTGAACTATCAAAATGCAAAGAGGCGAATTTGGCGCTAACAAGAAATGAAAAAGAATTCAAATCTGTAATAGAAACCCTTAAGAAAAGTGTTTCTGAATTGACAAAAACAGTTTTGAATAAACAGACAGGAATTAATCTACATTAATCTCCTAGAAGAAACAAAGAAAGAGTTAGCCATCGCCAATTGCGAATATGATTCGATCAAACGCAAATTGGAAAGTTATTCTAACTCCAATATGTGCTTGATCATATAATTGAAGTTCAAAAACTAAAGGAGATGCTCATGCATAGGTATAAGTCGTGTCGACCCCCAATGAACACAACTATACCAAAATGCCTGATGAAGAAGAGATGCCTCGTTTTGAACCCTTTGTACCTTTGAATCCTGAGGAATTCGCAGCAGGGTTAGGGTTCAAACTAGGCAATTCCTCTTAAGAACCAAGCAAGCCTGAAAGTTCATCATCTGATGAAGAAGAGGATGATACATTAGATGATGAATCAAGAAATGATGATCAGGATCAACCTCTTGATGAAAGGAAAAGAGTGGAATCGTCTGCTACTCCTAGTACTCAATCTGTTGAGAATCAAGAGACTGTTCCTAAGAAATCTGTGAAGACAAGTGTGTCTACGTAAGAAGTAGATAATGTGTTGTATACTTTGGTTGGAGATAATCTATTTAAACAAAGATTTTCCAATTAAAAACGTAAATCCAATCTCTATAGATCAGGTTTTTGAAAAATCAACAACCAAACCTTTAGAAAGGAAAAAGCCCACCAAATCACAACCACTATCCGCTTCGAAAGAAAAACAATGGAAGCGATTTGAAAAGCCTACAGTTTCTCAACCGAAGGTTGAAGCAAAAGGCTCTCGTGACCAGAAAAAGGCCAAAACTATTAAATTTGTGAGTTCTAAAGGTACCGATAAAATCAAAACTTTTCAAGGAAAATCTAATGTTGATTTTGTAAAGAAAGTTAAGATTTTGAAAAGAAATAGTCAAAACAATTACACCCAACACACTGATGGATGTAATCAAAATGAACCCAGTACCTCATGATCCACAAGTTCAACATCAAGCCGAGAAACACGATCTCCTAGTTTTGTTGAAAGGAGAACATGTTTCAAATGTGGAGAATTTGGCCACATTATAAAGGATTGTCAAATTCCAGCCAAATCAAGATGTTTAGAGAAAGCCCCTCATGAACCAACTTGCAAACGCAAATCTGTTTCTCCGACTCAAGATAAACGAATCATTAAGGATCAAAAAGAGAAACAAAAACGTAAACATGTAAAAGCAGTTGAGAAAGATTTAAAATCGGATTCTTCGAAAAAGGATCAAAGATCTTCAGAGTCAATAAAACCAGACACTGTTAAAACTATAAATAATAGTAAATCTAGTAATAAACAAGGATCTTGGAAACAGAAGACTGGGAATGGTTCAAAAGGAGGCTCTCAGTTTGTTAATCATCAAGAAATTGAGGTTACATTTCTCGATGATAAGGGACGACCCAAGACCACTAAGGCTTGGGTCCCCATCTCAAACTAATCTTGTTTGTGCAATGTGCAGGGTGTTCCAGGAGGAACTGTAAACAGTCATTGGATTGTTGACAGTGGAGCATCAAGGCACATGACGGGCGACTTGCGGCTCCTATATGATGTGAAAAGCATAAGGGGTGGTTATGTTGCTTTTGCTGGTGACAAAGGTGGATACATCACTGGAGAAGGAATGGTCTCCAATGGTGTTGTGAGCTTCGACAAGATCAATTATGTACGGCAAATTGATCACAATCTTCTTAGCGTTTCTAAAAACCGCGACAAGAAGTTCACGGTACATTTTGATGATGCCGGATGTTATGTGCTGAAGCCTGGATTCAAGATCCCCAAGGAATGGATTCTCCTGTCGGCTCCAAGAATTAATGATTTGTATATTCTTGATATGAGCCAAGCTATTACAACATCTGCACAGGTCACATGTTTTGTCTCTAAAGCCACCGAGAAGTAATTAATCTCTTGGCATAGACGTATGGGACACATTCACCTGAGAAAAATGAACTATTTGGTGAAGAACAATCTAGTGAATGGTGTACCAGTGAAGTATTTCATCTTCAAGACGTTTGTGTATCATGCCAGAAAGGGAAGCAAGCAAGAAAGTCCCATCCCGTGAACAAGATCAACAGTGTGAATATGCCACTGGAACGTCTTCATATGGATCTCTTTGGACCTATGAAACACAAGACTACCTTTGGTGATTCTTATTGTCTGGTAGTTACTGATGACTATTCCAGATTCTCATGGGTAAACATGTTGGCACACAAGAGTGAAGTTCCTACTATCCTCAAGAATCTCCTGACTCTGTTAGAAAATCTGTATAAATCTGAAGGTAAGGAGAATCAGAAGCGACAATGGCACAGAATTCAAGAATCAGGTTATGGATGAGTACTGTTCCTCAAAGGGTATTCTGCATGAGTACAGTTCTTGATACACTCCACAACAAAATGGTGTCGCTGAGAGGAAAAATCGAACTCTTATTGAAACTGCAAGAACCATGTTAGTAGAATCAGAACTTCCTGTTCAATTTTGGTGAGAAGCTGTTGCTACTGCATGCTACACGATGAATAGAGTTCTAATGGTGAAGAGACATGGGAAGACATGCTTTGAGTTGTTACATAAAAGGAAACCGGATATTTCTTTCTTAGAACCTTTTGGAGCTCCATGCACTATGATCGACCCACATGGAAAATTTGGTCCGAAGGCTATCGAAGGTTTCTTTCTTGGATATGCTACTCCTAATTTCCGGGTGTGGAATTTGTCTTCGAAGAAGATTGAAGAATAGGGTGAAGTCAAGGTTCAGAGATATACAGAAGCGGTTAGAGCTTCGGGTGCTCCTTGGATGTTCGACTACGATGGGCTATTTGACTCCTTTAATCTGCCAACTTTTGATGATGCAACAGCTGTTGCTCAGATGCTATTGGAAAGTGATACTACAGTAGACTCGTCATTAGTTCGACCAATTATTTTTAACCCTCAAGTGTCGACTTCGGTTAACAATCTTGTTCAAAATGAGGAATTTGAAGATGCTGTGGATTATAATGTTTCATAAGAAGAAGATGAGTTTCATGATGCAAACGAAGCTGCCTCTGGTGCGGTTCCTGGATTTTCAAATGATACGTCAAATATTCCACCTCAAGGAACGACTGAAGGTCAAGCATCTACAAGTCATCAAATCCAACTCTCGATTTAACTGTTGATCTGAATATCAACAATTTGGGTATAAATTCTCAAGTTCCTGATGTGCCAGAAACTCGAATTCATAATATCCATCCTCAACAGAATATTATTGGAGATGTCCAAAGTGGTGTGCAGACTTGTAATCAGCTTCGAAATAACCAGAATGCTGGATTGTATTCGGAAATCAGGAAATCTGGTGGTCTGAATGATTGGTCTTTTGCCTGCTATGTGTGCCAAGTAGAACCAAATTCTTGGTAGGAGGCAATAAAACTCGTGGGTTGAAGCCTTGTAGGAAGAACTTCAGCAGTTTCAGAAGTTAGGCGTCTGGAAATTGGTTGACAGGCCTGACAACTACAAGAAGATTGGTACACGATGGGTGTACAAGTGCAAGAAGGATGACCGAGGTATTGTTGTGAGAAACAAAGCGCGATTGGTTGTTCAAGGTTTTAATCAGGTCGAAGGCATTGATTACAATGAAGTTTATGCACCGGTTGCACGACTTGAGGCCATAAGAATCTTTTTGGCTTATGCGTCCTTCAAGAAGTTCACCGTTTATCAGATGGATGTGAAGAGTGCATTTCTTCATGGTGTGGTAGAGATGAAGTATATGTTAAGCAATCGCCAGGTTTTGAAGATCCTCTCCATCCTAACAAGGTTTGTCTTCTCAACAAGGCGTTATATGGTCTTCATCAAGCTCCGAGGGCTTGGTATGAAACGTTATCCACCTATCTGTTGAAGAATGGTTTTCGACGAGGCCTAATCGACTGTACTCTCTTCATCAAGGAACGGGACGAGGATTTGCTGCTAGTACAGGTTTATGTTGATGATATTATATTTGGGTTTACTAACACTCGAATGTGCAAAGAATTTGAACAGGTTATGCAGGAGAAGTTCGAGATGAGCGCTATGGGATAAATGACTTTCTTTTTAGGTTTGTAGGTTCAACAATCAAAGGAAGGGATTTTTATCCATCAAACCAAGTACGTCGAAGATATTCTCAAGCGATTTCAGATGGATGACTCAAAACCTTTGGGAACTCCATTAGCTCAAAATCATGGGATTACTCCAGACGGAATGGGGTGAACATGTAGAACCATCTCTCTATCGTGCTATGATCGGATCTCTCATGTATCTTACTGCTTTAAGACCCGACATAATGTACCCAACATGCCTTCTGGCGCGCTATCAGTCTAGTCTGAAGGTTTCTCATTTGATGGCTGTGAAAAGGATCTTTCGTTATCTAAAGGGTCGCCCTGACACTGGTCTATGGTATCCTAAGGATGATAACTTTAATCTGACAGCATTCAGTGCTTCTGATCATGGCGGCTGAAAAATCGATGCAAAGTCAACAACAGCAGGATGTCAGTTCTTGGGAAATCGCCTAGTTACGTGGCAATGTAAAAAAGCAGACTTGTGTAGCTCCATCAACCTGTGAGGCTGAGTATATTTCAGCTTCTAATTGCTGCTCTCAAGTTCTATGGATTCAATAGCAAATGCGCGACTACGGTTTTGAATTTCTTACTACTCTTATTTTTATTGATAATGAAGCTGCTTTACAGATCACTCGGAATCCTGTACAGCACTCAAAAACAAAACACACTGAGATTAAGTATCATTTCATACGAGATTGCTATGAAAAGAGACTTATCAATGTTGTTAAAATCCACACTGATCACCAACGTGCCGACCTTTTTACCAAAGCCTTTGATAAATCACGTTTTGATTATCTACTTTTGGTCAATGGCATCAAGGTGAAACCCGAGTAACTCAACCATGGCTAACTATTCTTGTATTTACTTTTCTAAAAATCTAAAACTACAAAAAGATTTTCAGTTTTATATTTTAGGGGGAGTAAGTTTAAGAAAATACAAAAATATGTCTTTTATTTACCTTCTTTGTTTAAGGGGGAGAAAAATTCAGAAAAATACAAAAACATTAGAAAAAAATCAAAAATGAGTTTCTTAGATAAGTTGAAGATGATGAAATTCACCGGTAAATCTGTCAGATATGGTTAAAAGCATAGAAAGAAGATTGATAAGTAGCTTTTACTTATGATGTATCAGTGGGCTCACAATCAGACTAAAATGTGCAGGTTGATATAAACCTAACAGACAGAACGCTAGGTGGGAACCATTCATTGGCATATGGTCTTGGTACCGAAATTTCGTTTGATAGAGTGTCGAGATTCTGAGATATACGGTCTTTATGCTGGCTTATCATCTGGGCATCATGGTTGAATCTTTTGCCGAAAAATAACGGTGGCGCAAGTCTAGAACTTCCATGATATCATACATACGTGTACATACTGCATTCGACCTTCAAATCACATTCCCAAAATAAGTGATAAAATATCACAGCTTTATGCGGGAGCTAAGTTTGTCTCTTTGTCGGTACGATGGTACTAACCTGTTCACGGACTTACTCCTGTGCCCTGCATGCTTATGAAAATCAAGTTCCTCATCAATAAGTGATTAAATCACAAAGAGCTTGTTTTCAATAAAAAATAAGTGAGTATCTCACATCATATATATACGTCAAAACAGATGATAAAGCAGTATACTCACCGATAAGATTTTCTCTCGTGCATATCTTGATACGGGAATGTGTCGTGATGTGGTTGAACACCGGCTAGTAAGTATAAATCCATACCTTAATCATATCTCCTAATCATGATTACATCTGATAAGTCTGAGCTTACGTGGACAACAATACCGGTAATAATAGTTAAATACTTATCTGTTTAATTTTGAAAACCAAATACCGTTTTTGACAAAGATTAAAATGCTGGTATGATTCCTTTACCTTGAAACTCGAAAAAGATTGTTAAATAGATATATAGTTTATTTGTATATTTAGTTTTAAGTCTAGTTTACTTAGTTGCTTATGTAATTACTTTTTCAAAGTTAGCCAAAGTTAATACTCGAAAGTTTTCTACCAAGATACGCCAGAAAACCATCTGTTTGATATCGCAACTTCATAAAGTAATATCTTGCAACAAGTAATTCATCAAAAGAAATCCAAAATCTGAAATTTGTTTGAGTGTGTGTATCTCATACGAATGAACCTAGTCACTTGATTTGACTTGGTCACTTGTTTTTCTCAAATCTGCTGGTGGAAATTCATACGAGTGTGTGTATCTCGTTCAGGGAATACAATCATACGAAGAAATTATGATAAGTCTTTCGTGTGTATTCCCTAAGAAATTTGTGTTCTAATTATATTTGCCTATTGAGTAGAGATTGATACAAAAGAATATGAACAAAGACCAGCAATGAAGAAATCTGACAAGTAAGAAGAGGAAACAAGAAAGATTTGAAGTTTCTTAGAAGTTTGAAGACCTGATGCTCTAATCATTGGATAGCAGATCTATCAATGAATAGCAGATCTTCAGGGGGAGTTTGTTGATACTCCCAACCATTCATGTGAAGACCAACATCTGAAGACCAAAGACCGAAGACTAAGCAACATCCAAGGGGGAGTTTGTTGATACAGTTTTTTGTCTATCGCTTGTTCTTAATTACAGTTGTAATTGTACGGTCTTTGCTCAAGTGTCTGTATAGGTTTGGTCGTGTCGAATAGATCGAGATATCCTTCTATCTTGATCTAGTATGACATCTTAGCTTGTCTGTGTTAATCGGTTGCATGTGTGCATACCTTTGAGTCTTGTAAACATCATGTCTACACACGTTCTCCAAGAAGAAGAATTCTGTGCGAGTCAGATGATTCGTACGAATCATTGAGTAGTTTCATATGAAACAAACATTTCGTACGAAACAGTTGACTCGCGCCAAAATTCCTGGAGATGTGTCTCGTGTGAAATAGTGTGTTCCGTATGTCTAGTATCGTGATTCGTACGAAAATCTAGACGGACACTATATAAGCAGTCATGTACCTCTCAGTCAGGGTTGGGTGGGAGAGTTGGTTAGCTAGTTGGTCTAAGTGAGCCTCTCAGCATTCTCTCTGAAGACGAAGACACAAGAACACAACAAGTTTGTTTGAGTCATACGAGCATTGTGTGTATATGTTTGTACTTGTTCTCAATCATTAATCAAGATAGTGAATCTTTGGTTACCACGTGTTCTTTACTTTGCTTTGGTTGCATGCACACTTGGATTCCGCACTTGTGTGTGTGTTATATGAACAAGGAATATGTTTGACATCCTCAGGTGGACCTACAAAAGTAGATATGTCGATACCTTAAAGGTAAGAATGATGTGTGTCTATATTTTACTAACCCATGAAAACTAGTTTCGTTAGTCTTGTAGATGTAAAGAATATAACACCACATAGTCATGGATCTTATGGTATTTGTTCGCAAGAGGAAGCATTAGAAGTCTAGTAAGAAGATTTTACAACATTACTCAACATAAAGGATACTTAAAGGCATCAAGCGACAAATCATTTTACAAAAGTTTTGAGCAACTTTCAAGGAAGATGGACACAAGTTGCTTAAGGGATACATAATATAATGAGTGGTGGGGGGGGGGGGGTATTCAAGTTGCATTCTTTTTCCCTCACAAAGTTTTCTCCCATTTAGGTTTTGTTAGGCAATCAGGAGAAAAAAATACGCGCTGCACTCTTTTTCCCTTAGCCGAGGTTTTGTCCCACTGGGTTTTCCTGACAAGGTTTTTAACGAGGCAGCATCTTAAAGCGTACGAAGTTGATAACCAAGGGAGAGTGTTATAAATATATATATTATATTATTTGGTTATCAACTCCTTAAATAAGGTTGGCTTGTTCTCCAATACTTCATCTCTTGTATATATTTATTGTATTCCTTTGTAAAAGACACACATCAATCAATGAAACATTAGATTTCTTCTCCCTATTATTTTCTTCTTCTTTGCTATTAGATTAGTTTCACAACATATAGAGATATTTTACAATCAATTTTTTTTTGTAATGAATAAAAAAATTAAAATACAAAATATGTTTTAAACTAAGGGGCTAGTTATGTTGATTTAGAAAGTTAAAAGCATTAATTTTTTAAAACTTGATGGACTATTGTGTAAATCTATCTTCTTCTTTAAGATCTCAACGGTTGCAATCAATGTCACACCTTCAATTCTTCTTTTTCAATTATAAAATATTTTTTTTAATCAAATACACGACCACATTCCAAACCTCACAAATCTTCACGGTCGCGATACATATCATAGAAAAAGGGATCATAGCCGTGAAACACATCTTCACGGATTCGTTTCGGATTCGGATAGTAATATTGAAAATTTTCCTGTATTTTGGATATCCGATATCCGAAATTTTAAATTCTTTTATTTCTTAAATATATACCCTAAATAAATTAAAACCCTGAGTCTATTATATTGTACATGCTTTCTCACTTTCTTAGCCGCCCCACCTCACAAACTCACTAAGCCAAAAGGGTTTTCCATTGATGGCCGTGACGATTCGAAGTGAATGTAGGTCGAGAATCTCGATTCGAAGTGAATGAAGGTCGAGATGATTCGATGTGATCGAAGGTCGAAGGTCGCCGAGAAGAAGGTGCGTTGGTGGGATAGAGTTTTGAGTTTGGAGAGTAAGTTCGCCGGAAGAATTCCGGTGAGAGATTTGGAGTAGCGGTTGACGGCTGTGACATGTTTTGAGTTTCACATTTGATTCCATGTTTTGAGTTTCACTTCTGATGCCATTCCATGTGCAGAAATTGTTGAGAAGTTAACGAAGGTTGAGACGATTGTGCTTATTTGGTTTTCGTTTTTGAACATCCAATATTTCAGTTGTTGTACTCTGATAATGGGTGATTGTTTTAGAATTTTATTTTGTAATATTTTTTTTATTTTTTAGAGTTTTGGATATCCGTTTCACCATCCGAATCCGTATCTGAAATTTCAGGTATCCAAATCCGAAATTCGGATACCCGAAATTTCGGATACGGATTTGGATAGTGAAATTAGCTATCCGAAATTTCTGGATATGTGAAATTCATTTCGGATATCCGGTTTTGAACACCCCTAATTACAAGTGTAAGTCTACAAATAATACATTAATCAATTTAAAATATTCGAACTATCAGATACCCGTGTATTACACATGTTAAATAAATGATTAGTTAACAACTTTTAGTTTTTACTCTTTTATAAAAGAGACATACTTGAGAATACCATTCTATGCCATACGTGTGGGGGTGAGTTGGAGACAACACACCATATTCTTATTCAGTGTCAGCAATGCTGTGAAATTCAATAAAGGATTGGATTGGTGCAGGATGGACGTGTTTGTGGGGGGACTCCGTGGTGAATAAAATCAAGTTCAAAGAAATGGTTAAGGCTGGTCCAAAAAGCTTTGAATTGAACAAACTACCAGGTTAACCCATTTATTCTATAATTTAAAAGATGTTTTACACCAAAATTAAAAGGTTAAAAAGAGAAATTATATAAGTCATAAGTCTATAAATAAATAAATAAAATCACATATTACATTAAATAACAAAAAAAAACAATTATAATTTAGAAGGCCGTAAATCATTCATAATTATTAAATTAAATTAAAAGTAATAAAAGAAGTAGCTCTTCAACTTCAACTACAACTTAATCAACTTCTACAATCACTAATAATATTTCTAGACTAATCTATACAAAGAGGCTGCAAAACTTCAACTACAACTTAATCAACTTCTACAATCACTAATAATATTTCCAGACTAATCTATACAAAGAGGCTGCAAAAAAGTAGAGCTGTAGATAACAGTAGAAACCTCTCAAGTCTCATCAGCTCCATCTTTTAGTTTGAAGTTACCATCATAATTCAAAGATAATAATCACTAATAATATTTCTAGACCAATCTATACAAAGAGGATCCAAAAAAGAAGTAGAGCTGTAGATAACAGTAGGAACCTCTCAAGTCTCATCAGCTCCATCTTTCAATTTGAAGTTACCTTCATGATTTAAAGATAATACTATAAGAAGTAGTTGTTATAACAGTCCTAACCTCGCATCTAATGTTGTAGAAGGCGCTAGGCGCTAGTCACGGTGAGGTACTGCCTTGAGATTAATCGGGATTATAGGGATTAATCAGATTGGGATTTGTATGTATAATTTTCCAAAGTTATACATATATAATGTTAGTTTAATACTTTTTATGTAGAAATTCACAAGTTTGGAGACCAAATATAAACTAGTGAAGATGAAGGGTGGTTAAATGTTAAAATACCCAAACTTAAATAAACCTAGTCATCCCCATCGTTCATATGCGCCGCTTTTTTCTCCCCTCATCTCTTCTTTCATCAGACGCATAAACTCCTTCATGGAGTTTCATCCGATTTGGTTCGAAATCATGAGTATCATCCGCTTTCGAGGTAAGAAGTCATTTTACTTGACCTAATTGGTCCAATTTTGACCGAACTTCATTCAATTTTGACCGATTTTTTACGATTATTGACCGATTTTAGGCGAGTTTGACCAAGTTGACTTTAACCACCTAGTTTGACCGCTTTGGTCAAATCTGGGCGGTAGGTCTCCGATGAACGATTAATTTCCGCCTAGGCGTCATTTCTACAACACTGCTCGCATCATCCACAAAACACCCACAAAAAAAATATATGTATAAAGAAACTACCATAAAGAAACAAATCAAATGTGTAAATGGGTCAAAAGTCGCCTAATATGTATTTTTGATGCATCAAAACCTAGTCACTCACTTTCTCAAGTTTATAATCAACATAGAAAATAGGGATTGCTATGAATCATAGCCTAGCATATTGAATTTAAAACTATAATGGTATTTTATTAGAAAATTCATAGAAAGGATGTTTGCAACTCAAAACGGCTAGAACATGCCACATTCCAACTTGAACTCTTACACGACACGCTTAAATTGTCTATCTTGCCAACTAGTTGTATAGCCTTGCTTGGTCTATCCATTCTATTGTAGGCATGCACCTTGTAATCAGACAACCCCCTTCTATGTCCCAAATCATTGATAATGAATGGAGACGAATTGATGATTCCCTCTAAAGTTAAGAAAACTCATTTAACAAAATGAATATGAACAAAAAGCACATCTTCCTATTCAAAATTCAACCAAAAGTTTTACTCTGTTTGATATAAATTGTCAACTTTTTTCCTTAATATTTTGTTAGTATTTGTTAGCTTAATCCCTACCTACAAGCCCATTATTCTTGATGTGATATTAAGCCTTAGGAATCTTCTCATCACTCATAAGCACTAACAACTTCCCTTCTCTGATACATTTAAGCATGGTCGATGAGATACCAAAACCAGTAATTAGAAGTTTGTACTCACAAATATATTGGTATCATGAAGAGGCTGAATGTTGGACAAAAGCAACCTACAACAAGCACGTAATTAGTGAATAAAGGAGAAATCAACATACAACCCCCATATTAATCTTTTGTCTTCATATTTGAATTTGTGTTCGCCATTAACCTAGTAATTTATCGACTTTATCACAAGATTTTGAGGCTGATGTAATAGGAACAAATTATAAGACTGATGCAAACATGTACATCGAATCAACTTTAGAGTACCATTTTAAAATATGGATTTACTACATAACGTATCAAGCAATTATGAACCATAGATCCACAATACAACACATGTGGACCCTTTAGGAAGACTTTAAAAGCACACAATAACCCCAAATCAAGTATATGGATGGAACAATTATGAACCCTAAATCAACAATTAAGGAAAAAAGTTCACACCACTTTACCGTAGATCGATTAAATACATAATAAAATTCAATTAGGCTAATCATACGCACAAAACCCTAAATAAATTTGGGGTAAATTTAGTGTAGGTTACCTCTTGTCTCCATTTAGCCTCGACAAAACCAACACATCTTCTAGAACTCGAGTGATAGCAAAAGCATCAACAATCTGATTCTTAATATGAAACAATCCTCCAGTAAGTAGTGTCTGAAGATTAGGGATAATTATGGATGAGATGTTTGATTTGCGAAAATAAGAAATCAAGACATGGATTTCGAATGAGAAAGGATCAGCGCGACACAAAATCAGGTTACTTTCAATGGCAATGGTTGTTCAAGATATGTAGGTTGGATGAGAAAGTGAAGAAATCTGATAATGGTGAAAGGAAAGAAAGAGGTAATTGGATCCTCACGTCTTCTTTTGCCCTCAATAGATCTAGGGTTTTTGATTTGAGATAGGAGCAAGAAAGGAAAGCCTTTCATGTTTATGGAAACACCGAATAGAGAAAGTGCGGATCTGTAATCTCTTGTTTTGCCGCTCAAATGAAAACAATAAGGTCCATAACATGAGACATGGCAATCAATGGTTTAAGTAGCTGACAACTGCCATAAATATATTTTGTTTTAATATACTTTTTGGATGTTTATTTAGCTAATCTTAATTTATTAACGTAATTTTTAAATGAAAAATGATATTCACCAACCTTTTTCCACATTTTATCATGTTTATTTAGTTAACTTTAATTTATATACAGTTTATCATGTTTATCTAGTTAAACTTTAATTTAACAACGTAATTCTTAAATTGAGGAAATAGTGGTCATATAAATGGTATAAGGTTAAACTTAAACCATAACATTTGACCCATGTAGCAACTAATATTGTTCGATTTAAACACAATAAATCCATAACTTTGTTTGTTTATGTTAGCCGGGTGAAACCTTTGCAAGATACCACTCATCCTGAAATTTCCCCAACCAAGCATGCAATACCACTAAGATATTTCAAGGGATCCACCTAGTTGATTGCATTTTAGACCAGACATTCTTTATGTAACACCTTACTCAGATCTAGGGTTGTCGTATCACTATAACAATAATCAGATCACAAATATAATTCCAATAATGGTACATCATTGCAATGAATCAAATAAAGTAAAAAAAAAACTTCATTAATACGTTTATGATAACTCTTTGTCCCTTTTATCCTTTTAACTAACCTAACACACAAGAAACGAAATGTATGTAAAATACGGTTCACAATTTTAATAAAAATTATATAAATAAAAATAGTAAAGATACTCTCTTTACATACTTGGGAAATTATAGTACACGTACCATGAACAAATTTAAACGAAATAATATATATAATACAACATATGTAACTAAACTGATTCAAGCCATAGTCTTCAACAAGAGACTTAACCGCGTCTTCTTGTATGGCCCGTTGTGTAGTCTTCAACGAACTCTTGAATCGCGTCTCCTTATATGATTCTTTGTGTGGGCTTCAACGAGGTCTTGAACCACATCTTCTTACACAATAATTTATGAACAAACAAGTGTTGATGGTTGTGACTGAGGCACGTGTTCAACACGCTTCCCTTAAAACAGATTTTGCGCCTCTACTAAAGATGATGCGTCTGTCTCCCAGGGTACAACAGCCGTAGCAGTCTGTACTGCCGGAAATGGCCACGCGCCCGGGTTACACCGGATAAAATTATAGTGTTAGAACTTGTAGAAAAAATAATGATACGAAGGAGATGAAATTAAGTAGAGAAAACTTATCTCTCTAAGTACCAACACATCGGTATTCAAGTATCTATTCTTTTCAAGAACTCTCCATAAATTCATGTGTTTTCTTGTATTACTTCTCTTGTATTTTTCTAGCCCCTTCAAGTTAAGCTCATAACTTACTTTTAATACAAGAGATATGGGGTGGAGAAGAGTCTCACTTAATCAGAGATTTTATTAGAGACATAAACTCTATAATAACAAATAAATTGACATAAAAACTCTACTTAAGAGTTTATCATCCACATGAAGAGTCTAGTAAATAATTATAATTTTACTAAATTATAATTTCACTAAATTAATATCCATTCACACTACAAAAATTTCCACACTCCCCCACATGAATTGAGATCGTGCAAAACACATAAAATTTTCAATGGAACCTCGATAGTTGAGTATTGCCGGATAAGTAGGTGTTCCCTTTGAACTTTTTGTTGTTAAGCATACTTAGTCTCCTAGCGGTTTGTAGACGTGTTCTTGAACAAGCCCCCGTTCGTGTAGATGACAATACACTTCACACAATACTCTCCTTAGTCGGGTCATCCCCTCATAGTTGTGTCCAATAATGGTCATGGAACACTTTCCTGGTTCTACGAGAGCTCTAGGAATTGTGCCCCCAATTCCATTCGAAGCGACCCCACTTCTCTCTAACATAGGTGAATCTCCTTAAATCATTAAAAGCATCATAGTTACCATGATTATGCAAAATTATTTACCACATAATATGCTTAGCCTCACAATTTGTCACTGAATTTCATTAGAATCAACTAGGACGTATTTAAACACCCTTTATCGTTTAGGGGGCATATATAACCATATATACTAACTCTTGCATATCAGCTATGTCCCGACATTGACCACCCTTAGGCATATGAATTTGTTATCCTATTGAACTTAGATCTTGCGATCTCCAGTCAACTAAGTTAAGTTTCCTTCACACACCTTTTTCCATGGGCTTTAGTCTCATTCCACAACTTGATATCTAGTAAACCAACAGGTTGTTGGATCCATAAAATTATCTTTGTATTTGACAAGTCACTGAAGATAACTTTGCAATTGAGATCAATTGTCATGACGTGTTTGTAAGCCGAAAGTTAACATTGCCTATTGTCAATTTCTAAGACTATAACCTAAGTGCCACCTGAATCTGGTTATAATATTTGTCTTAGAATGATACATTTATCGTTTAAGGCAAACACATCTTCGTTATGCACTACGACATGTGTGTTCTCCACTTAGTCGTTTGTTTGCAAGGTTACATTTGATTACAAAATCCTTATTGCCAAAATTTTATGGTACAAATGCGAGACAGCCCCACATTTAAGTATTACTGGATAACATCCAGATGGTGTAATGAAAACCATTTACCCTTATAGGGTTGTTTTTCTTAAATGGATCATCCCCCATATTTCTTGCCATTTGATCAACATTTCCGTAACTTCACTTATGATGACATTTATACACATATGATCGAATAAGACCCACCTCATTATATCAGTGAATTTAAGTCATATTACATTAGCTTACATAAGCTTCCGAGATGACCAAAGCAACACATGCCATCGTCATAAGTTTGTCACCAACTTAGAATAATTCTAATTTAATATCGAGAATAAGCCTAGACAATGAGTTCTCCTCATTAGCTTTTCGAACAAACTCTTCAAAAGTTACATGTCTTTTCCTTATAATGAATAAAAATTCTCCCTCAACTTTGTCTATACACAAATTCTTTTTGTGTTCATACACATTTGAATGTTTAGAATTAATTAGTCTCCGACAAGACCATAATTAACCAAGTACTAGTCTAGCATGCTTTAGACTACATACTTTAGCATGTGAACAGAAGATGCATCATTCTGATTCTTCCCAACCCCAAGGATATCATAATATTACTTTGCAACATTCATCCCTTGTTAAGACAAAATAATAAGACCCTTACTCATAATCCTAAAACATCAATATTTAGGAAGGTCTCACAAATTGATGTATATAGCACATAGCTAAATTTTATCATTCAATTAAGGAACATAACTTGTTTACCTTTGATCTCCAAGGCTTTACCATTGACTCATAAGTACTTAAACATAAGTCTTAATCCAAGTCACTTGGTGAACACACTCATCACCAACAAGATGAATGTTCCTGGTTTACAATCACTATTATGTGGAAGATAGAGTCAACTAGATCCACACTCAACAACATGGCATTCATAATTTTGCCATAAGTGATTTGCACATCTATTGTTATTCATTAGGAGATATGTATATTTAGGATGCTCTCCTAAACGAAGGTAAAATTTCCATATTCAAGTGGTAGAAACGCATCTACGTACAAATCTCGCAAGATTTATTAAAGGTATACAATAACATATAGGACTTTTACTTTCATATATTAGAATTCAAACTTGTGAACTTTTCAATTGTAACATCCGTGTTAATCGGGTTTCAAAAACCGGCCCTTTTATCAATAAAAGTATACTTGATTACGTCGTTCGAGTATTCGTTTTATTTATTGTTTATATAATAGTTTAAATACTTCTTAAATAAATGATAATAAGTAAATAACTTTTATGAAATAATAAGAAATCAATTAATAATTAATATATTTAGAAACCGATTATTGAATGTAATAAAAATAATAAAAATGAAGATTTAAAAGAAAAAAAATTGAACCGGGATCGAACCCGGGTTCCCTCGATTAAAACGCACTGCAAACACCACTACGGTGCACACCCTAGATATGCAAATCTGAGGAACTTGAAACTCTTATATTGAAGCTATGATGAACCTGCAACTAACTACGCGCCTTCCTTTTCTTTTTGAACTTCCGACAACTGCCCTTGAGATTATTTTTGGTAAATTGGAATCCGACCGGCTGTCACCTTTACGGCAAATTGCCAATCACAGGATTCGATTTCCTAAACCGAAACCCAACCTACCTCTATAAATAGCGAATACACTCCCCCTTTCTAAATCACTCATTTCAATCTATTCACACTTGATTCCGCTGCTCGATACCCCCCTCCTTACTCGCCGGAAAGGCTCAAACAGTCACCAGAATTTTTGGAGTTCTTCATTTCCGAGTTTACGGTAGACCTCCTTCTTTTCTTGTGTATTTATTCAACTAACAAATTATACATTATAATATGGGGAGAATTGGATTAATATAGGGCGGGCATATGTTTGGTTCAAAATCGCAGTGAAGAAGGCGAAGTGCGGTGACGTTATGTAACATCCGTCAAAAAACCGGATTTACCAAACCCGCTCCGTTTATTAACCGAACAATCAGTTAAAAATTTCGTGGCGTATTTAATGCCCAAATTAATTTTATATTGGAATATATAAGTTATATTTGAAAAAGTATTTAAAACAATGAAATAAAAATAAAAGGGCGTAGCCGGGTTTCGAACCCGGGTCAGCCAGATTCAACAAATGACTTAACACACACACGCTCAACCACTCCGCCACTAGTGTTTCTTGTTCATTAATGGAAACAATTAATACATAACATAAATCTCGAATTCAAAACCGACGCGCCTAATCGCAGTCGTCAGAAATCCCGACGATTTCGCCGAGATTGGACGGTTTCTTCAGTTTTAACCGAAGCCTTAACTACTACATCGGTTATAACCGACGTCTGAACCCGCGACGCAAGTCATAACCGCCGGAAAACTTATTGACCGACGAATCAAGACGGAAATCGGACTAAATTCGTCGATGTCCTGCCCTATAAATACCCCCTCTAACATCTGTTAGCTTTTTCGCTCACAATCACACTCTTTCCCGACAAAAATTCACTCGCCGGAGAATTTCTGCAACTCGCCGGAAAACCGAGCCTTTCACCTCTGAGCCTTACTGAACACCCAGAGCTCATACCGAAGCCACCCACACTCATCTCAAGCTCCCTGAAGACCCTCTGCCGCAGGACACACGTCGCCGGAATCATCTGCTGTCACCGGAGTTTCGCCGGCGAAACAGAGGAGCCCTGTTCGGTATACCTTACACTTAATCTCTCGTTCTTTTATTAATCTCACCTGTAATTAAGCGCAACACACTAAAAGAACTTGATTAAAATCGATGAACCAGTAAGACTCCGATTCTGGTTAAGTCTACAGAAACGAAGTTCAGTATTGTATATGTTTAATTAAAATCAAGATATATCTCGGGTTAGACACACAGTCCAGCGGTGGACTGTGTGCAAATAAAACACGCTTACGTACCGAGTTCGAATCTTGTCCCACGCACACTCGCCTTAATAAAAATGTTCATTTTTTTAACCGAACCGGATTCACTGCAATAGATGTTAAGTTTAATAAAAACCGGAATAATAACCAAGATAGACACACAGTCCAGTGGTGGACTGTGTGAACGTTTAATCACACGTCACGAGTTCGATTCCGGACTACCGCACCGGTCCTGATAATTATCAAACTTTTTATATAAGACATAAATGAAATTATTTAGTTTGTATATAAGTATAATAAAAATCAGATTACCTAACAAGTTAGACACACAGTCCAGCGGTGGACTGTGTGTTAACTTAAACCACAGGTCCGGGTTCGAGACCTGTGGAGAGCACCGAGCGAGTCATTTAAATTATTTTTGAAATAAATGATTTTCGGATTAATTCAATTAGTATATAAATATAATTAAAAACATAAATATTTCGGGTTAGACACGTAGATCAGTTGGTAGAGCTGCGTGCACGCGTACGGGAGGTCTCGGGTTCGAGCCTCACCCGGCGCACACTTATTACAGACCGAACCGGACAACAAGTCAACAAGTCAACGGTCAAACAAGTCAAAGTCAACAGTCAAAAATCAACATTTTTTTATTTCTTTTATTCATTTATTTAAATTAAAAATACTTAAAAATAACATTTTTAAGGTTAGAAAATAGCCTTAAACTCACAAAAATACATCCAACAATCTTACTAAAATTGATTAATAAAATCCGCATACTTACCGAACCATTATGCCATTATCTAGGTTAGTTTCACTCGTGGTTAAAACCAACTTCGTGCGCATTCAACAAAATCAACCGAACGCACCCAATGTGAGTGAATCTTACAACTCCCCTTTTTAATTACACGTTTTGGGGTGTCTCATGTGTCACCAAAATTAACTCGTTTATTTAAAACTTGTGCCATACCATATTGTGATCTAAACTTAGATTGTATATATTGTTTGTAGTTATGTATTTCATATTGTCAAGTTATATGCAATTCATTCATTAGGCCCATCAGTTCCTCGTGGGAGACGAGTTGAGCAACGCGTGCCTCAAAACAAATCCATTTTGTTCGTGTGTGCATTATTTAATATTAAATGATTGGTGAATAAGTTTATATCTATTTTTACTCATGTGTGGTTGTGCACTTTATTTTATAATCAATTCAATAAACTTGTTCAATTGTTTTTCATAGGATTCACTCGCCAACTTTTTGTTGATCCAAAAACCATTTTTACACATGATACAGGTGAACAGGATGAAGCAAGGAAAACATAGGAAATGCCTTAGAAGAAAACAATGAAGTCTAGAATGATGTTTAGGACATGATGTAATAATGATTGTATAATTCCCTTTAAATTGTATTAATTAATATGAAACGTTATAATAAATGTCATGAGCTTTGATGATAACCCAATCATGCCTCGATCACCTTTTCCGCTGCGGGTCGGGGTGTGACAGATTGGTATCAGAGCCATGACTATAGGGATATAGGATAGGTTATTAGACCCTTAGAGCCTATACTATAGTTGCCTAAATTTTAGTTGTTTAGGTGGTTACATACAAACTTATGTTGTTTATTTGTTTCATATTTGTTTATACTTACAGTCAAACATACATACTTACATACACATTCATCATACATATTTCAATGTTCATATATTCAAGTCATTTTCATACTTTCGTTATTCAAAGATTTTGTCGCAATTTTCAAATCCCATCAAAGTGAGTTCTGCGACGGGCATGTAGTAACTGGAAGGGTACAAGTACCGGTAGTCGGAACGTCCTGTCTAGGTTGGCATTCGTATAAATCCAATATAACGGACCAGTTTGCCTACCTGGGGACTAACGATGAGAGTACGAAGGACCTATTAGGCCAAAGCATGCCACACCAAACGTCGTTCGAACTAACCCCACTTTGAGGTGTCACCGTGTCCACACCTGGACACATTCCAAATATCATACGTTATATACATATTTCTCGATTTTCTCCGGGTTTTAGTGTACGTAACCAGGCTAACACATGCAAACCATATGAAAAACCCGGTATTCATGGGGGCCCACATGATTACGAAGGTGAAGTATGGCGGCATGCAAGACCCAATTACGAGCAAAGCCCAAGACATCCTATGGATGTAGTAGATTTATTTTTCTATATTTATTTTATGAACGTTCATTCCTAAATACGACCCATAATCCCAAAAACATCCAACTCATACTCATGATACGTATTCCTTGTAGATGTCTTCTAGCCTCGCCCGTAGGAAGATGAGAGCAGGAAAAGCCCGCGAGCGCATGGCTGCCCTAACCGCTCAACAAATGGCTGCCGTAATACCCAACATTGTAATTCAAGTCCAACAAGCCCTTACCGCTAATCCTGTCAACCAAGAAGATCAAAATGTTATCAACCCTCCCCCAAATACCACTAAATGCACCTACAAGCATTTCAAATCATGCGACCCTCCAAAATACGAAGGGACTGAAGGTGTCACCGCTCTCCTCCATTGGTTTGAAGAAATGGAGAACACTTTTCTAAATTGCGATTGCCCCGATGATCGCAAAGTGCGATATGCTACCGGTCGTTTTTATGGAATAGCACTTACTTGGTGGAATACAGAGAAGGCCAAACGAGGCGTTGACGATGCTATGACTTTGACTTGGGAAGAGTTGAAGGAAATCATGACAAGACGGTTTTGCCCAAGGAGCGAAATCAAGAAATTTGAAGATGAGTTCTATTCGTTGAAGCAAAAGGAAGGCGACCACACCACATACAACAAAAGATTCCTCGAGTTAAATCAAATGGTTCCCAACTTGTTCACTCCCCTCTACCGTTTGATCGAGTACTACATTCGAGGTCTTCCGTCAAAAATTCAAGACTCTGTAATAAGTACCACACCTGCAACTTTGGAAGCAGCAATGGAGTTAGCTACAGAGCTCAACGAGAACCGCATCCGGAATAAAGACTTCAAGGTTGAGAAGAAGAAGGATAAAGCATCAACTAAAACTTCAAACTCCACCCAAACCGAATCCCTTCTCAACCCACTTTTAAGAGAAAAAGAGACGGGCAACTTTTCGCTACTACCCAACGTAATCAACCAATTTCACAAGCCATACCAATCCAAGCTATCCCAATCATGCAAATAGCACCCAACTCAACTTACCCAACTAAAGAAACCATACCTTGGACCTCACCCTCGATGTAACACCTGTTCTTATCACCATCCCCTTACCTTACCTTGTCGACTATGTGCAAATTGTGGACGCTATGGTCATTTGAGCAAGGTTTGCCGCACCCCTCAAAACCAAACCACACCCCCTACTCAAAATATGATCCAAACATATCAACAACCTCAATACCCCATGTTACCTTATGTTCGAGCTTGTTTCAATTGTGGTGACCCTACCCACTATAGAAACACGTGCCCTCGATTGGTTAACATCATAAACGCTCAAGCTCAATCAAACCCAGTTAACCAAGTAAATCAAGAAAACCCAATCACTAGGCCACCAGCAAGAGGAAGAGTTTTCAACATCAACGCCAATCCTATCGAAGATAATGACGGCCCAAACGAAACCACCCAACTAGTCCTCTTCACCGAAAATCAAGATTCAACTCCAATCGTTTAGTTTTATGTTTTTCTTTATGTTTTAGAATCACATATAACTAATCATAGCTTAAGGATAAAGCCAATGAAAATTTGACAAGAATATGGTGGATACGCCGCTGGTACTTCCTATATATAGGTATTCTTGCCAAAGGATCAGAGGCATTATCTGGCGGTTATGAGAAGTTCCATGTGGAATTTAGCATTGTCTTGATTGAAGTTGGTTTTGTATTTACTGATTTAGCATTTATGGCATCTTATCATTTAAAGAAATTGGATTGTATTCCATTTCTACAAAGACTAACCTTTCCATCACAACAAACGAGAGAGGTATTGTCATCATTCAAACATGGATACTATCAGAATTTAGACTTAAGTTTGGTTGTTGTGTTTGTTGTAGAGTCACATAGAACTAATCATTACTTGCGGATAAAGTCAATGAAAATTTGACAAGAATATGGTGGATACGCCGCTGGTACTTCCTATATATAAGTATTCTTGTCAAATGATCGGAGGCATTATCAGGCGGTTATGAGAGGTTCCATGTAGGATTTAGTATGTTTTGGTCAAAGTTTGTTCATCATACATTTCAGTGTATTCAGTTTCATCATTCAAGGAAGTTGAGCTATGTCTCACTTCCACAATGACTAACCTCTCCATCACAACAAACGAGAGAGGTATTGTCATCATTCAAACATGGATACTATCAGAATTAAGACTCAAGTTTTGGTTGTTGTGTTTGTTGTAGAGTCACATAGAACTAATCATAACTTGCGGATAAAGTCAATGAAAATTTGACAAGAATATGGTGGATACGCCGCTGGTACTTCCTATATATAAGTATTCTTGTCAAATGATCGGAGGCATTATCAGGCGGTTATGAGAGGTTCCATGTAGGATTTAGTATGTTTTAGTCGAAGTTTGTTTATCATACATTTCAGTGTATTCAATTTCATCATTCAAGGAAGTTGAGCTATGTCTCACTTCCACAATGACTAACCTCTCCATCTCAACAAACGAGAGAGGTATTGTCATCATTCAAACATGGATACTATCAGAATTAAGACTCAAGTTTTGGTTGTTGTGTTTGTTGTAGAGTCACATAGAACTAATCATAACTTGCGGATAAAGTCAATGAAAATTTGACACGAATATGGTGGATACGCCGCTGGTACTTCCTATATATAAGTATTCTTGCCAAAGGATCAGAGGCATTATCAGGCGGTTATGAGAAGTTCCATGTAGGATTTAGTATTGTCTTGGTTGAAATTTGTGTTACATTCATATCATCTCATTATTTAAAGAAATTGGATTGTGTTCCATTTTCTACATAGACTAACCTCTCCATCATAACAAACGAGAGAGGAACTGTCACCATTCAAACATGTATGCTATCAGAATTTGGACTCAGATATTGGTTGCTTGTTTATTTATGTTCTAGAGTTACATCATAGAACCAATCATAACTTACTGATAAAACCAATGAAAATTTGACAAGAATATGGTGGATACGCCGCTGGTACTTCCTATATATAAGTATTCTTGTCAAAGGATCAGAGGCATTATCAGGCGGTTATGAGAAGTTCTATGTAGGATTTAGTAATTTCTTGGTACATTGGTTGTGGCGTTTATTTATGTTCTATAGTCACATCATAGAACCAATCATAACTTACTGATAAAACCAATGAAAATTTGACAAGAATATGGTGGATACGCCGCTGGTACTTCCTATATATAAGTATTCTTGTCAAAGGATCAGAGGCATTGTCAGGCGGTTATGAGAAGTTCTATGTAGGATTTAGTAATTTCTTGGTACATTGGTTGTGGCGTTTATTTATGTTTAGAGTCACATCATAGAACCAATCATAACTTACTGATAAAACCAATGAAAATTTGACAAGAATATGGTGGATACGCCGCTGGTACTTCCTATATATAAGTATTCTTGTCAAAGGATCAGAGGCATTGTTAGACGGTTATGAGAAGTTCCATGTAGGTTGTAGTATTAGAAATTTTGTTTTAGGATATAACCCTATCCTTCCAAACATATCAAAACTCTTACGCATGATATCATATTTAGTGAATCAACTCTGCTTATCAATATTTTTACCGGAGGCAACAAAAAGCGATTCCTGTAACAGGGTACTTAACCCTTACAAGGGACGTTACCGCCTCAAACAAAAAACTTAAACTCTTACTCTTTTTCTAAGCATGTAACTGTCAAACTAAACACCATCATTTTAGTCAAATATATCACTACTTAAATTTTGGGACGAAATTTCTAAAAAGCAGGGGATACTGTAACATCCGTAAAAAAAACCGGATTTACCAAACCCGCTCCGTTTATTAACCGAACAATCAGTTAAAAATTTCATGGCGTATTTAATGCCCAAATTAATTTTTAAACGATACATAATTAATAAGTATATTGGAATATATAAGTTATATTTGAAAAAGTATTTAAAACAATGAAATAAAAATAAAAGGGCGTAGCCGGGTTTCGAACCCGGGTCAGCCAGATTCAACAAATGACTTAACACACACACGCTCAACCACTCCGCCACTAGTGTTTCTTGTTCATTAATGGAAACAATTAATACATAACATAAATCTCGAATTCAAAACCGACGCGCCTAATCGCAGTCGTCGGAAATCCCGACGATTTCGCCGAGATTGGACGGTTTCTTCAGTTTTAACCGAAGCCTTAACTACTACATCGGTTATAACCGACGTCTGAACCCGTGACGCAAGTCATAACCGCCGGAAAACTTATTGACCGACGAATCAAGACGGAAATCGGACTAAATTCGTCGATGTCCTGCCCTATAAATACCCCCTCTAACCTCTGTTACAGACCGAACCGGTCAACAAGTCAACAAGTCAACGGTCAAACAAGTCAAAGCCAACAGTCAAAAATCAACATTTTTTTATTTCTTTTATTTATTTATTTAAATTAAAAATCAATTAAAAATACTTAAAAATAACATTTTTAAGGTTAGAAAATAGCCTTAAACTCACAAAAATACATCCAACAATCCTACTAAAATTGATTAATAAAATCCGCATACTTACCGAACCATTATGCCATTATCTAGGTTAGTTTTCACTCGTGGTTAAAACCAACTTCGTGCGCATTCAACAACATCAACCGAACGCACCCAATGTGAGTGAATCTTACAACTCCCCTTTTTAATTACACGTTTTGGGGTGTGTCATGTCACCAAAATTAACTCGTTTATTTAAAACTTGTGCCATACCATATTGTGATCTAAACTTAGATTGTATATATTGTTTGTAGTTATGTATTTCATATTGTCAAGTTATATGCAATTCATTCATTAGGCCCATCAGTTTCTCGTGGGAGACGAGTTGAGCAACGCGTGCCTCAAAACAAATCCATTATTGTTCGTGTGTGCATTATTTACTATTAAATGATTGGTGAATAAGTTTACATCTATTTTTACTCATGTGTGGTTGGGCACTTTATTTTATAATCAATTCAATAAACTTGTTCAAATGTTTTTCATAGGATTCACTCGCCAACTTTTTGTTGATCCAAAAACCATTTTTACACATGATACAGGTGAACAGGATGAAGCAAGGAAAACATAGGGATGCCTTATAAGAAAACAATGATGTCTAGAATGATGTTTAGGACATGATGTAATAATGATTGTATAATTCCCTTTAAATTGTATTAATGAATATGAAACGTTATAATAAATGTCATGAGCTTTGATGATAACCCAATCATGCCCCGATCACCTTTTCCGCTGCGGGTCGGGGTGTGACACGTTATATATATAATATAAATAAGAATACGGTCGGGTTAAGCACCCAGCCCAACTGGTTGGGCCGGGTGCAAACTAAACCTATGACCGCCGGTTCGAAACTTTCCTCACACACCGGCCAGACCCTTTAAATCTCTTTTTAAAATTCACTCTTTCTGTATAAGTTAACTAGTATATAAGTATATTAAAAATGCATGTATAACCGGGTTAGACACCCAGCCCAGTTGGTCGGGCTGGGTGCATCACACCGCCAAGGCTCGGGTTCGAGTCCTTTGGCTACCACCGGTTCGACCTAATATAAAAGTTTTTAAATTTAATTAAAATTTAATAAATCTAAGAAGTGCATAAGCATAATTAAAATCATGATTCCTTCGGGTTAGACACGTAGCTCAGTTGGAAGAGCTGCGTGCACGCAACCGAGAGGTCACAAGTTCAAACCTCACCACACGCATGCTAATACCCAATCGGACCGGCCGGCCTGACAACCCTTGTCAGACTGACAAGTTTTTACTATAATTTATTTTTTTTCCTTTTTATTTATGTTATTTAATTATTTATTTATTTTAGATTTAAAGAAAAGTCAAATAAAAGAAAAATACTTAGAGATACATAATTTCAAAGGATTATTTATATCAATACAAACCATAGAAATTAACTTAAAATCTCAAACATTAATTTATTTATTTTTCGCATTATTATTATAGGTTAGTACGTTCTCGTCGGTAAAATCCACAACTCGTGCGCTCTCATTACCACTCAAGAATACGCACCCAATGTGAATGAATCTCTACAAATTCCCCGTTTTAATCACGTTTTGGGGTGTATCATGTGTCGTACCATTTCTTTATTTTATTTAACGCTTGTGCTTATATCATTTTGTGACCAATTGTGTATTGTTTGTTATGTGGTTTATATGTGGATACATTTTATCATTTCAGTGCAATCATTTCATTAGGCCCATCAGTTCCTCGTGGGATACGGGTTGAGCATCAGGTGCCTCATTAGATCGGCTCCGTTTGATTGAGCCTTGATCTCACATACATCATCCATTATGTCATACAATGTGGTTTGTGATTTGTTACATATATACATTTGTTCACATGTGATTTATGCACAATCTTATTTAAACAACAATAAAAATTCATTTACTTAAATATTTTATCAAGGTTCACTCGCCTACTTTTGTTGACCCGACTTTCTTCTGTTTTATGCATGATATAGGTGATCAAGTTGAGGAAAGAAACCCCTAGGATGGCCTTAGAAGAATAATAAAGTTATTTCGTTGGAACAATAGTTTGTTTATTGTTTGTGCTTGTTTGAGATTTTGTGTTGGATATTTGAATTTAATTTGGATTTAATAAATATGAAACTTGTTAGTAAATATCATGAGCTTTGGTGATAACCCAATCATGGCCCGATTTTTATTCCGCTGCGGGTCGGGATATGACAGATTGGTATCAGAGCTTGTGACTATAGGGATATAGGATAGGTTATTAGAAACTTGAGCCTATACTATAGTTGATTAGATTTTTAATTGTTTATGTGTTACATGCAAAATTCATGATGTTTATATGTTTCATGTTTATTTTCACACACAATATTATGCAAGTACTCTCACAAGTACATGTTAATGTGCAATGCTCATCATAGTTCATATCCTCATAACATATCATATCTATGAAAGCACACACCTCACGATTTCACAATTTCCATGATTTATTTTCAAAGATTTTTGCAATGTTTTCATATTTTTCAAATCACATCAAAGTGAGTTTTCACGACGGGCATGTAGTAACTAGAAGGGTACGAGTACCGGTAGTGGAACGTCCTGTCTAGGCTTTGCATTCGTATAAATCCAAAATAAAGGACCAGTTTGCCTACCTGGGGACTAACGATGAGAGTACGAAGGACCTATTAGGCCAAGGCATGCTATACCAAACATCGTGTGAATTAACCCCACTTTGAGTTGTCATTGTGTCTACACCTAGACACTCTCCGACCTTACATCTCGCAATCATGTTTTACGATTTTCATTCGGGTGATGCGAGTGTTAAACCAGCTGACACCAATGTGAACCCTACCAAACCCAATAGTCATGGGGGCCCACGTGACTATACAGGCTATGGTATGGGAGACATTTGGAGGCCCAAACATGAGCAAGCCCAAGACTTCCTACGGACGTAGTTGAGTTATTTTCAGTTATTTATAAATGTTGTTTTCATCCTTTTTATGACTCATGACACCTAAAAATTCTCAAACTCACAATCTCCCTACATATATTCCTGTAGATATCTGCTAGACACTTAAGAGGGGGTAGAAGGTCAGGAAGGTCAAGCGAACGCATGGCCATGCAAATTGCTCAACAAATGGCCGCGGTACTTCCTGACATCGTACTACAAGTTCAACAAGCTCTCGCCACAAACCCCATTAACCCTCCAAATCAAGAAGGCCAAACCGTCGCCAACCTTCCTCCAAAAACCACTAAATGCACCTACAAACACTTCAAGTATTGCGATCCCTCAAAATATGAAGGAACGGAGGGTGTCACCGCTCTCCTCCACCGGTTTGAGGAGATGGAAAACACCTTTCTCAATTGCGATTGTCCTGAGAATCGTAAGGTACGTTACGCAACTGGAAGATTGTTTGGGGTAGCCCTTACCTGGTGGAACACGGAAAAAGGTAAGCGGGGTGTGGAAGATGCCATGGCCTTATCATGGGAGGAATTGAGAGAAATAATGATAAGACGCTTCTGTCCTAGGAGCGAGATCAAAAAGCTTGAAGAAGAATTCTATTCACTAAAGCAAAAAGAAGGGGATCACACCTCCTACAACAAGAGGTTTATTGAATCGAACCAGATGGTTCCCAACATATTCACCCCATTATACGCTTAATCGAGCACTACATTCGAGGCCTCCCCTCGAAAATCCAAAATTCGGTTTTAAGCACTTCTCCTGCAACACTCAAAGCCGCAATGGAATTAGCGATGGAACTTACGGAAAATCGCATTCGTAATGGCGATTTTAAAGATGAAAAGAAGATAATGACTGTCGAAACCCCAACTCCAACCCCATCTGGTTCCTCTTCAAAGTTTGCTAGTAAGAGGAAGCGAAATGGCAAGAACTTCGCCGTCACCCAAACCAACCCTCCCATTACTACTGCTCCAATCACCCAAGTTGCCCCTCCAGCCGCACCATTCAAAAGGCCATACACTGGTCCACACCCAAAGTGTAACCGTTGCCAATACCATCACCCTCCTGAGAACCCTTGCCAACATTGCACAAGTTGTGTCCGTGCAGGTCACACTATCCAAACCTGCCGTACACTTCAGCAATCAAACCGCAATCAGCCTCCAACCCAAACCCAAAACCAAATGGTGGGCCAAGCACAACAACCCTTACTTCTACCACCTGCCCAACCCATGGCCCAACCTTACCACCAACCCAACTATCCCATGATGCAACCCATAAGAGCTTGTTTTAATTGTGGCGACCCAAACCACTTCAGAAATACTTGTCCACGCCTGGTAAACATCATCAATGCTCAAGCCCAAGCAAACCCGGTGAATCAAGCTAACCAAGCTACCCCACCTGCTAGAGGAAGGGCTTTCAATATCAACGCAAACCAAGCAAGGGCGGGCAACAATGTGGTCAACAGTACGTTTCTCGTAAATGGTAGTTATTCATCCATATTATTCGATACTGGTGCGGATAAGAGCTTTGTATCCTTAGAATTCGAATCTATTCTCGACCTACCTCGTGTTAGTCTTACTGAAACGCTCGCGGTGGAAGTTGCGGACGGAGAACCCATTTCGCTAAATTCTATTATACGTGATTGCACTCTTACCCTGAATGATCACGACTTCTCGATTGACCTCATTCCCATGAAATTGGGAAGTTTCGATGTTATCATCGGTATGGATTGGCTCAGCCAGCATCACGCCAAAGTGGTGTGCCATGAAAAGTTCATTCGTATTCCTCTCATCAATGGTCAGATTCTGCGTATCTTTGGAGAAACTCCTTCGAAAGGACTCAAATTGATGTCCTGCCTTCAAGCTCGAAGATGTCTTCGCAAGGATTACGTCGCGTTTCTAGCTCACATCGTCAAGAAGGAAGGCAAAGAAAGGAAGCTCGAAGACATCCCGATCGTGAAAGAATTTCCTCAAGTATTTCCCGACGACGTTTCAGGACTTCCTCCTGTGCGAGAAGTCGAATTTCGCATCGTCTTGTACCTGGTGCTACACAAGTCGCAAAATCTCCTTATAGACTAGCCCCATCCGAAATGCAGGAGTTGGCCAGTCAGCTGCAAGAGCTGACTGACAAAGGATTCATACGTCCTAGCTCGTCGTCTTGGGGTGCACCTGTTCTTTTTGTGAAGAAGAAAGATGGAACGTTTCGCATGTGCATTGACTATAGAGAACTCAACAAGTTGACCGTTAAGAATCGCTATCCTTTGCCTCGTATTGATGACCTACTAGACCAACTTCAAGGCGCCACCTGTTTTTCCAAAATTGATATCCGTTCTGGCTGTCACCAGCTTAGGGTGCGCGAAGAAGATATCCCAAAAACTGCTTTTCGAACTCGTTTTGGTCATTACGAGTTCATGGTTATGCCTTTCGGATTAACCAACGCCCCCGCTGTCTTTATGGATTTAATGAATAGGGTATACAAACCCTATCTCGACCGTTTTGTCATAGTCTTCATCGACGATATCCTTATCTACTCCAAGTCAAAATCCGATCATGAGCGACATCTTCGCCTCATTCTTACACTCTTAAGGACTGAAAAGGTCTACGCTAAGTTCTCAAAATGCGAATTCTGGTTAAGAGAGATACAATTCCTTGGTCACGTCGTCAATGACAAAGGGATTCATGTCGATCCTTCGAAAATCAAGGTAGTACAAGAATGGCAAGCGCCACGTACCCCTACCGAAGTTAGGTCATTTCTTGGCTTGGTTGGTTATTATCGACGCTTCATTGCCAATTTCTCTCGTATCGCCGTTCCGCTCACGGCCTTGACTCACAAGGGAAAACCTTTCATTTGGGGACCCAAGCAAGAGGAGGCCTTCCAAACTTTAAAACAAAAGCTTTGTGACGCACCTATCCTTACACTACCTGAGGGTTGTGAAGACTTTGTGGTTTATTGCGATGCGTTAGGGCAAGGTTTAGGCTGTGTATTGATGCAAAGAGGAAAGGTGATAGCCTATGCCTCTAGGCAACTCAAAGTACATGAGAAGAATTACACCACCCACGACCTGGAACTTGGAGCGGTCGTGTTCGCTCTAAAGATATGGAGACATTATCTCTATGGTACCAAGTGTGAAATATACACTGACCACAAGAGCCTCCAACACATCTTCAATCAAAAAGAGTTGAACATGAGGCAGCGAAGATGGGTCGAACTTCTCAATGATTACGACTGCGAGATTCGTTATCATCCTGGCAAGACAAATGTGGTGGCTGATGCACTCAGTCGTGAGGTGTATGCAAACTCTATTCATCTTCTATGTTCGCAAATTGTAACCGACATCAAGGATCGAATACGGGCAGCTCAACATATCTCCGTAACGGAAAATGACGTGCGCGATGAGCTATCGTGTGGAGCTGAACTCAAAATCGAAACCAAATCCGACGGTATTCTGTACTATTTAGACCATATTTGGATTCCCGATCGCGACAACCTTCGTGATTTCCTCATGAATGAGGCACACAAAACACGATACTCTGTACATCCAGGAGCCGATAAGATGTATCAAGACTTACGATACACCTACTGGTGGCTTGGCATGAAGAAGGATATCATTGTTTTTGTTTCCAAGTGCCTTACATGCTCCAAAGTAAAAGCTGAACATCAAAGACCTTCAGGACTTCTAGTCCAACCCGAAATACCTGTATGGAAGTGGGAAAACATAACCATGGACTTCATTACCGGGTTACCTCGCACCTCCAGTGGGTATGACACCATATGCGTAATCATTGATCGTCTCACAAAATCAGCTCACTTCATTCCGATTCGCGAGGACTTCAAGAACGAGAAGTTAGCTCGTATCTACATCAGCGAAATCGTAAGCCGTCATGGTGTACCATTAAGCATCATTTCAGACCGTGATGGTCGTTTTACTTCACGCACATGGCGAGCCGTACAAACTGCTTTGGGTACACATTTAGACCTCAGTACCGCCTTTCACCCTCAGACTGATGGTCAATCTGAGTGCACCATCCAAACCCTCGAAGACATGCTTCGAGCATGTGTCATAGACTTCAAAGGGAATTGGGACGCACATCTACCGTTAGTCGAGTTTTCATACAACAATAGCTATCATTCAAGTATCGGCATGGCTCCTTTCGAAGCTTTATATGGTCGTAAATGCCGATCTCCAGTATGTTGGCACGAAATTGGTGAAGCGCAAATCACAGGACCTGAATTGATTCAAGAAACAACTGACAAAATCCTTCAAATTCGAAACAATCTTCTAGCGGCTCAAAGTCGTCAAAAGAGTTATGCTGACAAACGACGAAAGCCCTTGGAGTTTGGCGTTGGTGATTAAGTACTTTTGAAAGTATCACCGTGGAAGGGAGTGGTTTGTTTTGGCCAAAAGGGCAAGCTAGCACCACGCTACGTAGGACCTTTCAAGATACTCGAAAGAGTAGGTCTTGTAGCATACAAGCTTGACCTACCAGAAGAACTTAACAGAATTCACCCCACGTTCCACGTATCAAACTTGAAAAAGTGCCTCGCCGACGAAAACCTCCATATCCCTCTAGAAGACAAGTTGATGAATCAATGCACTTCGTTGAAAGACCAGCGGAAATCATGGATTTCGGTGATAAGCGTTTAAGGCGAAGTCGTATTCCAATCGTCACGGTGCGTTGGGAGTCAAAACGAGGGCCCGAGTTTACTTGGGAACGTGAAGACTCAATGCGCGAGAAATACCCGCATCTTTTTCCCGTTGCAACCACTACTTAAATTTCGGGACGGAATTTCTAAAAGTAGGAGATACTGTAACATCCGTGTAAATCGGGTTTCGAAAACCCGACCCTTTTATCAATAAAAGTATAATTGATTACGTTGTTCGAGTATTCGTTTTATTTATTGTTTATATAATAGTTTAAATACTTCTTAAATAAATGATAATAAGTAAAATAACTTTTATGAAATAATAATAAATCAATTAATAATTCATATATTTAGAAACCGATTATTGAATGCCATAAAAATAATAAAAATGAAGATTTAAAAGAAAAAAAGTGAATAGGGATCGAACCCGGGTTCCCCCGATTAACACGCACTGCAGACACCACTACGCTGCACACCCTAGATGTGCAAATCTTAGGAACTTGAAACTTTTATATTGAAGTTATGATGAACCTGCAACTAACTGCGCGCCTTCCTTTTCTTTTTGAACTTCCGACAACTGGCCTTGAGATTATTTTTGGTAAATTGGAATCCGACCGGTTGTCACCTTTATGGAAAATTGCCAATCACAGGATTCGATCTCCGAAACCGAAACCCAACCTACCTCTATAAATAGTGAATACACCCCCCTTTCTAAATCGCTCATTTCAATCTATCCACAGTTGATTTCGCTGCTCAATACCCCCTCCTTACTCGCCGGAAAAGCTCAAACACTCACTGAAATTTTTGGAGTTTTTCATTTCCGAGTTTATGGTAGACCTCCTTCTTTTCTGTGTATTTATTCAACTAACAAATTATACATTGTAATCCGGGGAGAATCAGATTAATATAGGGCGGGCATATGTTTGGTTCAAAATCGCAGTGAAGAAGACGAAGTGCGGTGACGTTATATATATAATATAAATAAGAATACGGTCGGGTTAAGCACCCAGCCCAACTGGTTGGGCCGGGTGCAAACTAAACCTATGACCGCCGATTCGAAAACTTTCCTCACACACCGGCCGGACCCTTTAAATCTCTTTTTAAAATTCACTCTTTCTGTATAAGTTAACTAGTATATAAGTATATTAAAAATGCATGTTAACCGGGTTAGACACCCAGCCCAGTTGGTGGGGCTGGGTGCATCACACCGCCAAGGCTCGGTTCGAGTCCTTTGGCTACCACCGGTTTGACCTAATATAATCGTTTTTAAATTTAATTAAAATTTAATAAATCTAAGAAGTGCATAAGTATAATTAAAATCATGATTCCTTCGGGTTAGACACGTAGCTCAGTTGGAAGAGCTGCGTGCACGCAACCGGGAGGTCACAAGTTCAAACCTCACCACACGCATGCTAATACCCAATCGGACCAGCCGGCCTGACAACCCCTTGTCAGACTGACAAGTTTTTACTATAATTTATTTTTTTTCTTTTATTTATGTTATTTAATTATTTATTTATTTTAGATTTAAAGAAAAGTCAAATAAAAGAAAAATACTTTGAGATACATAATTTCAAGGGGTTATTTATATCAATACAAACCATAGAAATTAACTTAAAATCTCAAACATTAATTTATTTATTTATCGCATTATTATTATAGGTTAGTACGTTCTCGGTAAAATCCACAACTCGTGCGCTCTCATTACCACTCAAGAATACGCACCCAATGTGAGTGAATCTCTATAAATTCCCCATTTTAATCACGTTTTGGGGTGTATGTACCATTTCTTTATTTTATTTAACGCTTGTGCTTATATCATTTTGTGACCAATTGTGTATTGTTTGTTATGTGGTTTATATGTGGATACATTTTATCATTTCAGTGCAATCATTTCGTTAGGCCCATCAGTTGCTCGTGGGATACGGTTGAGTATCAGGTGCCTCATTAGATAGGCTCCGTTTGATTGAGCCTTGATCTCACATACATCATCCATTATGTCATACAATGTGGTTTGTGATTTGTTACATATATACATTTGTTCACATGTGATTTATGCACAATCTTATTTTAAAAAACAATAAAAATTCATTTACTTAAATGTTTTATCAAGGTTCACTCGCCAACTTTGGTTGACCCAACTTTCTTCTATTTTACGCATGATACAGGTGATCAAGTTGAGGAAAGAAACCCCTAGGATGCCTTAGAAGAATAATAAAGTTATTTCGTTGGAACAATCGTTTGTTTATTGTTTGTGCTTGTATGAGATTTTGTGTTGGATATTTGAATTTAATTTGGATTTAATAAATATGAAACTTGTTAGTAAATATCATGAGCTTTGGTGATAACCCAATCATGCCTCGACTTTTATTCCGCTGCGGGTCGGGGTGTGACATCAATGACATCTAACGAAGTATTTCGACATGAATCTCGTTTGTGTATTTCATCTCAATACACTCACTACTCACTCGTGATGTGGTTACACATTTGATGTCTCGTCTTGGACTTTTTGTTAATGCAACAACTCTTAAGTTGTTTATGTCCAAGTATTTTCATGTACTATCCATTCTTTTAAATAATGTATAATTAACGTTATAATTATTTTCCACAAAAATAATTTATATGTCACAAACATTAGTGATTTATTTCTTTGTAAAAATTTCATGTGTTATCCGAAGATATTGAACACAAAACAACAAAATACATTCTGCCGAACACTTTTGAAATTTAATCGGTAGCATAGACGATCAAATATCAAAGTTTTTTTTTCTTCAACACTTTATAATCTGACCAAAATCTTTGCAAAAATATCGTCCCATAGCATGTCTTAAGGTACTCCCTTAATAAAACTCTATGCACTCATAAGTATAAGTTTTCCATTTCATCTTGAAACTATAAACTTGGACAATCATACTTAAAACAACACCTTACAAAACTACATTTAAGTAGTATACCTAAACAATTAAATTTGTTCACAACAACACCAAGTTGTTTTCCACCAAATAATATCACAAGATTATTACTTTGTTCACCATATGCTACTTCTATCGAGAGTAGCAAACTATTTGAATTATTAATGTTATGCAAAACTTTGTTTTAAAAAAAATCTAAAACATTTCCTTAGTTTTGCAATACTATATTAATAATATCAAGTAAGGTTTATGAAAACATAGATCAAAAACCCAAAACATCGAACGCTTTTATATTGTTTAGTCTTGCTACGCATGTACTAAACCTTTTCTAACACGCATGTTAAAAAATGTTATAACAGGCACATTTTAAATTGGACGTTTACAGAAAACGTTTTCCAACAATATAGTTTATAAAATAAACTATTTCTAATCGTTTTAATGCACACATAGGCAATTAAATGTTTACATAAAACATTTTCATTCATTATGGCTTATAAAAATGAACAATCTCTAGACTTGTATTCGTAATACATATTTTCTAACACACATGTTAGAAAATTAAAGTCATTTTATATATACAAATAATGACCATTTTAATTCAAAAGTAAAAAAACTAAAGTAGGTGAAAAATCTCACACAACAAAACCGTCACTTTATGGTGACTTAGTTATTGAAGCCAGTCAAACATCAACTTCAATGTATGCCTTTTTATTTCTAAACCATATAAGAATTATATAATGTGTTTATATTCATTAAAATAAATTACTTATATAAAATATTTACATAAAACACTTCAAAACATTCATATTCTAACCATTTTTAACAAACATGTTAAATGAAAGCAATTCTAACGTGCACGTTAGAAACATACATTACTTCCCACAAAATGTTAATTCGACTTGTTATAAACACCTATTTGGTTCGTATAAATAAGCCATTACTAATACACATGTTAGAAAATAAACTATTAAAAAATTGCTTCCAACCTGATGTAACATCCGTTGAAAAACGGGTTCTAAAACCCGCACCTTTTTGTAATCAAGTTTATATTTTTATCTCTTTTCGTTGCATATTTATCGTTTATGAGATTCGTTATATTACTAATATAAATAATAATAATAATAATAAAGAGGATGATAATAATAATAAATAAAAAATATATATAATAAATATAAAAAATTTAAAAACATTAAAAAAGGTAGACCACGGGGATCGAACCCAGGTCTCACCCCTAACCAAATGCACAACACACCGCTACACCACTCGCCCACATTTGAAATAATTTAATCGAATAATCGTTTATATTTTCATTTCCCTTGATCTGAAATCAAAAGAAGCCGCCCAGTAACGACTGTAATCACCGGTAATCACCAAGATTGTGAATTTTCACAATTGACTAAAGAAACCGTTTCTAAATGTGAACCTGGACTTAATTTAGAGTCAAATCACACTCAATTAGATTTGCAAACAACTCGCCAAAATCGAATTTGACCGAAACCGAAGCTTAAGTCGTGCAGCCCTCCTCATCTATAAATACAGGGCTCTGAAATACTTTAGAATGCACACACTCTCGCAAACCTTTCCACACGTCTCTGTTTACCAAAACACTTCTCAAGAAACACCTGCTAGTCGCCAGAACTTCGTCGGAAAAAAATCGGAGAACTCCTGTTCGGTATATATTTCATCCATTCTATTTCAATTTTCTTATCATCACGTATAGACACTAGGAATTTATAAGTGAATTGATAAATAAATCAAACCAATCGCGATTTCACATCTCTGTTTAAACTAAAGAAGAAGATGAAACTGAGTTTAAGTTTAAATGAATTTTAATTTGAATCACAACCGGGTTAGTCACACAGCCTACTGGGCTGTGTGCATATGAAGTCCAAGGTCCCGAGTTCGATTCTGTTCGTGTTCCGATTCGCTACAATATACAAAACCTTTTTATAAAAGCCCAATTATGAATCGAGTCAGTAAGTAAATAAGATTATTTAAAATCTTATATTCAACAGGTTAGACACATAGCCCAATTGGTTGGGCTGTGTGCACACACGAAGCAAATGTCACAAGTTCGAACCGGTTTCATGGCATTGTCCCTATAATATACATTTTTTTATTAAATCAGAATATGGTTAGATCTAGTAAGTGTATAAATATAACTAAAATCTAATATATTCTGGGTTAGACACGCAGCCCAGATGGCCGGGCTGCGTGCACACGAACGAGAGGTCGCCTGTTCGACTCCCACACGCTGCAAACTCCGACCGGTTTAATCCGATTTAATTCAGAGAAAAACATATTTTTTAATTAACTAAACCTTTAATTATTCTCCCCAAAACTATATTATTTTATAACCAAATAATATTATTTGCAAATAAAAGTTTTAGCGAATAAAAATATGGTAATAAACACAATAAAACTGTCTAAATTATCTAATAAAATGTGTAAATAATAAGTTAAGTAAAAATATCAAATTCAACCAAAAGAGTATATTTTTTTTATCTAAATTATTATTAGAATATTTAGGTTAGCCATTTCGTCACTTGGTATCTCAACAACTCAATCATGTGCAACCTCCATCGAATCTTAATCGCACCCACTGTGAGTGAATTATTACAACTTCTCTTTTTATTTCACGTTTTTGGGATATCATGTGTCGCTATTGTTATTTCAGTATTTGAAATCTCGTGCTACTACCATTATGTGATCTAATATGTGATTTTGAGTGTTTACTTTCATTTAGTGTTCATATTTCGATTGCAGTCAATTTCTCACATTAGGCCCCTTGTTTCCCCGTTGCTTACGGGTGGAGCGTCGTATAGCCTAATATACTAGATCGGCTTCGTTTGATTGAGCCTTGATCTCTCAGCACATCGCTTATCGTGCTCACATGTTCATAATTAGTTGATGATATGGTTTGTGATTTAGATTACGTACACGACGTTCTCATATTTGGTTAATGCATATTTTTTTATAAAATACTAAATATATCATTTTTCTTAAATGATAAAATGGGATTCACTCGCCAAGTTATGTTGACCCAAAACTTTATTTTACACAGATACAAGTGAACAGGTTTGAAGCGTGGATCACATAGGACATGGGCCTTAGAAGAACTAAAATGTTATTTGCAAGATTGTTTGGAACATTATTGTGTTTGTTTGAATTATGTGTAGATTGGAATGTTTTAGTTAAGTTTGGAATAATAAATGTTAAACTTTTATAATAGTAAATGTCATGAGGTTTGATGAAAACCTAATCATGCCCCGACTACTTTATCTGCTGTGGGTCAGGGTGTGATAGATTGGTATCAGAGTTTGTGACTATAGGGATATAGGATAGGTTATTAGACCCTTAGAGCCTATACTATAGTCAATTAGAAATTTAATTGCTTAGGTGTTAACTTGGTTACATGCAAACTTATGACATTTACTTATTTTACACTTCTCTCACACACAATTACATGCAAGTGCTTTAATTGCTATTTGATTTTTTATGACATTCAACGTGTTATAAATTTTGTCAATATAACATGCATATATATACGCATATGTTACCGTCATAACGCACGTCTCGATTCTCACATACTTAAACATTTTTCTTACTTTTCTCTTCGAAAATTTGTGATGTTTTTATTTTTCAGATCTCATCAAAGTGAGTTCTTACGACGGGCATGTAGTAACTGGAAAGGTACAAGTACCGGTAGTCGGAATGTCCTGTCTAGGATTGGCATTCGTATACAAGTAAATGGGCCAGTTTGTCTACCTGGGGACTGACGATGATAGTACGAAGGACCTATTAGACCAAAGCATGCCACACCAAACGTCGTGTGAACTAACCCCACTTTGAGTTGTCACCGTGTCTACACCAGGGCACCTTCCGACCTTACACCTCGCAATCATGTTTTACGATTTTCATTCGGGTGGTGTGTGTGTTAAAAGGCCAAAACCAATGTGAACCCTGCGAAGCCTAGTAGTCATGGGGGCCCACAGACTACCTAGGCCGAGTATGGAGGACATATGGGGCCCAAACATGAGCAAAGCCCAAGACATCGTATGGATGTAATGGATTTATATTTCTCATTTATTTTGTGGATGCTCAATTTTATTTTTAAACCCTATGCGACACACATGATACCAATACGCCAAACTCATAATCTCATTACGTATTTCCTGTAGATGTCTTCTAGGCACTCTCGTGGAGGTAGGAGATCTGGAAAGTCCGGCAAACGCATGGCTGCTCAAATAGCCAAACAAATGGCCGCCGTGATTCCCGTTATCGTAATCCAAGTTCAGCAAGCTCTTGCTGCTAACCCCGTTAATCCCAACAACCAGGAGGGACAAAATGCTGACAACCCTCCTGCAAACACCACCAAGTGCACTTATAAGCACTTCAACTCATATGATCCTCCAACATACGAAGGAACTGAAGGGGTCACTGCTCTCCTTCGGTGGTTTGAAGAAATGGAGAGTACTTTTCTCAACTATGACTACACCAACGACCGTAAGGTTCGTTATGCTACTGGTCGCCTATTTGGGGTAGCACTCACTTGGTGGAATGCCGAAAAGGGCAGAAAAGGCGCTCAAGTAGCAGTAGCGCTAACTTGGGAACAACTTAGAGAACTCATGACAAGGCGTTTCTGCCTAAGAAGCGAGATCAAGAAGCTGTAAGATGAGTTCTACTTCCTAAAGCAAAAAGAGGGGGATCATATAACCTACAACAAGAGGTTTCTTGAGCTGAACCAGATGGTTCCAAATTTGTTCATGTGACAACCTGGAAATTTCTCATACTTTCGTGTACTATTGTTGACTAAATTCTAGTGCATGGCACTTGGAAATCTTTGTGTATGGCACTTGGGAACTTCTTGTAAACAAACTAACTCTTTGTGCGTGGCACTCTAAACATGTACGTTACATGCTAAACCGCGTTTACTCAATTTTCGGGACAAAAATTCTTTCAACATGGGGATAATGTGATATCCCGGGTTTTTCGGATAACTTAAACGTAATACTTGTCAAACTAATTACGTGCTATGTGTATTAAATGTGTACGAGTTAAATGAATACGTGATGTGTGTTGTGTGATTGTTTTAGTTATAGAATAATTATGGTAGATATGTACATGAACCGAACCGAACCGCGACACGAACCAACTTTGATTCCTTGTAACTCTAGGAATTAACCAAGTTTAGGACTCAAACATGTCTCGGCCGCAAAGATCAAACCTAAACCTTAAACTCTAACTATTTGGCCGCGAGATCAAGACCTAAAACTCTAACTACTCGGCCGAGAACAACCCAAACCGAAAACCCATTGCATGCAACCCAAGTCCTCGGCCACATGATCAAAACCCAACCGACCGCCCTAGTCTCTCGGTCACGAGCTCCAACTAGAACGTAAATCTTATCATCTTGTTGCGCCTATATATATACAAACTCTCAATGCATGATTCATTCACAAAACCACAAAACCCTAAAAGACCAAAACAGCCGTCGGCAGCCAAGTCTTCATCTTCTTCGACCGCAAACTGCCTTCTCTTGCTCCATTGATCGTGAACAGCTTCCTTCCTTCACCACCTCAATCTGATCAGCCTGGTTCACTTTCTCGGTCGCTAACAGCCTGGTACTTTCAGTCCCTTTCAGTCTCGGTCGCAACAGCTTTTCCTTTCTTCTCTTCCGGTCGCAGCAGCCTCGCCATCTTCCCTCATCGTACTCATGGTTCGTTTACCTTGTTATTAAAAGATTAGAAGTTGTCATATGCTACAAGATCATGTTCGGATATATATATATATGCTTGAATGATTAATTGATTAGTTGTTTCGGGTTTTATATGTTGAATATAATCGGCTGAATTGATTGTTGTTTATATGCATGATTGTCTTCGGAACTCATAGCTTGCGACTGTGATTTGTTTATAAAGACTAGAGTTATTGAGTAGGGTTTGCATGGATATGTTATGGGTATTGAATTATGATTAGAAAAACCGATTCTTGATCGCCTAGGTTAATGATATTAACGGATTGTGCGAATTAATGGTAATAACATGCTGAAACAGGATGCTGAGTAATAGTTACAGCCGACTTCATCTGGCTGTAACTCGGTCATTAGTTGTCGAAAAACGGATTTTCTGATGTCTAGAACGTAGAGATTTGAATAACGAACTAAGGGCGCTGGATTCATAATTTTCTGAAGTCGTTTGATATTTTTAAAGGGCCAAATAAGTTCAGTAACTAAAGCTGTGAAAATTCTGAAATTTTGTTGGTTGTTTATCAAGTTGGATTTTAAAGTCAGTAGAGAGTTGAGTCATGAATTTTGTACAGAAACTAGGTATAGAAATTTCCGGGCAACTCCAACTGGAATTTTGTTAATTGGACGATCAGTGATTTTTAAATAAATTCTTCCGTGGACTGCAGTCAGAAAGCGGTAAATCTGACTGCAGCTAGTATATTAATATTTATGGTTAATTGGTAAAGATTTAGGACTTGGAAAATTTATGTAAATTTCTATAGTATAAATGTCACCTACTGTAAAAATATTGGAATTTTTGGAATGTTAGAACTATTTTATAAAAATCCTAGAAAACAGCTGAATTATGAGTGCTAAGCTGAAATTTGAGAACTTGTGATTGTGTGCACCAAAGTGTTGCATGGATTGAATTATGTTCATGATAAGTTGTTTGATTACTATGATCACATGAGGATACTTGCATGCATGTTTGAGTGTTAGATATGTTGTTTGTGTGTATCACTTTGTGCGTAAATTACGTGTAGAATTTGTATTGTGTGTTCACACACTGACTTGGAATTAATTGGTTTGTTAGGACGCAACTAGCGGTCCCATCTATTATAACTTCTTTGCTACTCTAACCGAGCAAATAAAGGTGAGTTCACGGCCCTAACTTTATCCGGTTTTTAAACAACAGGGGGAGAAACATGTATACACTCTCAAACTCAATCTCTTTACGTTATACGAATTTAACGTCACATAACTATTCGGTAACTAAGTTAATGTTAATGTAATGTTATGGTCACTAAGCAGCTTTATCACTTAAGTCCTCGTCAATCTCTCGGATCGTTAGTATTGGGTTTAATAGCGGGGGAATTATAAGTAGTACTACTGGGCCCGACAAGCCCCATCCGAGCTAGTCGCGCTAGCAGACCGGGTATGGTCAACGGGTGAATAATTTGGTCCTAACTTCGCCATGGTCATGTGATAGGCCTGGCAAAACGGAGGCACAACAGTCAGCTTCGATCGCTGAACTCTTACGTGACATGACTTTAGGCTAGCTACCTATATATATTAACATTGAACTTAATTACGAATCAACTTAATATTCCGGGTTTGGAATATTGGAAACAACAACTTAATATTCCGGGTTTGGAATATTGGAAGCAACAACTTATTATTCCGGGTTGGAATAATGGAACCAATACGTTATCCCGGGTTAGGGATAACGGAGAAAACAAACTATAACCGAACAAACGAATTTATGAAAACCTGTGAACTCACTCATCTTTAATGTTGACACTTGTTTCTTTACATGTTTCTCAGGACGCTAGGAGCTCTAGGTGCACGCACATGCATTGAACAAGACATCTTTTATCGAGTCTTATTTATTAATATTGTTTTGGGATTTTTCATTTGTTTTGGCGTTTGTGTTGGCGCCCGCTTCACTACTTATTTATGCTTCCACTCAAACTTAAAAACTGATGCTTCTGCTAAATATTGGTAATATAAAATCTACAACAAGTGATTTTGGAAAACGTATTATCAAATCATATAGAGTCGTTCGACGTACTAGTGTTTCAGATTCTGGTTTGTTCACACGCCTCGCGGTAAAACTCCGCAAGTGGAAATTGAGGGTGTGACAGATTGGTATCAGAGCCACTAGCTATAGAGAACCAGGTTTGCATTAGAAGTAGACCTAAACTATAGCTGATTTCAAACCGAACTATTTTATCTTGTTATGCAATATACCACAACTGTGTTTTGTAGATTATGCCTTCATAATAAGAAATGAAAACAACTCGTAACTAACTACACGACCTAACAGGCAATTTCATCATCCTCATCGTCATCATCATCATCCGACAGACTTACGCCACCAAGGGCACCAGGAAAGGCACCAATGGTGGAACCCATACCATCTTATGGCGTGGAGACACGCTCAGCTGCGAGGAAAAGGCTCGCTCTGGGGGAGGAGTCGTCATTACGCCCAACCATTGCTGTACCGGTTGAACCGGTTAACCCTGTAGAAATAGGAATTGACATACTTAGAATCCTGGTGCATACGCAACAAAAACAGTTAGAAAGAATGCAGGAAACCATCCTAGCACAAGGGTGGATGATTCGACAACTTACGGGTAAGACCGACTCGCTCGAGGAAGAGCATCGTACGAGCAAGATAGCTCGTAACACCATAGCCAGAGATCTGCGTGCTGAGCAGATAAGAGCCGACTGGCTTGAGGACAGAGTCCTGGAAAATAGTTGGAACATTCAGGAGCTACAAAATCAAGCACTTGGACCAGCACCGGCCCCTCCAGAGCCGGTAGAGGAGGATCCATAAGAGGATCCAGAGGAGGATCCGGAGGAGGACCCAGCTGTAGAAGCTGGAAATGCCGCGCAGGATGACGGCAACGACAGTGACTTGGGGATGGAGACGTAGACGACTGACACGTCCCGCTTATTTTATTTGTTTTCCTTCAGTTTATTTATTTTCCCACTTGTGCTTAAACTTGAGACTTTATAGTGAATTCGTATGTTTGATTTGCACTTTTGTAAGACGTTGAAATTTCAGTTAATCAAGTATTTCTTTTGACTATTTAATATATTGAGTTGACGTAACTTAATAATTATTAAAGTACGAAGTAGGATAACTATATTGGATATATAGACTTATCGGGGTGTGTTTGTGTTGTGATTCGAAGAGCTAAATGGCAACTGGAAGACGTGGAAACCTTAACTTGACTCCCGAAGAGCTAGCTGCCATGATTCAAGAGCACGTGAACGCGGCTTTAGCGGGTGTTCAGAACCAGCCGGCAGGAGGGGGCTTTAACCCCTACAAGATGTTCCTTGACGCAAAGCCAAGCAAATTCTCGGGGGCGGAAGGACCCATTGGACTGGTCGGCTGGATCGAAAAGTCTGAATCCGTTTTTGAAATGTGCAACTGCCTAGAGGCCAACAAGGTCTAATACGCAGCCTCAACACTGGAAGATGGGGCACTGACATGGTGGAATGCACAAGTCCAAACACGTGGACTTATAGCTGCAAATGCAATGGCATGGGCCGAGTTCAAGGCCCTAATTAAAGAGGAGTACTGTCCACGAGACAGAGTGCAACAATTGGAGCAAGCTCTATGGAACCACAAGATGGTGGGATCGGAAATTGAAGCTTACACCGCAAAACACCATGACTTAGTATTTCTGTGTCCCGAATTGGCCAACACGGTGGAGAAAAGACTCGAGTTCTATCTTGGGGGTCTGGTTTCGGAAATTCAGGGTATGGTAATGGCTAGTAACCCTGTAACTGAACATCAAGCAATCTGATTGGCTCACAAACTCGCCGATAAGGCGGTGGAACAGAAGAAGCTGCCAGCACGGGATACAACTGAAGTTGCCCTGGATAACAAAAGAAAGTTTGAAGACTCAACTATTCGACAGTCTTCGTCATCTCATCCGCAACAAGGGAACCAGAAACGATTCAATCATTACAACAGCCACCGGGGTCACCAAAATCAGCCTGCCAACAACAGCAACAACCAGAACGCAAGCGGCTATGCAGGTCGAAAGCCGCAGTGAAACCGCTGTATTCTCCATCATAACGGCCCTTGTGCCGGAAATCGCTGCCAAAGATGTGGCAAGGTGGGACATGCGGCAAAGGATTGTCGTGGGGAAATCATGTCCCGACAAAATCAAAATCAGCCCCAGGGTCAGCAGCAGGGTATAAACCGGGGATGCTATCAGTGTGGTAGCACTGCTCATTTCAGAAGAGACTGCCCACAGTTGCGTAACAACAACAATAATGGTGGAAACAACCACAACCACAATAACCACAACAACAATAATAACAACAACAGTGGGAACGGTGGCACAGGAGGTGCTAAAGGTCGCGCATTTACATTGGGCCGCGGAGAGGCCAGAAACGACTCGAACGTGGTCACCGGTAAGTTTCCCCTTAATGAACATTTTGCTTCTGTGCTTTTTGATACGGGTGCGGATAGGAGTTTTATATCTGAGTCCTTTAGGAAGAACCTAAATCTCACGCTTAAACCATTAGAGACCCCTTATGTTATAGAATTAGCCGATGGTAAATCTATAGATGTGACCCAAATCGTATCCGGCTGTCAACTCAAACTCGCGGGCCACACTTTTACCATTGATCTGATGACAACTACCCTGGGTAGTTTTGACGTGGTAGTCGGAATGGACTGGCTATCCAACGTCCGGGCCGAAGTTCTCTGCTTCGAAAAATCTATCCGTATTCCGCTCTCTAACGACGAAATCCTGACGGTACAAGGCGACAAGGCAAGCGCCGTCACCAACATCATCTCTTACATGCAAGCGCAGAAGTATCTTCGGAGAAAGAACTCCTTCGCTTTACTCGCACTAATTACCGGACAGCCTAAGGACGAGAAACGTATAGAAGACATCCCTGTCGTCCATGATTTTTCTGACGTATTCCCAGAAGAACTACCTGGTCTTCCACCCCATCGACAATTGGAGTTTGAAATCGAATTGGCAAACAATGCAACTCCTATCGCCAAGGCTCCATACCGCCTAGCTCCAGCCGAGCTGCAGGAGCTATCTACCCAACTTCAGGAACTTTTAGAGAAAGGATTTATCCGACCAAGCGTTTTGCCATGGGGAGCTCCAGTCCTTTTTGTCAAGAAAAAGGACGGGACCTTCCGCATGTGCATCGACTATAGGGAACTCAACAAGGTTACCGTCAAGAACCGATACCCGTTACCTCGCATCGACGATCTTTTCGACCAACTTCAAGGGTCAAGTTACTACTCTAAGATTGATTTACGGTCTGGTTACCACCAGCTACGTGTCAGGGAGGAGGATATCGCCAAGACGGCATTTCGCACTCGGTATGGCCATTACGAGTTCTTGGTCATGCCCTTCGGACTCACCAACGCACCCGCGGTGTTCATGGACCTCATGAACCGCGTGTGTAAACCATACCTCGACAAGTTTGTCATTGTGTTCATCGATGACATACTCATCTACTCCAAAAGTGAAGAAGAGCATGCAGAACATCTACGATTACTGCTAGGCTACTTCAACAGGAAAAACTATATGCCAAGTTTTCGAAGTGTGATTTCTGGATTCGGGAAGTTCAGTTTCTCGGGCATATCGTGAATGAAAGGGGTATCCACGTAGACCCTGCCAAGATTGAAGCCATCAAAAACTGGGAAGCACCTAAGACACCGACGGAGATCCGCCAATTTTTGGGATTGGCTGGCTACTACAGACGTTTCATCGAGGGATTCTCAAAGATCGCACAACCGCTCACTACCCTCACCCAGAAAGGCATCAAGTATGCTTGGGGTGACAAGCAAGAAGCAGCATTTCAATTGCTGAAGCAGAAACTTTGCAGTGCACCCATTCTGTCCTTGCCGGAAGGGACAGATGACTTTGTAGTGTATTGTGATGCTTCCATTCAGGGATTGGGATGCGTACTCATGCAACGCGATAAGGTCATCGCGTATGCGTCGCGGCAACTGAAGGTTCACGAGAAAAACTATACGACGCATGACCTGGAATTGGGAGCAGTAGTGTTTGCACTTAAGATTTGGAGACACTACCTCTATGGAACAAAGTGCACAATCTTTACTGACCACAAAAGCCTCCAACACATCTTTGATCAGAAGGAGTTGAACATGCGACAGCGTCGCTGGGTCGAACTCTTGAACGATTATGAGTGTGCCATTCGGTATCACCCGGGTAAAGCTAACGTGGTAGCTGATGCCCTCAGTAGGAAAGAACACTTGAAACCTCGTCGTGTACGAGCATTACAACTCACTATTCATTCAGGGCTACCCGAACAAATACGCGACGCCCAGTTAGAAGCAGTTAAGGAGGAAAACATCAAAGCCGAATCAGTGGGAAAAATGGAACTCGATTGGGAAGTAAAGCCAAATGGAACCCGGTATTTTATGAATCGCATATGGGTACCTCTCTACGGAAATCTCAGAGAGCTAGTCATGGATGAAGCTCACAAATCCCGATACTCTGTCCATCCGGGTTCGGATAAGATGTATCAAGACCTTAAACTGCGTATTGGTGGCCCAACATGAAAGCCGATATAGCCACCTACGTGAGTAAATGTTTGACTTGTGCAAAAGTCAAGGTGGAGTATCAAAAGCCATCGGGGCTACTCCAACAACCTGAGAGCCCAGTGTGGAAATGGGATCAGATCTCAATGGATTTCATCACTAAACTCCCACGAACCTTGGGTGGTTGCGATACCATCTGGGTGATTGTGGATCGTTTAACTAAGTCCGCACACATCCTAGCTATTAAAGAAACAGATAAGATGGAGAAGTTGACTCGCATCTACATTAAGGAAGTAGTTTCTCGGCACGGAGTGCCAACGTCCATCATCTCAGACAGAGATGCTCGCTTCACGTCTAACTTCTGGCAGTCACTCCAAAAAGCGTTGGGAACACGCTTAGATATGAGTACAGCCTATCACCCTCAGACTGATGGTCAAAGTGAAAGGATACAAACCCTGGAAGACATGCTTAGAGCATGCGTGGTAGACTTCGGAAATAGTTGGGAAATCCACCTGCCTCTAGTAGAATTCTCATATAACAACAGTTATCATACGAGTATTTCGGCAGCACCGTTCGAGGCATTATACGGTCGTAAATGTAGATCACCGATCTGTTGGGCAGAAGTCGGTGACAGTCAACTCACAGGCCCTGAGTTAATACTTGAGGCCACTGAAAAGATTGTACAAATCAGAAACCGCATGGCGGCGGCACGAGATTGACAGAAAAGCTACGCTGATCAACGACGCAAACCGCTCGAATTTCAGGTAGGCGACCGCGTCCTACTAAAGGTGTCACCCTGGAAGGGTGTAATCCGCTTTGGAAAACGGGGCAAACTTAACCCACGGTACGTAGGCCCGTTTGTAATCTTGAAACGTATCGGACCCGTAGCTTATCAGTTAGACCTTCCTGCCGAACTCAGTGGAGTTCACAACGTATTTCACGTGTCAAATCTGAAGAAGTGTCTATCAGATGAAACTCTAGTTATTCCATTGGATGAGATCCAAGTGGATGAACAACTGCACTTTGTGGAACAGCCTATCGAGATCATGGATCGTGAGATCAAGACTCGAAGGCACAGCAAAATTCCGATCGTTAAGGTTCGTTGCGACTCTAAGCGTGGACCAGAGTTCACGTGGGAAAGATAGGACCAAATGAAAAGCAAATACCCACACCTCTTCGCAACTGAGCAGCAAACTAACGATACCAGTAACTAAATTTTCGGGACGAAAATTCTTTCAACATGGGGATGATGTGACAACCTGGAAATTTCTCATACTTTCGTGTACTATTGTTGACTAAATTCTAGTGCATGGCACTTGGAAATATTTGTGTATGGCACTTGGGAACTTCTTGTAAACGAACTAACTCTTTGTGCGTGGCACTCTGAACATGTACGTTACATGCTAAACCGCGTTTACTCAATTTTCGGGACGAAAATTCTTTCAACATGGGGATAATGTGATATCCCGGGTTTTTCGGATAACTTAAACGTAATACTTGTCAAACTAATTACGTGCTATGTGTATTAAATGTGTACGAGTTAAATGAATACGTGATGTGTGTTGTGTGATTGTTTTAGTTATAGAATAATTATGGTAGATATGTACATGAACCGAACCGAACCGCGACACGAACCAACTTTGATTCCTTGTAACTCTAGGAATTAACCAAGTTTAGGACTCAAACATGTCTCGGCCGCAAAGATCAAACCTAAACCTTAAACTCTAACTATTTGGCCGCGAGATCAAGACCTAAAACTCTAACTACTCGGCCGAGAACAACCCAAACCGAAAACCCATTGCATGCAACCCAAGTCCTCGGCCACATGATCAAAACCCAACCGACCGCCCTAGTCTCTCGGTCACGAGCTCCAACTAGAACCGTAAACCTTATCATCTTGTTGCGCCTATATATATACAAACTCTCAATGCATGATTCATTCACAAAACCACAAAACCCTAAAAGACCAAAACAGCCGTCGGCAGCCAAGTCTTCATCTTCTTCGACCGCAAACTGCCTTCTCTTGCTCCATTGATCGCGAACAGCTTCCTTCCTTCATCACCTCGATCTGATCAGCCTGGTTCACTTTCTCGGTCGCTAACAGCCTGGTACTTTCAGTCCCTTTCAGTCTCGGTCGCAACAGCTTTTCCTTTCTTCTCTTCCGGTCGCAGCAGCCTCGCCATCTTCCCTCATCGTACTCACGGTTCGTTTACCTTGTTATTAAAAGATTAGAAGTTGTCATATGCTACAAGATCATGTTCGGATATATATATATATATGCTTGAATGATTAATTGATTAGTTGTTTCGGGTTTTATATGTTGAATATAATCGGCTGAATTGATTGTTGTTTATATGCATGATTGTCTTCGGAACTCATAGCTTGCGACTGTGATTTGTTTATAAAGACTAGAGTTATAGAGTAGGGTTTGCATGGATATGTTATGGGTATTGAATTATGATTAGAAAAACCGATTCTTGATCGCCTAGGTTAATGATATTAACGGATTGTGCGAATTAATGGTAATAACATGCTGAGTAATAGTTACAGCCGACTTCATCTGGCTGTAACTCGGTCATTAGTTGTCGAAAAACGGATTTTCTGATGTCTAGAACGTAGAGATTTGAATAACGAATCTAAGGGCGCTGGATTCATAATTTTCTGAAGTCGTTTGATATTTTTAAAGGGCCAAATAAGTTCAGTAACTAAAGCTGTGAAAATTCTGAAATTTTGTTGGTTGTTTATCAAGTTGGATTTTAAAGTCAGTAGAGAGTTGAGTCATGAATTTTGTAACAGCAACTAGGTATAGAAATTTCCGGGCAACTCCAACTGGAATTTTGTTAATTGGACGATCAGTGATTTTTAAATAAATTCTTCCGTGGACTGCAGTCAGAAAGCGGTAAATCTGACTGCAGCTTAGTATATTAATATTTATGGTTAATTGGTAAAGATTTAGGACTTGGAAAATTTATGTAAATTTCTATAGTATAAATGTCACCTACTGTAAAAATATTGGAATTTTTGGAATGTTAGAACTATTTTATAAAAATCCTAGAAAACAGCTGAATTATGAGTGCTAAGCTGAAATTTGAGAACTTGTGATTGTGTGCACCAAAGTGTTGCATGGATTGAATTATGTTCATGATAAGTTGTTTGATTACTATGATCACATGAGGATACTTGCATGCATGTTTGAGTGTTAGATATGTTGTTTGTGTGTATCACTTTGTGCGTAAATTACGTGTAGAATTTGTATTGGTGTGTTCACACACTGACTTGGAATTAATTGGTTTGTTAGGACGCAACTAGCGGTCCCATCTATTATAACTTCTTTGCTACACTAACCGAGCAAATAAAGGTGAGTTCACGGCCCCTAACTTTATCCGGTTTTTAAACAACAGGGGGAGAAACATGTATACACTCTCAAACTCAATCTCTTTACGTTATACGAATTTAACGTCACATAACTATTCGGTAACTAAGTTAATGTTAATGTAATGTTATGGTCACTAAGCAGCTTTATCACTTAAGTCCTCTTCAATCTCTCGGATCGTTAGTATTGGGTTTAATAGCGGGGAATTATAAGTAGTACTACTGGGCCCGACAAGCCCCATCCGAGCTAGTCGCGCTAGCCGACCGGTATGGTCAACGGGTGAATAATTTGGCCTAACTTCGCCATGGTCATGTGATAGGCCTGGCAAAACGGAGGCACAACAGTCAGCTTCGATCGCGAACTCTTACGTGACATGACTTTAGGCTAGCTACCTATATATATTAACATTGAACTTAATTACGAATCAACTTAATATTCCGGGTTTGGAATATTGGAAACAACAACTTAATATTCCGGGTTTGGAATATTGGAAGCAACAACTTATTATTCCAGGTTGGAATAATGGAACCAATACGTTATCCCGGGTTAGGGATAACGGAGAAAACAAACTATAACCGAACAAACGAATTTATGAAAACCTGTGAACTCACTCATCTTTAATGTTGACACTTGTTTCTTTACATGTTTCTCAGGACGCTAGGAGCTCTAGGTGCACGCACATGCATTGAACAAGACATCTTTTATCGAGTCTTATTTATTAATATTGTTTTGGGATTTTTCATTTGTTTTGGCGTTTGTGTTGGCGCCCGCTTCACTACTTATTTATGCTTCCACTCAAACTTTAAAAACTGATGCTTCTGCTAAATATTGGTAATATAAAATCTACAACAAGTGATTTTGGAAAACGTATTATCAAATCATATAGAGTCGTTCGACGTACTAGTGTTTCAGATTCTGGTTTGTTCACACGCCTCGCGGTAAAACTCCGCAAGTGGAAATTGAGGGTGTGACAGATTGGTATCAGAGCCACTAGCTATAGAGAACCAGGTTTGCATTAGAAGTAGACCTAAACTATAGCTGATTTCAAACCGAACTATTTTATCTTGTTATGCAATATACCACAACTGTGTTTTGTAGATTATGCCTTCATAATAAGAAATGAAAACAACTCGTAACTAACTACACGACCTAACAGGCAATTTCATCATCCTCATCGTCATCATCATCATCCGACAGACTTACGCCACCAAGGGCACCAGGAAAGGCACCAATGGTGGAACCCATACCATCTTATGGCGTGGAGACACGCTCAGCTGCGAGGAAAAGGCTCGCTCTGGGGAGGAGTCGTCATTACGCCCAACCATTGCTGTACCGGTTGAACCGGTTAACCCTGTAGAAATAGGAATTGACATACTTAGAATCCTGGTGCATACGCAACAAAAACAGTTAGAAAGAATGCAGGAAACCATCCTAGCACAAGGGTGGATGATTCGACAACTTACGGGTAAGACCGACTCGCTCGAGGAAGAGCATCGTACGAGCAAGATAGCTCGTAACACCATAGCCAGAGATCTGCGTGCTGAGCAGATAAGAGCCGACTGGCTTGAGGACAGAGTCCTGGAAAATAGTTGGAACATTCAGGAGCTACAAAATCAAGCACTTGGACCAGCACCGGCCCCTCCAGAGCCGGTAGAGGAGGATCCATAAGAGGATCCAGAGGAGGATCCGGAGGAGGACCCAGCTGTAGAAGCTGGAAATGCCGCGCAGGATGACGGCAACGACAGTGACTTGGGGGATGGAGACGTAGACGACTGACACGTCCCGCTTATTTTATTTGTTTTCCTTCAGTTTATTTATTTTCCCACTTGTGCTTAAACTTGAGACTTTATAGTGAATTCGTATGTTTGATTTGCACTTTTGTAAGACGTTGAAATTTCAGTTAATCAAGTATTTCTTTTGACTATTTAATATATTGAGTTGACGTAACTTAATAATTATTAAAGTACGAAGTAGGATAACTATATTGGATATATAGACTTATCGGGGTGTGTTTGTGTTGTGATTCGAAGAGCTAAATGGCAACTGGAAGACGTGGAAACCTTAACTTGACTCCCGAAGAGCTAGCTGCCATGATTCAAGAGCACGTGAACGCGGCTTTAGCGGGTGTTCAGAACCAGCCGGCAGGAGGGGGCTTTAACCCCTACAAGATGTTCCTTGACGCAAAGCCAAGCAAATTCTCGGGGGCGGAAGGACCCATTGGACTGGTCGGCTGGATCGAAAAGTCTGAATCCGTTTTTGAAATGTGCAACTGCCTAGAGGCCAACAAGGTCAAATACGCAGCCTCAACACTGGAAGATGGGGCACTGACATGGTGGAATGCACAAGTCCAAACACGTGGACTTATAGCTGCAAATGCAATGGCATGGGCCGAGTTCAAGGCCCTAATTAAAGAGGAGTACTGTCCACGAGACAGAGTGCAACAATTGGAGCAAGCTCTATGGAACCACAAGATGGTGGGATCGGAAATTGAAGCTTACACCGCAAAACACCATGACTTAGTATTTCTGTGTCCCGAATTGGCCAACACGGTGGAGAAAAGACTCGAGTTCTATCTTGGGGTCTGGTTTCGGAAATTCAGGGTATGGTAATGGCTAGTAACCCTGTAACTGAACATCAAGCAATCTGATTGGCTCACAAACTCGCCGATAAGGCGGTGGAACAGAAGAAGCTGCCAGCACGGGATACAACTGAAGTTGCCCTGGATAACAAAAGAAAGTTTGAAGACTCAACTATTCGACAGTCTTCGTCATCTCATCCGCAACAAGGGAACCAGAAACGATTCAATCATTACAACAGCCACCGGGGTCACCAAAATCAGCCTGCCAACAACAGCAACAACCAGAACGCAAGCGGCTATGCAGGTCGAAAGCCGCAGTGAAACCGCTGTATTCTCCATCATAACGGCCCTTGTGCCGGAAATCGCTGCCAAAGATGTGGCAAGGTGGGACATGCGGCAAAGGATTGTCGTGGGGAAATCATGTCCCGACAAAATCAAAATCAGCCCCAGGGTCAGCAGCAGGGTATAAACCGGGGATGCTATCAGTGTGGTAGCACTGCTCATTTCAGAAGAGACTGCCCACAGTTGCGTAACAACAACAATAATGGTGGAAACAACCACAACCACAATAACCACAACAACAATAATAACAACAACAGTGGGAACGGTGGCACAGGAGGTGCTAAAGGTCGCGCATTTACATTGGGCCGCGGAGAGGCCAGAAACGACTCGAACGTGGTCACCGGTAAGTTTCCCCTTAATGAACATTTTGCTTCTGTGCTTTTTGATACGGGTGCGGATAGGAGTTTTATATCTGAGTCCTTTAGGAAGAACCTAAATCTCACGCTTAAACCATTAGAGACCCCTTATGTTATAGAATTAGCCGATGGTAAATCTATAGATGTGACCCAAATCGTATCCGGCTGTCAACTCAAACTCGCGGGCCACACTTTTACCATTGATCTGATGACAACTACCCTGGGTAGTTTTGACGTGGTAGTCGGAATGGACTGGCTATCCAACGTCCGGGCCGAAGTTCTCTGCTTCGAAAAATCTATCCGTATTCCGCTCTCTAACGACGAAATCCTGACGGTACAAGGCGACAAGGCAAGCGCCGTCACCAACATCATCTCTTACATGCAAGCGCAGAAGTATCTTCGGAGAAAGAACTCCTTCGCTTTACTCGCACTAATTACCGGACAGCCTAAGGACGAGAAACGTATAGAAGACATCCCTGTCGTCCATGATTTTTCTGACGTATTCCCAGAAGAACTACCTGGTCTTCCACCCCATCGACAATTGGAGTTTGAAATCGAATTGGCAAACAATGCAACTCCTATCGCCAAGGCTCCATACCGCCTAGCTCCAGCCGAGCTGCAGGAGCTATCTACCCAACTTCAGGAACTTTTAGAGAAAGGATTTATCCGACCAAGCGTTTTGCCATGGGAGCTCCAGTCCTTTTTGTCAAGAAAAAGGACGGGACCTTCCGCATGTGCATCGACTATAGGGAACTCAACAAGGTTACCGTCAAGAACCGATACCCGTTACCTCGCATCGACGATCTTTTCGACCAACTTCAAGGGTCAAGTTACTACTCTAAGATTGATTTACGGTCTGGTTACCACCAGCTACGTGTCAGGGAGGAGGATATCGCCAAGACGGCATTTCGCACTCGGTATGGCCATTACGAGTTCTTGGTCATGCCCTTCGGACTCACCAACGCACCCGCGGTGTTCATGGACCTCATGAACCGCGTGTGTAAACCATACCTCGACAAGTTTGTCATTGTGTTCATCGATGACATACTCATCTACTCCAAAAGTGAAGAAGAGCATGCAGAACATCTACGATTACTGCTAGGGCTACTTCAACAGGAAAAACTATATGCCAAGTTTTCGAAGTGTGATTTCTGGATTCGGGAAGTTCAGTTTCTCGGGCATATCGTGAATGAAAGGGGTATCCACGTAGACCCTGCCAAGATTGAAGCCATCAAAAACTGGGAAGCACCTAAGACACCGACGGAGATCCGCCAATTTTTGGGATTGGCTGGCTACTACAGACGTTTCATCGAGGGATTCTCAAAGATCGCACAACCGCTCACTACCCTCACCCAGAAAGGCATCAAGTATGCTTGGGGTGACAAGCAAGAAGCAGCATTTCAATTGCTGAAGCAGAAACTTTGCAGTGCACCCATTCTGTCCTTGCCGGAAGGGACAGATGACTTTGTAGTGTATTGTGATGCTTCCATTCAGGGATTGGGATGCGTACTCATGCAACGCGATAAGGTCATCGCGTATGCGTCGCGGCAACTGAAGGTTCACGAGAAAAACTATACGACGCATGACCTGGAATTGGGAGCAGTAGTGTTTGCACTTAAGATTTGGAGACACTACCTCTATGGAACAAAGTGCACAATCTTTACTGACCACAAAAGCCTCCAACACATCTTTGATCAGAAGGAGTTGAACATGCGACAGCGTCGCTGGGTCGAACTCTTGAACGATTATGAGTGTGCCATTCGGTATCACCCGGGTAAAGCTAACGTGGTAGCTGATGCCCTCAGTAGGAAGGAACACTTGAAACCTCGTCGTGTACGAGCATTACAACTCACTATTCATTCAGGGCTACCCGAACAAATACGCGACGCCCAGTTAGAAGCAGTTAAGGAGGAAAACATCAAAGCCGAATCAGTGGGAAAAATGGAACTCGATTGGGAAGTAAAGCCAAATGGAACCCGGTATTTTATGAATCGCATATGGGTACCTCTCTACGGAAATCTCAGAGAGCTAGTCATGGATGAAGCTCACAAATCCCGATACTCTGTCCATCCGGGTTCGGATAAGATGTATCAAGACCTTAAACTGCGTATTGGTGGCCCAACATGAAAGCCGATATAGCCACCTACGTGAGTAAATGTTTGACTTGTGCAAAAGTCAAGGTGGAGTATCAAAAGCCATCGGGGCTACTCCAACAACCTGAGAGCCCAGTGTGGAAATGGGATCAGATCTCAATGGATTTCATCACTAAACTCCCACGAACCTTGGGTGGTTGCGATACCATCTGGGTGATTGTGGATCGTTTAACTAAGTCCGCACACATCCTAGCTATTAAAGAAACAGATAAGATGGAGAAGTTGACTCGCATCTACATTAAGGAAGTAGTTTCTCGGCACGGAGTGCCAACGTCCATCATCTCAGACAGAGATGCTCGCTTCACGTCTAACTTCTGGCAGTCACTCCAAAAAGCGTTGGGAACACGCTTAGATATGAGTACAGCCTATCACCCTCAGACTGATGGTCAAAGTGAAAGGATACAAACCCTGGAAGACATGCTTAGAGCATGCGTGGTAGACTTCGGAAATAGTTGGGAAATCCACCTGCCTCTAGTAGAATTCTCATATAACAACAGTTATCATACGAGTATTTCGGCAGCACCGTTCGAGGCATTATACGGTCGTAAATGTAGATCACCGATCTGTTGGGCAGAAGTCGGTGACAGTCAACTCACAGGCCCTGAGTTAATACTTGAGGCCACTGAAAAGATTGTACAAATCAGAAACCGCATGGCGGCGGCACGAGATTGACAGAAAAGCTACGCTGATCAACGACGCAAACCGCTCGAATTTCAGGTAGGCGACCGCGTCCTACTAAAGGTGTCACCCTGGAAGGGTGTAATCCGCTTTGGAAAACGGGGCAAACTTAACCCACGGTACGTAGGCCCGTTTGTAATCTTGAAACGTATCGGACCCGTAGCTTATCAGTTAGACCTTCCTGCCGAACTCAGTGGAGTTCACAACGTATTTCACGTGTCAAATCTGAAGAAGTGTCTATCAGATGAAACTCTAGTTATTCCATTGGATGAGATCCAAGTGGATGAACAACTGCACTTTGTGGAACAGCCTATCGAGATCATGGATCGTGAGATCAAGACTCGAAGGCACAGCAAAATTCCGATCGTTAAGGTTCGTTGCGACTCTAAGCGTGGACCAGAGTTCACGTGGGAAAGATAGGACCAAATGAAAAGCAAATACCACACACCTCTTCGCAACTGAGCAGCAAACTAACGATACCAGTAACTAAATTTTCGGGACGAAAATTCTTTCAACATGGGGATGATGTGACAACCTGGAAATTTCTCATACTTTCGTGTACTATTGTTGACTAAATTCTAGTGCATGGCACTTGGAAATATTTGTGTATGGCACTTGGGAACTTCTTGTAAACGAACTAACTCTTTGTGCGTGGCACTCTGAACATGTACGTTACATGCTAAACCGCGTTTACTCAATTTTCGGGACGAAAATTCTTTCAACATGGGGATAATGTGATATCCCGGGTTTTTCGGATAACTTAAACGTAATACTTGTCAAACTAATTACGTGCTATGTGTATTAAATGTGTACGAGTTAAATGAATACGTGATGTGTGTTGTGTGATTGTTTTTAGTTATAGAATAATTATGGTAGATATGTACATGAACCGAACCGAACCGCGACACGAACCAACTTTGATTCCTTGTAACTCTAGGAATTAACCAAGTTTAGGACTCAAACATGTCTCGGCCGCAAAGATCAAACCTAAACCTTAAACTCTAACTATTTGGCCGCGAGATCAAGACCTAAAACTCTAACTACTCGGCCGAGAACAACCCAAACCGAAAACCCATTGCATGCAACCCAAGTCCTCGGCCACATGATCAAAACCCAACCGACCGCCCTAGTCTCTCGGTCACGAGCTCCAACTAGAACCGTAAACCTTATCATCTTGTTGCGCCTATATATATACAAACTCTCAATGCATGATTCATTCACAAAACCACAAAACCCTAAAAGACCAAAACAGCCGTCGGCAGCCAAGTCTTCATCTTCTTCGACCGCAAACTGCCTTCTCTTGCTCCATTGATCGCGAACAGCTTCCTTCCTTCATCACCTCGATCTGATCAGCCTGGTTCACTTTCTCGGTCGCTAACAGCCTGGTACTTTCAGTCCCTTTCAGTCTCGGTCGCAACAGCTTTTCCTTTCTTCTCTTCCGGTCGCAGCAGCCTCGCCATCTTCCCTCATCGTACTCACGGTTCGTTTACCTTGTTATTAAAAGATTAGAAGTTGTCATATGCTACAAGATCATGTTCGGATATATATATATATGCTTGAATGATTAATTGATTAGTTGTTTCGGGTTTTATATGTTGAATATAATCGGCTGAATTGATTGTTGTTTATATGCATGATTGTCTTCGGAACTCATAGCTTGCGACTGTGATTTGTTTATAAAGACTAGAGTTATAGAGTAGGGTTTGCATGGATATGTTATGGGTATTGAATTATGATTAGAAAAACCGATTCTTGATCGCCTAGGTTAATGATATTAACGGATTGTGCGAATTAATGGTAATAACATGCTGAGTAATAGTTACAGCCGACTTCATCTGGCTGTAACTCGGTCATTAGTTGTCGAAAAACGGATTTTCTGATGTCTAGAACGTAGAGATTTGAATAACGAATCTAAGGGCGCTGGATTCATAATTTTCTGAAGTCGTTTGATATTTTTAAAGGGCCAAATAAGTTCAGTAACTAAAGCTGTGAAAATTCTGAAATTTTGTTGGTTGTTTATCAAGTTGGATTTTAAAGTCAGTAGAGAGTTGAGTCATGAATTTTGTAACAGCAACTAGGTATAGAAATTTCCGGGCAACTCCAACTGGAATTTTGTTAATTGGACGATCAGTGATTTTTAAATAAATTCTTCCGTGGACTGCAGTCAGAAAGCGGTAAATCTGACTGCAGCTTAGTATATTAATATTTATGGTTAATTGGTAAAGATTTAGGACTTGGAAAATTTATGTAAATTTCTATAGTATAAATGTCACCTACTGTAAAAATATTGGAATTTTTGGAATGTTAGAACTATTTTATAAAAATCCTAGAAAACAGCTGAATTATGAGTGCTAAGCTGAAATTTGAGAACTTGTGATTGTGTGCACCAAAGTGTTGCATGGATTGAATTATGTTCATGATAAGTTGTTTGATTACTATGATCACATGAGGATACTTGCATGCATGTTTGAGTGTTAGATATGTTGTTTGTGTGTATCACTTTGTGCGTAAATTACGTGTAGAATTTGTATTGGTGTGTTCACACACTGACTTGGAATTAATTGGTTTGTTAGGACGCAACTAGCGGTCCCATCTATTATAACTTCTTTGCTACACTAACCGAGCAAATAAAGGTGAGTTCACGGCCCCTAACTTTATCCGGTTTTTAAACAACAGGGGGAGAAACATGTATACACTCTCAAACTCAATCTCTTTACGTTATACGAATTTAACGTCACATAACTATTCGGTAACTAAGTTAATGTTAATGTAATGTTATGGTCACTAAGCAGCTTTATCACTTAAGTCCTCTCAATCTCTCGGATCGTTAGTATTGGGTTTAATAGCGGGGGAATTATAAGTAGTACTACTGGGCCCGACAAGCCCCATCCGAGCTAGTCGCGCTAGCCGACCGGGTATGGTCAACGGGTGAATAATTTGGCCTAACTTCGCCATGGTCATGTGATAGGCCTGGCAAAACGGAGGCACAACAGTCAGCTTCGATCGCGAACTCTTACGTGACATGACTTTAGGCTAGCTACCTATATATATTAACATTGAACTTAAATTACGAATCAACTTAATATTCCGGGTTTGGAATATTGGAAACAACAACTTAATATTCCGGGTTTGGAATATTGGAAGCAACAACTTATTATTCCAGGTTGGAATAATGGAACCAATACGTTATCCCGGGTTAGGGATAACGGAGAAAACAAACTATAACCGAACAAACGAATTTATGAAAACCTGTGAACTCACTCATCTTTAATGTTGACACTTGTTTCTTTACATGTTTCTCAGACGCTAGGAGCTCTAGGTGCACGCACATGCATTGAACAAGACATCTTTTATCGAGTCTTATTTATTAATATTGTTTTGGGATTTTTCATTTGTTTTGGCGTTTGTGTTGGCGCCCGCTTCACTACTTATTTATGCTTCCACTCAAACTTTAAAAACTGATGCTTCTGCTAAATATTGGTAATATAAAATCTACAACAAGTGATTTTGGAAAACGTATTATCAAATCATATAGAGTCGTTCGACGTACTAGTGTTTCAGATTCTGGTTTGTTCACACGCCTCGCGGTAAAACTCCGCAAGTGGAAATTGAGGGTGTGACAGTTCACTCCTCTCTACTTTCTTATTGAGCACTACATTCGGGGTCTTTCTTCGAAGGTTCAGGATTCTTTGATGAGTACCGTGCCTGCAACCCTGGAAGCAGCAACGGAGCTAGCCACGAGCTCACTAAAAACCACATCAGGAATGGGGATTTCAAGGACGAGAAGAAGAAGGATGCAAGTAGCAAAACACCGACCGAAACCCCCAACCCAACCCAAGCCGGATTCTCTTCTCGATTCACTGGCAAGAGAAAGCGAAACGAGAAAAATTTTGCTGTCACCCAAACCAATTAGTGAACTCTATACAACCAACTCATTTCAGCCACTCCGATCACCCAAGTTGCTCCCCCTACCGCTCCATTCAAGAAGCAATACACAGGACCTCACCCGAAGTGCAATAGATGCCAATACCATCACCCCCTTGAGAACCCATGTTCCCACTGCACAGGGTGTGGCCGAGTAGGCCATACAATCCAAACATGTCATTTGCTTCAAAGACAAGCCCGCAACCAACCTCAAGCCTAACCCAACAACCAAATGGTGGGCCAAGTTCCTTACCAACCAATAATGTTAACACCTGCTCAGCCTATAGCCCAACCCATCTACCAACGTAACTACCCCATGATGCCACACATTAGGGCTTGTTTTAATTGCGGTGACCCAACCCATTTCCGCAACACCTGCCCGTGATTAGTGAACATCATCAACGCATAGGCCCAAGCTAACCATGTGAACCAAGCCAATCAAGCCAATCCGCTAGCAAGAGGAAGAGCATTTAACATCAACACCAATCAGGCTAGAGCGGATAACAACGTGGTCAACGGTACGTTTCTCATTAATGATAGCTATGCATCTATTCTATTTTACACGGGCGCGAATAAGAGTTTTGTGTCCCTAGAGTTCGAGTCTATTCTTGGTTTACCTCGCGTTAGTCTAGCCGAATCATTTACAGTGGAAGTAGTAGACGGTGAACCAATTACGCTGGATTCAATCATTCGTGACTGTAGTCTTACTCTTAGCGATCATGATTTTCTAATCGATCTTATTCCCATGAAATTGGGAAGCTTCGACGTCATCATTGGTATAGACTGGCTCATTCAGCCGCATGCCAAAGTCGTATGTTATGAAAAATACATTCGAATTCCACTTGCAGACGGCCAAACCCTTCGTATTTTTGGTGAAACCCCATCCAAAGGACTTAAGTTGATGTCATGTCTACAAGCTCGAAAGTATCTTCGCAAAGACTACATGGCGTTCTTAGCCCATATTGTCAAGAAGGAAGGCAAGGTGAAGAAGCTCGAAGATATCCTAATCGTTAGATATTTTCCTCAAGTCTTTCCAAACGATGTCTCAGGACTTCCTCCTATGCTAGAAGTCGAATTTTGAATCGATCTTGTACCTGGTGCTACCCCAGTTGCAAAATCTCCATATTGGTTAGCCCCATCTGAAATGCAAGAGTTAGCTAGTCAGCTGCAAGAGCTGACTGACAAAGGGTTCATACGCCCTAGCTCATCACCTTGGGTGCGCTGGTTCTTTTCATCAAGAAGAAAGATGGAACTTTTCAAATGTGCATAGATTATCGAGAACTCAACAAGCTAACCATCAAGAACCGTTATCCTTTACCTTGCATCGATGACCTCCTGGATCAACTTTAGGGTGCAACTTGTTTCTCGAAAATTGATCTTCGTTCTGGCTATCATCAGCTTAAAGTACGTGAAGAAGACATTCCAATGACTGCCTTGTGAACTCGCTACGGTCACTATGAATTCATGGTCATGCCCTTTGGGTTGACCAATGCTCCAGCCATTTTCATGGATCTAATTAATAGGGTGTGCAAACCCTACCTCGATCGTTTCGTCATTGTATTTGTTGATGATATTCTCATTTATTCCAAGACTAAGTCAGATCATGAGCGATATCTTCGACTTATCCTAACACTTTTGAATACGGAAAAGCTTTACGCTAAGTTTTCAAAGTGTGAATTTTGGTTAAAGGAAGTTCAATTCCTTGGTCACGTCGTCAACAACAAGGGAATTCATGTTGACCTCGCAAAGATCAAAGCAGTGCAAGAATGGCAGGCTCCACGCACTCCTACTGAAGTTAGATCATTCCTCGGCTTAGCGGGTTATTATCGACGGTTTATTGCCAATTTATACCGCATTGCCTTACCGCTCATAGCCTTGACTCATAAGGGCAAACCCTTCGATTGGGGGCCCAAACAAGAGGAGGCTTTCCAAACTTTGAAACAGAGACTTTGTGATCACCTATTCTCACTCTCCCTGACAGTTGTGATGACTTTGTGGTCTATTATGATGCATCAGGGCAAGGACTAGGGTGTGTCTTAATGCAAAGGGGTAAGGTGATAGCCTACGCCTCAAGACAACTCAAAGTCCACGAGAAGACTTACACCACTCATGATCTGGAACTCGGAGCAGTCGTGTTCGCTCTGAAGATCTGGAGACATTATCTTTATGGCACAAAGAGTGAGATTTATACTGACCATAAGAGCCTCGAGCATATCTTCAACCAGAAGGAGTTAAACATGAGGCAACAGCGATGTGTCAAACTTTTGAATGACTATGATTGCGAAATCCGTTATCATCTTGGTAAAGCCAATGTCGTAACAGATGCTCTCAGCCGGAGAGAATATGCTAACTCCATCCACCTATTGTGTTCTCAAATCGTTATTGGCCTTCAAAGACGCATTCGTGAAGCACAACATACCTCTGTCACGGAAAATGATTTGCGAGATGAGTTATCTTGTGGAGCTGAAACTAAGTTAGAATGAAAATCCGATGGCATTCTTTATTATCTAAATCGTATTTGGGTACCTGATCGTGACAAGCTTCGCACATTTCTTATAACGAAGCTCACAAAACACGATACTCCATACATCCAGGGGCTGATAAGATGTATCAAGATCTACGATACTCTTACTGGTGGCCTGGAATGAAAAAGGATATCGCCGTCTTTGTCTCCAAATGCCTCACCTGTTTGAAAGTTAAAGCCGAGCATCAAAGACCCTCAGGCTTACTTGTTCAACCCGAAATACCCGTTTGGAAGTAGGAAAATATAACCATGGATTTTATTACCGGGTTACCTCGCACCTCCAGTGGGCATGATATGATTTGGGTTATTGTGGATCGCTTTACCAAATCCGCTCATTTTATTCCCATCCGCGAAGATTACAAAAACGAGAAGTTGGCTCGTATTTACATCGATGAAATTGTAAGTCGACACGGTGTGCCTTTGAGCATCATCTCGGATCAAGATGGGCATTTTACTTCACGAACATGGCAAGCTGTGCAATCAGCGTTAGGTACTCGGCTAGACCTGAGCACCGCTTTTCATCCTCAAACTGATGATCAATCCGAGCGCACAATTCAGACTCTTGAAGACATGTTACGATCATGTGTTATTGACTTCAAGGGTAATTGGGATACTCATCTACCATTGGTCAAATTCTCATACAATAACAGCTATCACTCTAGTATCGGTATGGCTCCTTTCGAAGCACTGTACGGTCGTAAGTGCCGATCACCTGTATGTGGGCACAAAATCGGTGAAGCACAGATCACCAGACCGGAATTAATTCAAGAAACAACCGATAAAATTCTCCAAATCCGCAACAATCTTCTAGCAGCTCAGAGTCATCAAAAGAGCTACGCAGACAAAGACGAAAACCGCTCGAGTTTTGTGTTGGCGATCAAGTACTTTTGAAAGTGTCACCATGAGAGGGAGTTGTTAGGTTCGGACAAAAAGGCAACTTAGCACCTCGCTATGTTGGATCTTTTAAAATACTCGAGAGAGTTGATCCTGTAGCCTACAAGCTTGACTTACCTGAAGAACTCAGCAAGATTCATCCAACGTTCCATGTTTCTAACTTGAAAAAGTGCCTTGCTGACGAAAACCTTCATATACCGCTAGAAGATATTCAAATTGACGAGTCGATGCATTTTGTAGAGCGACCTGTATAAATCATGGACTTCGGTGAGAAACGCTTAAGACGAAGTCGAATTCCTATAGTTAGGGTTCGTTGTGAGTGGAAACGAGGACCCGAGTTTACTTGGAAAGTGAAGACTCAATGCGCGAAAAATACCCTCATCTCTTTCAGGATAAACCCACTACCACTTAAATTTCGGGACAAATTTCTAAAATTAGAGGATACTGTAACATCCGTTGAAAAACGGGTTCTAAAACCCGCACCTTTTTGTAATCAAGTTTATATTTTTATCTCTTTTCGTTGCGTATTTATCGTTTATGAGATTCATTATATTACTAATATAAATTATAATAAAGAGGATGATAATAATAATAAATAATATATATATATATATAATAAATATAAAAAATTTAAAAACATTAAAAAGGAGTAGACCACGGGGATCGAACCCAGGTCTCACCCCTAACCAAACGCACAACACATCGCTACACCACTCGCCCACATTTGAAATAATTTAATCGAATAATCATTTATATTTTTGTTTCCCTTGATTCGAAATCAAAAGAAGCCGCCCAGTAACGACTGTAATCACCGGTAATCACCAAGATTGTGATTTTTCACAATTGACTGAAGAAACCGTTTCTAAACGTGAACCTAGACTCAATTACGAGTCAAATCGCACTAAATTAGATTTGCAAACAACTCGCCAAAACCGAATTTGACCGAAACCGAAGCTTAAATCGTGCGGCCCTCCTCATCTATAAATAGAGGGCTCTAGAATACTTTAGAATGCACACACTCTCGCAAACATTGCCACACGTCTCTGTTTACCAAAACACTTCGCCGAAAACACCTGCTAGTCGCCGGAACTTCGCCGGAAAAAATCGGAGAACTCCTGTTCGGTATATATTTCATCCATTCTATTTCATTTTTCTTATCATCACGTAAAGACAGTAGGAATTTAAATGTGAATTGATAAATAAATCAGAATAACACATCTGTGTTCAAACTAAAGAAGAAGATGAAACTGAGTTTAAGTTTAAATGAATTTAAATTTGGATCTCAACCGGGTTAGTCACATAGCCCAGTTGGTTGGATTGTGTGCATATGAAGTCCAAGGTCTCAGGTTCCATTCTGTTCGTGTTCCGATTCGCTACAATATACAAAACCTTTTTATAAAAGCCCAAATATAAATCGAGTCAGTAAGTATATAAGATTAATTAAAATATTATATTCAACAGGTTAGACACACAGTCCAATTGGTCGGGTTGTATGCACACATGAAGCAAAGGTCACAAGTTCGAACCGGTTTCATGGCATTGTCCCTATAATATACAATTTTTTTATTAAATCAGAATGTGGTTAGATCTAATAAGTGTATAATTATAATTAAAATCTAATATATTCTGGGTTAGACACGCAGCCCAGATGGTTGGGCTGCGTGCACACGAACGAGAGGTCGCCAGTTCGACTCCCACGCACTGCAAACTCCGACCGGTTTAATCCGATTTAATTTAGAGAAAAACATATTTTTTTATTTAACTAAACCTTTAATTATTCTCCCCAAAACTATATTATTTTATAACCAAATAATATCATTTGCAAATAAAAGTTTAAGCGAATAAAAATATAGTAATAAACACAATAAAACTAGTCTAAATTATCTAATAAAATGTGTAAATAATAAGTTAAGTAAAAATATTAAATTCAACCAAAAGAGTATATTTTTTATCTAAATTATTATGTGAATATTTAGGTTAGCCATTTCGTCACTTGGTATCTCAACCACTCAATCGTGCGCAACCTCCATCGAATCTTAATCGCACTATGAGTGAATTATTACAACTTCTCTTTTTATTTCACGTTTTTGGGGTGTATCATGTGTCGCTATTGTTATTTCATTATTTGAAATCTCGTGCTACTACCATTATGTGATCTAACATGCTATGTGATTTTGATTGTTTACTTTCATTTAGTGTTCATATTTCCATTGCAGTCAATTTCTCACATTAGGCCCCTTGTTCCCCGTTTGATTAAGCCTTGATTTCGCAGCACATCGCTTATCGTGCTCACATGTTCATAATTAGTTGATGATATGGTTTGTGATTTAGATTATGTACATGACATTCTCATATTTGGTTAATGCACATTTTTTATAAAATACTAAATATATCATTTTTCTTAAATGATAAAAGGGGATTCACTCGCCAAGTTATGTTGACCCAAAACTTTACTTTACACAGATACAGGTGAACAGGTTTGAAGCGTGGATCACATAGGACATGGGTCTTAGAAGAACTAAAATGTTGTTTGCAAGATTGAACATTATTGTGTTTGTTTGAATTATGTGTAGATTGGAATGTTTTAATTAAGTTTGGAATATAAATGTTAAACTTTTATAATAGTAAATGTCATGAGGTTTGATGAAAACCTAATCATGCCCCGACTACCTTATCTGCTGCGGGTCAGGGTGTGACACCTGACACTTTTGATAAACCGTTTCTAACACGGATGTTAGAAGACAAATGATTACAAAAACCGTTATCAAATTCAACGGTTTATCAACCGTTTTTAACACTTTTGTTAGAAGTAAACAATTACAAAATCAGTATAAATCTTATCAATAAATAATTTCTAACATACTTGTTAGAAATAAATGATTACAAAAATCATTATCATACTTATCAATAAATAGCTTCTAACAGGCTCGTTAGAAATAAATGATTACATAAATCATTATAAAACATGATTCTAACACGCTCGTTTAGAAATAAATGATTACAAAAATCATTATAAGGCTTATTAGTTTATACAAAATAAACTATTTTGTACACTAAGCCGGTCTAACCCCGCACGTTAGAGAATTTTAACGTTTACAAAAAACATACGGTTTACTCTAATAAACCCGATCTAACACAAATGTTAGAAATATTAACGATTACAAAATTGTTTCAAAAACCAAACGATTGAACAAAAATTATTCGTTTTGTATCACGATATAGGATTTAAGATTGTATCTCAATCTCAATAAATCAAAACACCACAGGTTATACTACATATTTATTTCCCAAAATAATATTTATAAGATCATAATCTTTAAAAATATTTTTTTATTATATATCCTTTCGTGAAACCCAAATTCTTATAAATAAGGTTTTAAGATTGTAAGATATGAGTCACAATTTTAATAAAAAAATATACAAATACAAATAGTAAAGATACTCTCTTTACATATTTGAGAAATTATAGTACACGTACCATGAACAAATTTAAACGAAATAATATATATATATATATATATATATATATATATATATAATACAACATATGTAATAAAATTGATTCAAGCCATAGTCTTCCACAAGAGCCTTAACCGCGTCTTCTTGTATGGTGCGTTGTGTAGTCTTCAATGAACTCTTGAATCACGTCTCCTTGTATGATCCTTTGTGTGGGCTTCAACGAGGTCTTGAACCACATCTTCTTACATAATAATTTCCTACAAAATGAACAAACAAGTGTTGACGGTTGTGGCTGAGGCACGTGTTCAACATGCTTCCCTTAAAACAGATTTTGCGCCTCTACTAAAGATGACTCGTCTGTCTCCCAGGGTACAACAGCCGGAGTAGTCTGTACTGCCGGGAATGGCCACGCGTCCGAGGTTACACCGTATAAAATCATAGTGTTAGAACTTGTGGAAAAAATAATGATACGAAGGAGATGAAATTGAGTAGAGAAAACTTATCTCTCTAAGTACCTAACACATGGGTATTCAAGTATCTTTTCTTTTCAAGAACTCTCCATAATTCATGTGTTTTCTTGTATTACTTCTCTTGTATTTTTCTAGCCCCTTCAAGTTACGCATATAACCTAATTTTAATACAAGAGATATGATGTGGAGAAGAGTTTCACTTAATTAGCGATTTTATTAGAGACATAACCTCTAATAATAACAAATAAATTGACAGAAAAAGTCTACTTAAGAGTTTATCATCCACATGAATAGTCTAGTAAATAATTATAATTTTACTAAATTATAATTTCACTAAATTAATATCCATTCACACTACAAAAATTTCTAACAATGTATGCCCGAGTCAATTGGGTTTTACTAAGTGAACGAACAAGTACACAATATAATACCTATATACAGTGACGGACCCGAGATTTTTTTCAATGGGGTCCGCTTTTTTCGGTGTTCAGATTTTCACAATCTCGCGTTAGATTGTTTGGGTTAGCTGTCGTTTGGGTCGAGTCAAGGCGAGTTGTGGTTGTCGTAAATTTAGTTAATTTAATTCATTGTAGCAGTGTTCGATTTTGTTTTTTTTTTCTTCGCCGATGACACAACAATTAGAGAGCCGGGTTAGTCAATGCTTAGATGTTAATGAGTTGCTGGTGTGCTTTTGTTTTGATCAATGCTTAGATGTTAAACAACATGGACTTGAAGCTCATTTAGTCAGCTAAATTGTTTTTAGCTTTTTGGTTAAATAAACAACCTTTGAGCAAGTAATTGGTTTTTGCCGGTATGGAAACTAATTATTTGGGTTTCAGAATCCAACCATAGTAACCAAGGTTAAACATATGTAGAGTTAACAATCCACACCACTGATATGATAAGTGTGTGTATATATATAAAATACACCTGCGGACAAATTCTTGACTACTGTTTATGTTATATTTGTGTTCTTATAGAATTTTCTGCCTCCAAACAAACAGTAACACAATACTAATCACAACGGGTAACGCAATACCAACGTAGAAGAGATCACCTCACAAAGTCTAAAATAGGCTCACTTATAAGAAATATTAGGTTGAATAAAGGATCACCTCACGTAGCTAATATGTCTGTATGTTTAATTTGTTATATAAACACTAGTCTTGATTTGAACTTAAAAAGGAAAAAAACAAAACCAAAAGATGGGTTGAAAAGGGCTAGAACCTTGGACCTCTTCTTGTTAAGCAAGGGAATTGGCCACCCCATCAACTTTACTTTTAGAAATATGGGTTCAACTAATTATTTTTATGGGTCTTTGAAAAATTTGATATATCGAATCTAGTAAAATTTTAAAAAGATTGTTGTTCGGGGATCTCGACCCACTCTATGTGGGTCCGCCCCTGCTTATATTTCATAATTTCATACAATTATCATAACACATTCTTTACACATCTGATGGGTCACATTTAATAGTTCACATTCATGTGGCACATATGGTGAGTCACATATTCACATTTACTGGTTCACATTGGTGTAACATATTTACTAGTTCAGTACGTCACATTTACAGTATCGTGACGAACCGAACTGATTCCGACTAATCATCGATAATGGTATCGATACTATCGAAACTGATATTGGTATTGTTTTCATGGATTTTGATCTAAAACACTTATCGGTATCCTTTTGTTCATATCACAATTTTACTTTTTTGTTTTTTCTTTCGACTGTGACAGCAAGTACCAATGCCGTAACGAACTGAAACAGTACCGAACAAATTTCCAGCTCGTAGTGTGGGAGAATCCCACTAGATAACTTGCAAAATTTGTTCTATAGCACGTTTACTAGAAGTAGCATGCTACTGCACACAAGATGGACGCATGAGATCGGGTGACAGAATCAAACTACTAAATGAGTCATCACTTGCATAGAACCGAGGATTAGATAAATCATCGTTATACTCTATAAATCTCACTAAGATAAAAGTTGAGAAATAAACTTGGATATTTTGGCATAAAGATTTGAGTCACATAAACACACCCGATGTTCATACAAAACTCCACAGGTGTGCTTATATGTGCACAAATTGCCAATTCTACCTTTTACATAACCAACTAGTATTATGACCTGCCCGTTTTGTCGGGCGGTAAGTAGAATATATCTCTGTTTGATAACATGTTTGTGTTTCGGTTACTTAAACATATTACTTATAACATAATCTCAATAAAAATTACATAGAGACATAGTAAAAATACGCTCGTCATAGAGTAACTTTATTGAATTCGAGGAGTAATAGCATTTGTCCACCAATAGCAAACGGTCACTATTCCCCGGGTTGGTTCGTCACAGTAGCAAGGAGAAAAAGCTAAAAGATGAAATACTAAAAACATAAAAGTAGAGAGACTAAACATGTACACAACCAAAGTTAAAGTAGGAGGCACTAAACACACATATGAACAAAGCTAATCAACAAAAAAGATTTTTTTTAAATAGAGGGACTAAACATGTACTTTAGCAAAGTTGAAGGTTAAAAGCAAGATAAAGAAAGCCACAATCAATCATTAAAAGGAATTAAAAGTAGAAGGATTAAACATGTACACTACTAAAGTTATAGTAGAGGGACTAAAGATGCATGTAAACAAAGTTAACCAATAAAAAGAAAACATTTTCTAAAAACAGATGGACTAAACACGTATTTTAGCAAAGTTGAAGATTCAAAAGTAAAATACAAAAAACCACGACCAAAGTGGGGGTGCCAAGAAGCTGCCTGGCACTATTCCCCCTCATGGTAAATGTAGTATACTAGTTTTGGCGTTGCCCGCGTTGCAGGGCATTAAGTCAAATATTTCTCTCTCATAACATGTACGTTTGTGTTTTGGTTACTTGTATATACCATAACATGATACCAAAAAGATCTAAAAAAAATCATCGAGTCAACCAATTAAAACAAAACATTACCATAGTTTTCCTAAAAAACCAAACGATGGAAAGACGTTTAAACTGAGAGCAAAATTGTAATTTTTCAAGACAAATGAGCGTGTATCAGGTAGTCGCCTGACACGAATAAAAATTACACCGAGTTAACCAATTAAAACAAAACACTACCATAGTTTTGTAAAAAAAACATTAATTCGTTGGCATGACTATAAGTTTACATTTGGGCAAAATCATAATTTTACTCAAAGAAAAATAAAAAATGATGGCAAAACTATAAATTTGAATTCAGGGAAAAATCATAATTTGTTTAGGAGGGGAAAAAACAAAACCAATGGGAAAACCGTAAAGTTAAACATGGTAAAATCGTAATTTGGCTGGACCAATGGATAAGTGCCAAACACAAATACTATGGAGGGCAATAGTGTCATACTATGGAATGGAGGGGAATAGTGCCACTTGATACTATTCCCCTCTAGTTGTGACAAATGGCAAATAACCAGTAATTCCGTACAATCAAATCACTATGTTTGGTACATAATCTCATGCATCTTATCGTAATTCGATTACGTAACTAAGTGGTACGTCACATCACAAGTGTTAGGACAAGTAAATCATGCCATAACATATATTGTTTCCGTTACGACGTGAAACAAATCAAACTATGCCCTAAAAGTGTTGGTAGAAAGTGTTGGCCGCACTATTCACGGTTACACTATTCATGTCAGAAAAGCGTTAAAATGAAACAGAACAACGAATAACAGCATACTAATGATATAACTGAGTCTATATTGTTGGGCCTATATTGTTAAAGGTTTACTCATTAGGGATTATTTTGGGCTTTGGTGTGTCTTAAGGGCTTCCTAGTGCCTTATGGGCCAAGGGTTGTAAATAGTGGGCTTGGTGGTGATTATAAATAGAGATGCTAGGTTAATGAAAGGGGGTTAGAGAGTTGTATTCACAGAACTTGTATCAGACATCTTTTGGTGTATGCAAGTTGATTTTATTCAAAGTTGTTCTTCTTCCTAATCATTATTTTCGCTATTGATTAGGTTAGTGATACCTGTTTGATCCGTTTACGGGACTTACAATTGGTATCGGAGCCTGCTGTTCAAATACAGGCTCCGGGTATGCTGATTGAAGAAGTTTTTCGAAGTGTGTTGCTGCTGCTCGGATTTGTTTCTGTTCCGGATCACTGTTCATCATCGGAAGTGTTACTGTTCCGAAGAACTCGAAGAAGATTTGAAGATTTCGGATCTGTTACTGTTACAGATTCCGAAGAACACGAAGAAGGTTCTCACATCTCGGATCAACTACTGTTTCGGATTCCGAAGAACACGAAGGAGATCATCCATCTCGGATTGATCCCGGACTGTTGTTCAACCCGGATTACTATCCGAGATACTGTTTCGGTTATCGATTCCTTGGATTTCGGATTACTGTTTCAAGAAAGGCGGATTACTGTTGAGGATAAGGATTCCGGATTCATCAGATAGGACAAGCATTCCGGATTTCTTCATTCCAGATTCTCCTTTCCGGATTCACCTTCACACTTGTTCATTCCGGATTTGTTAATTCGGACTTCTCATTTCGGATTAATCAGTTTCCGGGTTCTTCATATCGGGTTTTCAAGTCGGACTCTACAATTCGGACTCATCAATCCGGATTCATCAATCTGGATTATCATCAATTCGGATAGAACATCCGGATTTGACAATATTTGACTTCAGAGTTGACCATTTCGGATCGAATTCGGATTAAGTACTGTTCATCTAAGGAAACCTTAAATAAATTAATTTTAAATATGTTTGGTAATTTTTAATCAATTTAATAATGATGGCCCGATATATGACTGCACAAGATCTGACGAATGCCACTCTGGCTACCCTGCAATCGCAAACTCTGGCCCTCCATCAAGAGCTGGATCAAGTTATTGGCACTTCAACTAAAGTGCCACGTTTGTTATATGATGAATATTATGAATGGAAGTTTCTCTTTGAGCAGTATTGTAAGGCAAAAGAGCCTGGTGTGTGGAGATGCATCATGAATGGTCCAAGAACAATAGTCTACAGTACAAAGCAAGATCCAGACACAAAAATTCCTAAGCCCATGCACCTATGGACTCCAGAGGATATTAAGATAATAGAAGAAGATGAAAAGGCCTCTGCTACTCTGACCATGGCCTTTGGACCTGATATATTGCGGTTAGAAACTGTAAGACCGCAAAGGAAGTTTAGAGTGAACTGCAAAATCTCTACGAGGGAAATGCAGACATGAAGGCAAGCAGGGTGAATCATCTGAATCAGCAATTCAACTCATTCAATCACATCTATGGGGAAACTATTGAAAACCAGATTCGTTGCTATGTCAAGCTTGTTTCCCAGATGATTTCAGCTGAGATTACTCTCACTAACAGTGCCATGAACAGACAGTTATTAAACTCACTGCCCAAGAGTTGGGATGCAGATGTGGGAATGATCAAAATGACCAAGAACTTGAATGATGCCACTCTCACTGAGATGATAGCCACTATCAAATCATGTGAGATTGATAACAAGCAGATAGAAATAAATCATCAAAGCAGTTTGATGGCCGTAGGGATGACAGGGCAAAATGCGGCTCAAATGTCACAAAATCTGATTTATAGCCCTCTGCAAGGAAATCCGCGAACACCGGGTGGCTCAAATGTGGTTTATAGTCATATAGCCACGCCTCAGAACACTCAGTACGTGTATGGTCTTCAATCTCAGAATCCTACGATGGTTTCTGCAGCTCAAGTTCACACTCAGTACCATGCTCAGTATCGCAACATGGTGTTCAGTCCTGCAATTCATCAAACAGTGCAACGAGGCAACACTCCTCAAACTGCTGCACCAGCGCCTGCACCTACTCAACCTGCGTCCAACTCTGCGTTTCTCACTAAAGAAAACGAAGAGAAACTGGCTATTTCGGCGTCGATGATCAAAAGCTTAAACGCCTTCCTGGTAGGTGATCTGACTCCTCCATCCATTCTTCCAACCGAAGTTGATCAAATCATGGAGGAGGACCTGGACGAGATCGACGTTTCTTGGAATCTAACAATGGCTGCTTTTCGGGTTAACAAGTTTCAGAAGAAGTATGGAAGGCAACCCTTGTCAAACTTGAAGACTGGTCTCACCAAAGACAAACTTAGATGCTACAGATGTCACGAACCAGGACACTTTGCCAGGGAATGCAAGAAGCCGCCATCCGGGTATGTATCATCTAGGGTCACTGATATACGGAGCAGTGATAGACAGCTGGTCCCCGTCTCTCCCTCAAAGTCCACTACGAGTCCTTCAAGCAGCTCGAGCGGGAAGTCAACAACATTGGTGGCCCAACAGCATGAAGGTTTTAACTGGGCAGATGCTGCAGCTCAAATGGAAACATTGAATCTCTCCAAGAACAGCAACCATTGCATGATGGCACAAACAACTGAGACGCCCGATCTTTCAGAAACGGTAAATCGAATTCTCTGTTCTGATAGTTGTCATTTTAAATTATTACAAATGCACGCCCATAATTCAACTCTAGTAGCTGAATACCAACAAGCTGCGTAACATCGCCCTTAAACATAAGAACAAGCTTCTTATGGAGAAGGTCGAAGCTCATAAACAAGATGTAGCTCAGCTAAAGCTAGACTTGAACCAACAACAATGTTGGGTCTACGACTATAAGTTAAAACTAGTTGAAAAGGACGTCGAACTTCAAGCAGCCTTAGCCAAGCTAAATTCCTTGACAAGGAAGCTTTACGAAAATGAAATAAACATTGAAATATTTGAAACCTCCAGTAAACTTGTCAAGGACTTATGTGACCTCCAACTTAACTACCAAAAGAATTTTACCAAAGGTCTTGGTATAATAGGGCGCCTCCACCATATAATCATAATTATACTAGAATACCTGAATCTGAGGATGATGTAGAAAATGCAGAAAAAATGATTTATGGTAAACCTTCAGATTATTTATCCAACCATGGACGCCCTATTACCCAAAGTTCTCCAAACCCACTGACTTCAAGAGGGATGATGTCTTTGTTGCTTCTACATAACTTTCACATGAAACTAGTAATCATCCTTCTGGAAGTACAGATGGCTTGGAGAAAGTAGTGCCCGAGGCAGAAAAATCCACATCCTCTACAGAATCTAAAGGAAAAGAATCTTCTGATACTCAAACGACTTCATGAACAATACTAATGTGTCTAACTCATGTGCAGAAGAAATTTTAGTTGAGGATATCACAGAGGGTGATCAAGAGGAATGTCTGAATACAAATTCAGACAATTCGGCTACTGATTATGCGTTTATAAGCCTGCTTTTGACATTTTAAATCAATTTGTTGTTGAACAATTTACATGCTCAAACAGTGTTGGTTGTGTTGAGAATTTAGATAGTTTTAATTCTGGTTTTTCTTCAAATACTGATGTTTTGAATGATGCTAATAACTGTAATAACTCTTGTGATGAAAAAATGAATTTAGCTGCAAGTTCAGCATCGACAGATGATTCGGTGTGTCATCAATTTCAGCCGAGGATACTGAAAGTTCTTCTCCAGAGGCTTCGTCCGTTGATGCGTATCCTATGGTTGACAGTGTGAAAGTCGACCAACCAACTGATCTTGTGAACGTTGATGGTGACATAATTCTAGAAGATTCGGGCGACTCAACACAAGGGACTAATTCTGAAACGACAGAAGATGAACACTCTTTTTCTCATGATTCAAATGAAAATCTTAAAACTGATTTTGAATCGGAGTCTCAAATTCTTCAAAATCGCGAGATTCCACATTCATGTAGTTCAAGCTTATCTTCTGAAATCTCAGAATAGGATGTCCCTATAGAGCCACTCGTATCCTCTACAGAGTCTGTCACAAAATGTGATTTGAAGAGTAAGATTAAGAAACGGAGAACACGCTGATCTAAAAAGAAGAAAACAAAACAGGCGTCTTCGACAACTGAAATGGCAACTGCTGGGTCTCCTTCTCAATCTGAGAAATTTACTCAGCAATCACAAACTGAATCTGTTAAGCAACCAGCTGAACAGATATCAGTTAAAGTTTTACCTAAATCTCCATGTTCAAAACTGTCCAATTCAAATCACAAATTAACAAGTGTGCGGATGGTTGTGCACAGGACACTGTCAAGAACAAGACCGTGCATCAGCCGTCAGTGCCCGCAAGAAGAAACTGACAGACAAATTGCCCAGAATTTCCCAAGCTGAGCGGACTGTTTTCTTCCAGAAGAGGCAGACCTGCTTCAATTGTGGATTTCCCGGGCACATTGCTCGCAATTGTCAAAAGACCTTTACCTCGTTTAAAACTTTGTATTCACGACACCAGAAGACTATGCCTAAAACTTTGTATTCACGCTCGATTTGTGGCTAAGCCTTCTGATCACGACTGGAACTTGGCTAAGAAACACAACCATCAGGTTCCTAGAATCCTTCTAGCACTCCAAGGATTGTGCAGAAGTCTGATTCGGTAACCTGGAGGCCCAAGACAGTAGCCAAGACTTAGTCCTCAACCCCCATTTGAAATAAATCAAAAGCATCATCAACCTCATCCTCAACTAATTTAGTTTTTCGTGAGGTATCTTACGTTGATGCTAATGGCAAGCCCAGATCTTCATAGGCCTGGGTTGCAGTCTCTAACTAAAACCTGTTGAAATGTGCAAGAACAGCTCTGGTGAACTCTTGTTAGACTATGGTACATTGACAGTGGCTGTTCCAGGCACATGACTGGAGACATCTGGCAGTTGAATGACATTCATTTTTCGATGGCGGGTTTTTTTCCTTCGCAAGTGGAGAGACATGGAAGATTACCATGAGAGGAATTGTTTGCAACGGAGCCCTCAGCTTTAAGAATGTTAATTACGTACCAGATTGAAGCATAGTCTTTTGAGTGTGTCTCAACTCTACAACAATCATTTGGATGTTCTTTTCACCAAGAAAGGATGTTATGTGCTCAAACATGGTCTAATTATTCCGGATGATTGGATTCTTCTTAAAGCCGCACGAAAAGGAAATGCATATGTTATTGATATGAACCAGGCTCCTTTTGACAAGCTCACCTGCCTCTTCTCATCTACAACCGAACATGACACAATGCTATGGCATTGCAGACTGGGACACATCAACATGAAGAACTTAAATCGTCTTGCAAAAGGTGGTTTAGTAAGAGATCTACCAGTTCGCGACTTCATGCAGATCGAAAAGTGTGAATCATAGCCACACAAATCTATAGCTGCTCCTTCCATGTCTCAAGTCTTAGAACTGCTACATATGGATCTTTTTGGTCCAACAGACATACACAGCATTGGCGGGAAGGCTTATTGTCTGGTTATTATTGATGACTACTCTCGATTCACCTGGGTTTTCTTTCTTACACATAAAAGTGAAACAGCTGAGTTAGTCAAACAGTTTATCACGCTTATGGAAAACTAGACAGATTCTATTGTGAAGGCTATTCGGTGTGATAACGTGACAGAATTTAAGAATGTTATCTTAAATTCTTTCTGTTCCTCCAAGGGGATTGACCGATAGTTTAGTGCAGCCAGAACCCCACAACAAAATGGGGTTGCAGAATGCAGAAAGCGCACACTCATTGAAGCTGCACGCACTATGCTGGTTGAATCCAAGCTACCTCTTATTTTCTGGGCAGAAGCAATCAATACTGCATGTTATATTCAGAATCATGCCCTGATCAATAAATGACATATGAAAACTCCATACGAAGTGGTTGAAGGTCGCAAAACTTCGGTCAAGCATTTCCGCAAGTTCGGATGCCCTTATGTTCTCCTGCTCATGGACGCTAAAGGAAAGTTTGAATCACGCGGGGATCCTTGCATCTTCGTTGTTTATAACAAGATCAAGAAGATGGTAGTTGAACCTACAATGTGGGTTGGCTGGAGGAAAATCCCAAGGACATACACATTGGTCCTGACTGGTTGTATGACTATTCCATATTATTTAATCATATTGATGTCTCTTCCAATGTGTCTGTAGGTAACAGTTCAATTTCTGCCATTCCAATGGTGCCCATTTCATCCGAAGACGATGCTGACGCTGCCGAGCTACATGAGACTTTAAAGCAGCTGAGTGTGGATCCTCCTGGACTTAATGACACTGTCTCGTCTTCCTCCACCGTTTCGCAATCTCAAGAACCAGCTATCAATTTGCCTGCTCAGATCGATCCTCCTGAAGTTGCGGTTTCTGACCCAGAGCCTCCTACAACACATGAAGGACCTACTCCCAATGTCTTGGGTTCTTCTCTGTTCCTTGAGCCTACTCCACTCGATTGTTCGGTGGATTCCTCAGCAACTACTTCTACTGGTGCATCTGTTGAGGGGGAGTCATCTGGAGTAGCTTCAGCTAGTGTTACCAACTTGCAAATAGATGTTCCCGTTCCCGCTACACCAATACCGCAGTGTTTACAGCGTGATCACCCCATTGAAAATATTATTGGACCTGTTAACGCTGTTGTTCGAACCCGCAGCCAATCTGGGGATATCAATACTTGTCTCTACTCTTGCTTCATTTCACAAATTGAACCTAAAAGTATTGATGTTGCCTTGCAGGAACCAGGCTGGGTGGATGCCATGCATGAAGAACTCAATCAATTTAAGAAGCTTGGTGTCTAGCAATTGGTGAAGCTGCCTCAAGGAAAACGTGCTATCGGAACTCGTTGGGTTTTCCATAACAAGCAGGGTGACACTTGAGTTATCGTTTGAAATAAAGCTCGACTGGTGGTTCATGGTTTTCGACAGATTGAATGATTAGATTATGATGAGGTCTACGCACCTGTCGTGCGTTTGGAGGCTATACACATTTTCTTGGCTTATGCATCTTACATGGATTTCACTGTCTATCAAATGGATGTCAAGACTACATTTCTATACGGCAAGGTGAAAGAGGAAATCTACGTGGCACAACCACCGGGCTTTACTGATCCTGACAATCCAGACGATGCTTACAAACTAGACAAAGCTTTGTATGGGTTGCATCAAGCGCCTCGCGCATGGTATGCCACTCTTACAGAGCGTCTGCTTGCTCATGAATACACTCGGGGAACCATTGATCAAACCTTGTTCATCAAACGCGTTGATAAGGACATTATTCTTGTTCAAATCTACGTTGATGATATCATTTTTGGTTCTATCAATGATGGTTTGTGTCCGCGAATTTGAAGTAATCATGAAGAAGAAATTTGAGGTGAGCTAATTGGGGGAGATGACCATGTTTTTTTGGGACTTCAAGTTCGTCAGAGCCCACAGGGTATCGTAATTCATCAAGGAAAATATGTCCATGACGTTCTTGCCAAATTCAAGCTTACAGATTCAAAGCCTATGGCTTCACCTATAGCAAAACGACCTCTGCTAAATGAAGATGCTGAAGGAACGCCTGTTAATCCGACTATGTATCGCTCCATGATTGGATCACTCATGGATCTCACTGCTAGCCGGCCAGATATCATGTTTGCCGTCTGCCAGTGTGCTCGTTATCAGGCTACTCCTAAACTCTCTCATTTACATGCTGTTAAACGAATTTTTAGGTACCTCAAAGGGGCTCGATCACTGGGCCTCTGGTATCCTAAAAACTCTGAAGTTGAACTGTTTGCTTTCTCTGACAGTAATCTTGGAGGTACAGATAGGGATATGCGCTCAACTTCAGTTGGTTGCCAATTTCTAGGAGATTGCTTAATCTCGTGGCAATGCAAGAAGCAACAGACGGTTTCGCTTCTACTGCAGAAGTAGAATATGTCGCAGCCTCTGCTTGCTGCTCTCAAGTTTTATGGATGCAACACCAGCTTGCGGATTACGGTTTGACTTATCTAAACACAACAATTTACTGTGATAATGATGCCACTATCCAAATTGTTAAAAACCCTGTTTTTTACTCCAAAACCAAGCACATAAATATTAAAATTCACTTTATCCGTGATTGCTATGAAAAGGGTCTCGTAAAGCTGGAGCAAATCCACACTGATGCAAATGTGGCGGATTTGTTCACGAAACCCGTTAGCAACGCGCGTTTTCAAGTGCTTGTGGATCTTCTCAAAATGATTCGGTTTTCTACCTAGGCATCATCTGTCTTTGTGTTTTGTTTACTGTTCTTATTTTATTGATTCGTAAATTTATTCATGTGTATGCACAAATTTAGGGAGAGAAATCTAAAAAAACAACAGTTTTTGCAAGGATAGGGAAATGAAATACTTTTTCGTGATAAAATGTTTGACTAACACATGTAAGGTGTTGAAGCGGGAAAGATTTGGATCGAAAGTGATGTGTCGGTAGGTCTAAAACTCAACCGGATAGGGAAAGCCAAATGATATAAACATAAGAACTATGTACTCAGTGGGTCACTTACTATAGGCGTATGATTTCATGGTCTTAAATCTTGTGTTGATAGATAGCCAACATCTGAGGTTTCGGGTCTTTATGCTGTTAAGTCATCCGGGGATATCTTGGTTGCCCTTC